>JAJVSH010000002.1:2496760-2581889 GCA_021460005.1 Tetramorium alpestre
TGTGTGTGTGTGTGTGTGTGTGTGTGTGTGTGTGTGTCGACGCGGAGGAGAGTCGTGGGAGGAAACGGAACGGTTGTGTAATCAGGGACCAGCGACAAAGAGCCTCGACGGCCAGCGCCGATGGAGAGCGACGCGGCGCTTATGATAATCCGCTTGAAACCATCGTACGAATAATCCATAAGTAAGCAGAGACGGCGACAGACGCTCGTCCCCGTCGCTTTCCGAGCGAAAAACGAGTCTGAGACGCGAGGAGCTTCCCCATTCAGATGGAAACGTCAATCCCGAAAAATGTGAAAAATTCGGTTTCGCGCACACACATCGCTGGATACACTGTCGGCCGTGTTCGGGACGAGAGATCGCGCGTCTGGATGTGTCAGGATCGGATGGGAATATGTACGGCGATATCGATGTCGGTCTCTCCCGCGTACGTCCTGTTTTCAATTCTCTCTCCGCTTCTCGTTTTCGTCGCGCGCGGCCTTACCAGTCCCCGGCTCGGGTTAAGGAAGCTCGGCTAAAAGTTAATATCGCCCTCGCTGCGAAATTGGTACTTCGGCTCGAGCAATACGATAAGCGGAATGAAGCCGGAAAAATGGGAACGAGAAGATTCACCGAGAGGGAGAGAGAGAAAGAGAAACAGCTGTTATTCTTCGGCTCGGGCAAAAATTTGCTCGGTAATTTTAAATCTAAAATCCAATTTCACGAATTTGCTCGAACGATAAACTTCTCGCGCGATCGTTATTTTCCACATTTTCTGGGGGGAAAGTAATATTGATTCATAATATAAAGCGGCAATATTACACGCGGATATTTACACAAATGTGTGTTCGTGTGCGTCTGTCGCGCAAGACTGCAATTTTTCTCGGAAATAAATGGAAGGTACATAATTTCGTGTAATTTCGTTTGCATCAGTTATGTCATTGTTCTCTCTAAAAATGAATCAGTGTATAACTACTATATCAAATAATGATAAGTATACTATTGGTAATTAGTGGTTAGTCACTGAATTATTTAGTGAATTTTAATTTTCACTGCTTGATGCAGTAGAATTAAAGTGGTGCTCAATGAATGCATAGCGCAGCATCTCGCGTGACAAATAGTCACTGTTTATCAGTGAAAAATGAATTCACTGACAAAATCAGTCAAATTTTCACTAATTCATTTTTAGAGAGTTGACTCACTCACGCTGCTGTGCTTCTCAGATGAGACTTCGAATTCCCGAGATTATTCCGGACCCAGCGACGCGAATTAAACGAAAATCCGCGGAATTCGCTAGCAATTCGACCACGCGCGGTCACATAGCGGTTCGAAATCACGGACGAAATGGCATTATTCCGAGCCATACCGACGGACAATTCAACCGACGGTACAGTGAATCTCGACCCGAAGCGAAAAATCGCGATTGCGGTTCCGCGAATCGGACCGGGGGTGCGTTTGTCACGCGCGTTACGAAGCCCGGTTCGCTGCGCGTACTGAAAAAAAAGCCGATAATGAAAAGTTTTTCTGGGTCATCGGAGGTGTTTGCGCGATGTATGCTCAACACTGCTGCGCTGATAAGTGATTGCAGTCAAGTGCGCGGCGGAATAAGAGGGCGGAAGGAAGGAAGCGTTCGCCGTTGCAGGAAGCCACTCCGAAGAAAAGTGTTCGGGGGAGCATTCGACGAGAGAAGCCGGGAGGGAGCGAAGATTTAACGCGAGTCGTACGCGCGTGCGCGCGCGCGCGCGAGGGTTTCTCCATTGAAATTAATGGGGGAGAGTCGGGGGTTATCGTGACGTATATGATGTCGCGGTCGCTGTACAAACGGCGCAGTTACCGATACGAATGGCTGCTGCTGGAGCATTTAAAGCCCACCGTGTGGCTGGATGTATGTACTCTACAGGGTACACACGCGAGCGGTGTACGTGCCGCCGCACGGCCGGGTGAATCTACTCGGAGGAGGGAGGAGTGCGGAAGATATACCGGAAGCCGTGTCATCGAGGAAACGTCGCGGAACCTGGGCGAGATCATCGATGCGAAAAAAAAAAGGAAAGAAACCAGCTCGGAATTTTCTTCTCGATTCTTCAGAGTCGGCCGTGAAAAGTGACGTCCGCGTTTATTTCAAGGGACGAAGAAATGGCCCGGAGAAATATTCGTTCAACTGCAACCTATTATGATTTATGCGATAAACTCGGCGCGTTAAGCCGTTTAGATTGGAGCTAAAACTCATGCGAACTCGCGGATTAATAATTCGCAAGCCGATTACGTTATTAGCTGAACAAGCGATATTAATCGAACGAAAAAGCGATAATTTTAGAACACGCGCTGTATAAACGAGATCGCGATTCTGTGTCAAACGTAGCCCGCCCTCGGGGCATCGGCAAGCGAATACAATTCGTAATGACGTTCCGCGTATGTATCTTGCATGTTTACAGATGCGCGATAGTGCATCCGAGAGTGGCGTCCGATAGCACGTGCTCGTGTGTGCGTGAAACACGTTGGCACAGTGATGCGTGCCGAAACCTTTGCGCGGGTCTGTAATCTCGATCCCTACATAAAAACAGTCTTCAATCCAACTGCGATTATAATTCACTCGTTAATTGTGAAGCATCGCTTCGCAGTATATCGTAATGTATTAATTATAAAAATATTAGGACTTGTATTAATTATAAAATTAATATCAAATCCCTTTATATCAATTTGTCTGCCCACAAAAGAGATTTATTGTATTGTATTGAAAGAATTGTTGGTTGGAATAAGGAAAGGATACAT
The DNA here is from genome assembly GCA_021460005.1 of Tetramorium alpestre. Classification (NCBI taxonomy): domain Eukaryota; kingdom Metazoa; phylum Arthropoda; class Insecta; order Hymenoptera; family Formicidae; genus Tetramorium; species Tetramorium alpestre. Next base: position 2,499,506 of record JAJVSH010000002.1, read on the forward strand.
TTGTATAAAAAAACGAATAAAATATTATAATTTTAATTTTATTAAAATTAAAATCATGATTTAAAACGATTTTCAAAGATGAGTAATTTTTCCCTACGATTTCCGACTCTCCACTTTAAAATACGAAAGGACACGCGTAAAGTCAAATGGAAATGATGCAGCATTGATGGGGCGATTTATTGTCTGGTATCCGGACTTAATTACGCGATTATTCCCGTGCACTCCTGATCAGCAGCTGTATGGTCGGCGGCATGAAATATCTCGGGCGTGCCGAGTTTGACACGCGAGACACGTATTCGCCATGCGGCGCGACGAGGACGCGAGGGGTGCGTGGCGTCCACGTTCCCCCAGAGCGCATATCTGTAACCGGCGTATGTACATACATACGCGATTTGCGCGCGTCCCGCGGGAGAGGGAGGGGGAGGCAGAGTTTGCTCTCGTGGCCGAGTTATCAATCGATAATATACGCTTGTCGCGTGACTGGCAGAAGGGACACCGGAAACAGCAGAGGTCCAGCCCGAGGTGTCTCTTCCCGAATTTCTCTCTTACGGAGTCGCAGGATTCAGAAAGTCGATTCGCTCGTTTCGCTTGTTTCGCTCGCGGATTCGAACGAGGACAATCTACGTTTTCGTGACGATCAAAGGGTGGAAGCGAAAGGACGGTCGCGAAAAGCGATATCCCGAATAAACTTTTTATGAGAAAAGGGTGGAAATGAAACAGATTTTTTTAAGCACGAGGGAATTTTCATAAGAGAATCGAGGTTGAATTAAAAACGGAAATGACGGAAATTCCGCCCAGAAGGTTGAAAGGAAAAATATCACTTTAAAGAGTTGGAAATCTACGCGGATCAAAGGGAGGGCGGATAGACCGACGATTTTTCGACGTCGCTTTCGGCGAGTTCCTTCCCTTTTCGAGAGAAATATGGAGTGCCACTCACCTCTACCAGGACGCCTTTGAAATTCTGACTCATCGTCACGCTGCCCAATTTGACGCAAAAGTCGCCGATCTCGAATCGCGGTCCCTTGGATTCGATCTTCGTTTGCTTCTTACTGGTGTAGATGTTCGTCATTTTTAACATCAGCAGATCGAACAGGCCGTCCGCTATCAATGGCACCACCTTGCTGCCCGACTCGAGAAGAGCGAACACTGAGGCCGGTTGCTCCGAATTGTGCAGTACATGCACGGTCCTTTGAACGCCTGCAAGATCATAAGAACATCATGTTTAAGTATAAATTTTATTCGATGACGTAATTTATCATAAAAAGAAAAAATAATAATTGTATTAGAATTAAATCGCTTGAATAATTAAGCCTTTATCACCATTATCGATAGGATTTTTATTTAAAATTATTAAATGAAGTTTAAGATTAATAGTTTATTATTATCAATATATTTATAACTCTCAGATTGTGCTTTTATTTTGTGCAGCTATACCAAACGCGGTCGATCCTGCATTTATTCAGGCAATAAGCAGCATCTATACGCGTCAACGGCAATTAGCGTCTCGTTCTCTAATTCGGGTTTCTGCAGCGACGAGCATGAGTATCGCAGAGTCGAAAGGCAACCACGCGAGAAACTGAGGCCTTTGGCGATGCGTACATTATCTCTTCTCGGTGAAAGCCCATATGCAAGCGAATATTGCGATCGCGTGGTGAAGTCGGGCGCAACTTAAACTTCAACCCCTCCCGTTGAAGTTACATCGCGCGGCGGTTACGCGCCGTCGACTTGGATCCGCGCGTGAGATACGTCTGTCCCGGGATTGTCTGTCGAGATTGTCGGTGCGAGATCGACCTCATATAGCGTGAGTAATAATCCTGTTTAATAACCGCGCCAGCAGGTAATTCCGCGACTTGTCGCGGGTTGCAAGGTAAACTCGCTTGAAATTGGAAAAAAAGGAGGAAACCCGTCGCTGGGATTGTTATGCCATTACACGTCCATTGTTCATCCGCAAAGCAGAAACACGCGACGAGCTTAAATTTACGACGTGTGAAACTCTTCTGAATATTCATAATTCGGCCACTACCGCCCCGCTCGGGCCGCGTTTCGTTNGCGTAATGGCAGGGTACCGGGTGTAGGCCCTAACGTATGAATAATTTATCTGTTAAATTATAACGCGCCCTTTTAGCGCAACACGTCCAAATGACACAATTTTTCATCCGCGGGGCGAACTACCGCCGACAGTTTTATGCGCTCTAATTTCGGGTTGCCGATCGATGTATTTATCGCTCTGGTAATACCCGATCTAACCCTGCTCGGAAATCATTTCGCGTCTATAACGTCGAAATCCGAAGCCATCAAAATCACCGACGTATCAAATGAAATAATTATAATTCCACCAATCATCGCTGCTAGTTGGCATTTACGATGTTTCGGAAAATTGTTACCGGACGCTCGGAGTGACTGCGCCGGTCAAATACTATTTCGGATCTCCCGGCATTACACCCGCGTCCATGTAACGCAAATAATTCGGCCAGCGAGGACGAAACGTGCCGGTTGAAGCTTGGCGTACTCTAAGCAGCTTTACGCGCGTTCCGATATACGCGCGGCTTCTGCAAAACGGCGGACGTATATATCTCGTTTGCGCTCGAACGGCCGCAGATTAACGAACGACCGGATTGCACTCCCTCTCTCTCTCTCTCTCACCCTTTCTCTCTCTCTGTCGTCGGATCTTCCATCTCCTCCTCCTCCTCCTTACCCCTTCGCTGCAATTTGCACCAACGATCGTACGGTACCGTGACGCGCCGCATGCCGCATACCGCATCGTCTGCATCGCACGTTATGCGGCGCCGTTACGCGGACGCACCGCAGGTGCCGCAAACGCGGATCCCGCCGTCGTCTGCGTACGCAAGAAAAAGGGGGGAAGGAAAGACCATCGAACAAGATGTCCTTTCTACTCCTAGGTCGATCGATTTTTTCCCCTCCTACCCGCGAGACTGTCGCGGTGCCTAGTTCTTGAATGATTAACGGTTGGGAATAATGGGCCGCTGATTAATTGAGCATCGAAAGAGAAAGGAAACGGGTAGCAAAGATCCTCGGTTAATTTCAGACGGGTTTTAACTGGGTGAAATTTAATTCAACTTGAAGCGACTCGTACGAATGCGACAATATATATATTACGTAATTGAAAAGACGTGATAAATGATAATCTCGCCTCGACATTCTGAGAGAAAATCCCTTTTACATCAGTTCGAGAAGCTACGAAATTATGAGACGTCGATTATGATTATGTATATTTTCATGTATAAAATTGCAAACTAACTTCTCTCTCCCTCTCGTTATTTTTAACGCAGAAGCTACTCGGTTCAAAATTATTGCTGAAATTCCGGATTATCCGCCATGCGTTGCATTCATCATTCGGGCATAATGCGATCGCGCATCATCGTCAAACGCATTACTTTGATTTCGCCAGTAATGCGACGCGTGTCAATTATCAGGCAGCGATACCGAGAGCAGATAATTCCTTTGTTATCCGATTATAGCTATAGCATTGATTAGTCGGCCGTCGAAATGCAGTATTTCACTAATTCATCCGACGCGACGCGAGAATTTGATGCTGACGAAATTTTCGCATTGTGCATCCGCCGCCTGGTCGCACTTTAATACAGACAAGTGCCCTAAATTATATACAATACGTTATAAAAGGACAGCGTGTGCTTACGCGAACGTAAATGTAAAAGTATAAGATGGATTGCTCTTAATACAAGATAGATATGTTAATCATATAGACTCAGCCAACTAATTATCGCGTCATTTTTTTTTCTTTTTCGTCACGTCTGGCGTCGATGATCGATGTTACCACGGCGAGAGGAGTGATAAAACGTTCGCTCGTTTATAAACGTAAATTTTTCAGAAATCTCGCGCCGCGTCAGACCAGCGGTTTCGTTTTCCCCACCCGACGTCGGCCGACGGTGTCTCGTCGCAGAGACGCGTGTCCGCGGCGCTGCGGCAATTAATTACTCTCATCGAGCCGTTCACGGTGCAGGTTGCATCTGCTTTGTCGCCCCGGCATCCGCCGTGCCGCTGATCCAATTTCCAAGCTGTGAGCGTCGTCCCGCCGGAACCGCGTCCCGCTCGCGCGTAGGGGGAGAGAAATGTTATTGATGAAGCATTACTATATAAAGCGCCGCATTATTCGCGCGATAAATCAAACGTAATTTCGGACGCGCCGCAAAATATACGGACGGGTTGCACGCTGTACAATGACTCCGGGGGAGCCTTATAATTAAAACAAGAGCGCGGAGAATTTGCGGCTACAGGAGGAGATGAATTTCGCAATTATTCAGCATCCGGTTGGTGCCACGGGAATATTTCAAAATGTGTCACTCAGCGATAGGACGAATTATTCTGCACACAAAATATTTCGAATCACGTTCAAAATATTATTTTTCTAATCTGTAGAAATATTAGATTTTTAATTGTCAGATCAATCTTCTCGAGACTTTACACGTATTCTTTTGAGGAATTTTAAGTGTAACCTAGATAAAACACATAATTTATTTTTTAATGAGTCCCTCTGACGTATACAAATTTCAAAGAGATTTGCTGCTCTCTCTGGACGGCAAGTTTTTTACTTTATCCACGTCAGAGAGAGAGAGAGAGAGAGAGAGAGAGAGAGAGAGAGAGAGAGAGAGAGAAAGAAAGAAAGAGAGAGAATACAATAAATATCTGCGTAATAAATTTGTTAATTAATAGGAGGTCAATATTTAACGTTAAACTCGACGTTAAACGTGACGCTACGGCATTTCACAACAGGTGTTTTCATCACGTTCGATTAATACGTTTAAGTTACCATGCGACTAGTGGCCGACCGATATTTGAAAAAGCGTTCAACTTGAACGGAATAACTTGATGCGGTATTAAAGCAAATGGGCGACGGGGACGGATCGAGGGAGAGATGGCTTTCTTCCCTCTTCTCTCGTTGCCGGAAAGAGGGGGAGGGGAGATTCGCGATCGCTTTATTAAAAGTTCCAGACCGCTATCCGGCGCTCATGCGACGAGCAACGATCCACCACCCAATGAAAGTTCATAAAACCGGCGGGCGAGAAACGGAGGTGAAATCGCGTCCTCGCCGTGCCCGCGAATCCCATGCATCTCCAACGTCTCGCGTATTATTAATAGATCAAGGTGAAATCTGATGAGCTGATAATCAAAGGCCTATCTTGTTGGGTTTGTCGGTCGGGATGTATCGAGATGTCGGTATCTGCGAATGAATTTCTAGTCGAATCGCATCTGATACGTTTGAATCGAAAGCGGTCGAATCGAAGCGTGACATTGTTACGCGAGAGCGTGATTTTCTCTTTCTCTCTCTCTCTCTCGCTGCACGACAAGGTGTAGTGACGCGTGTATATCATGACAAATTGACGTTCGAACGAGTCTGTCGGAGGCGCGAGAACGAGATTCTCGATTAGCCTCGGCTGCACGGGGATTCTTTCGGTGAGAAGAATTTCGTGACGTGGTCGGGCCGGGTCGATAAAGGAAAAAAAAAAGGAAAGAAGAGACGGTCACGAGCGTGGCCCACCCTTTTTCGATTCCGGCCCTCAACCCCCTCCCGTAGTTTGTGACGTAAACAACTGGGAGCATCACGAGGCGCCATTGTATTTCGGACCCTCAGGGTATTTCGATCCACCGGTATATCCACCCCAATTCCAAAACGTGGAGCTCTGCGGGAGACTTCGGGGAGGGAAGGGGAGGAAGGCCACGAGACTTTATTGTCGAGCAATTTATCCTCCATTCAGCTCGTCGAGAAAGAGCTTTTCACTGGGTGTGTCCGCGTGATCCTCCCCCTCCCCCCTATTTATCCCTCGTATTTTATCGCGACATTAATTAGAATCAGCGTATGAAGTTGTTACGTTTACGATATTATCGCGTCGCGTCCTCGTGCGCTCGCTTTATGACGGTAATTCAAGGATAAAATCATACCGCGCGTCCTTCCACGTCGTCGTTACATTCCTCGGGGACTGTCCGACGAAAATGCTAAGTGTCGCATCGATACATATATCTCGTTGTATCTCCGCCGTGCGAATTAATTAGCGACTATTTATACCGGTCGGACTTGAACGGCGTCCCATCGCCGTGAGGCGACTCGCTCGTTCATAATCTCCCCGGATCGATCCGGATTAAGCTGTTGTATACAAGCTGGTCGCGATACGTTAAATCTCCCTCTTATTCTCTTTTACCGGCCCCGGCTTTTTATTTCCACCCTCCGGGCTGTGTGTGTCGCCCATGTAACAGACCGCAACAGACGCGTATAATCGTTCGCTTCTAATCGTATTTACGAGTTACAATCGCGCACAAATTGCAAATTGCACGTAGTAGCAAAGTATCTAGTAACGTATCTAAATACAATCGCAAATGAAAAAAGTTAGCCCCATCTGAGTCGATAAAGGGCACTTTTATCGAACCCTTTACCGAGGAAAATAAACTGCTCGCTCGGTTGTTCTCTCTCAAAAATTTGGCCCTCGGTATTGGAAACTTCTGATGTATCGGGTCTTTATTCTAGGTCCTCGTTTATGTCCTACCGAACTTATTCGACTCGAGAGAAATCGCCGGATCCCGTTCTGGAGGAGACGGGAAGGCGGAAACGGCGCGTGCGAAACGAACAAATAGCGGCCACTTAAAAAGCGGCGCATTACGTCGATTGAAAAATATACGCCGGAACTTCCCGGACAAGCCGACAAATGCCACCCACTTCGCTATTCTCCGACCGAAGGGGGGTGTCTCGACCTACCCTTTTTCCGGTAAGGGTCCCCGATCCATCTAAACTAACCCAGACCTAACCCAGTAACTCCACTCGCGGTCATTGTAACCCTGAGGCAGTTCAACCCCTCTCCGTTCACCGTCGCGTCTCTCCGGATTTCTCCTCTACCCCCCTTACCGTTCTCGTTTCCCCCGCTTACCCCCCGCGCATACAAAACATGCGGATCCGTGCGCGGTGCGGAGGCTAGATCGGGTGGCTGTCGAGGGGGAGGGAGGGAGGGGGTTGTGCGCAGGGGGTTTTCGTGCGCGATGCCACAGCCAACCCGACGGGGGTAGCGTCTAGGGGGCTGCGTTCTCTCCCTCTCTCAGTTGGCCGCGATTCATCGCCGGGTATGTACGTCCCGGTCGTCGTGGTGGCCGGGTGGCACGCCAGCAGCAGGTCGAGGAAGCGCGAGAGGGTGGACTCCGGGTCGCGATCCGGTCGCAACCCTCGTTCCCCACCTCCTCTTCCACCGTCTCTTCCTTCACCTTCCGCTTCCTCGCGTCGCGTACCGAGAGAGGATTAAAGTCGCCCTGCGACGGCTCGCGGGGGGGGGGACGACCCTTTCCTTTCGCGGACGAACGGAAACGGCACTCTCGCGACCGCGAGAGATGGGTGCAACGCGGGTGCCACGCCGATGCGACGTGAGTGCGGCGAAGTGGTAATACACACGCGCTCAACAGCGACGGGACGAGGTGTGTGACGGATTGATAATTAAGAAAATGACGAGGAAATGCGCGGGCATCTTTGTGGATGCTGCGATATATGTAACATAAAACCGACTTGTGAAAGCGTCTCGGCCAACGTTGAAGCGTGAAATCGTCGCAATCCATTAATCAATTAAATGTATGATACAATCAATCGTGCTTCCTCCTTTAATCTCACGGGGTAATTTTTTATTTCAAGGTGCCTTTAAAATTATTCCGTTTCTCTTGGTGTCACGGTGTCTTTGCTCGCTCGTCGCAAAATCGCGTAGGTTGCTCGACGAATCGTACAGAGAGGGAAAAATCAAATAGAAAGCGACAATGTCGTATGATTGATTGCTGTCACACGCATGATAATCGTTGTAGTTAATGCGAGTCGAGTTGCGCCTCGCCGTCACGATTCGATTAGCGTTAGACTCGGTCGTCGCTCGATAGCGCGAAAAGAATCTACTCGCGCCCGATTAAAGAGGAGTGTTTCGAAACAGCAATCTCTCGAAGGAACGCGAACACGAACTCTCGGCACGACAATTAACGCCTCGAGGGGGATTTCTTGAATCGCGCGACCTGCGGATTAATGGAGCATTTACATTCCCGGGGAAAATGCGCCAAGTAAATGAAATTGCGGAATCAATTGCACGCGAAATTTCGAGCCGGGGAAATCGGGATTAAATGGCCAGCAGCTGATTGATTAACCATTAGGCGAACGCTTAACGATCGACGCTTGTGTTCTCTTTCTTTCTCTCTCTGTCTCTCTCTCTCTCTCATAAAAACGAGAAGCAATCGAGAAGTAAGAAGTATCGTAAAAGCTGCGAAAGTAAAGAGTTATGGAACGAATCCTGTCAGTGTAAAAACATTTAATTAACAAAGTTAAAGACACAGATGGAAGATAAATGAAAATGTTGCATTCGCCATGATTTTTTTCAACGACCTCGATGCACATTAAGGTACGCATTCCTTGATAATAACGTAGTAAAAACTGCCAATACGATCAACGTGTGTCCGCCTTTGGGGCTAATACGGTGACACGTCTCGTCGAGTACGGTGCCTCTCGGAGAGAGAAAAATTCCCTTTTACCGAGGCAAGCCTCTTAAAGACAGGATTTAAATTCATCCGCCTATACATCCGGCTTTCATTGGATCTTCGAGCTCCTCTCGATGTGTATCCTCGATTTCCAAAATTAATAAACGTTTTCTCCACCCTCGTCCTAATATTGAAACATTTATTTTTTTTTTACATAATCTGAACTTTTCAATGAATATTTAGACTTTTTCTCGCGTACATACATGTAATTGGGAAAAAATGGTTATTGCGTCGCGGATGCACTCGCGTCGCTACGGACGACTTTAGCAATTACACGCGGGTATAATCGTTACGCGGGCGAAGCTGACGAGATACGGGCGTGATCTCGACCTCGCGGGAGGCCAACAACTCGCGAACTCTCGATTCCGCAGAGCGCTTCGACGGAGGAGCGTGACGACGATAGCCGATAATGGATGGAGGTGAAGGCGCGAGTGCATTTCGCGGAGCGAGCACCGACGGCGACGAGCGACGAGCAGGACGGCTTTGCATAATCCGCCGCGCGCCGGTCCGCCTCGTCGAGGGAGCAGCGAAGGCCGAGATGATACCACGCGGCGCGACGAGGATCGCGTTTTTACGACGGCTGATCGCGCGGTAGAGAAGAGAGCGAGGAGGAATCCCGGGAATCGTGCGGAGAGGAGATCTGGTCGCGTGGCACGGAAGGGACAGAAGAACTCTCGTCGCCGATTCCGCCGAGAAAGAGAAAGAAAGAGACCAAAAAATCTCTGGACTGGTCGCCGCCGCGCCGAGAGCGAGTCTTCGCGCTCTCTTTTCTCCCCTTTTAACGGCGTCTCTCGCGCGCGCGATGCGGATTTCTACCAGGGGGAAGGAAGTGCATCTCGTCGAAACCGGAGCAAGGTGATTAATCACACCGCGCCGCTGCGGATGCAGTGACCAGTCGATGCAGCTGCATAGACCCGCGTGCCGTGACTCGCCCACGCGCGATCTCCCGCACGGCCGTCGATTGGCGCGCGATCGGCGGGAGTGGATGAGGATTGCACGACGCGTAGGTGAGACGTCCTATTCGTCGCGAGTACACACGGCGGGAGATGAGAAGCGGCACGGAATCGCCGGATCGCGGGCTTAGTCGCCGATCGGTCACGGATCTCGCGCTGATCTCTGAGGAAACGCCGTGACTAAACGATATCGGGATGATTAATGGTTTTTCGCGAGACCGATGCACGCGACGATAGTCGATTTTACAGTGCATGATCGGGATTTAAGACGCGGAGTTGAAAGGCTACGCCGGCGGGATCGACCGCCTTCGCGTGGCAGGTTGCGATTTCTCTTCCATGTAAAATAGATAGAATATATTTACCCGAAATTTTAAAACATGACGCGTGCAAGAGGAAGGACTTGCGCGAAATTGGGACGAAGGAATTATATTGATAAATTCAAACTAAACGAGATGCTCTGTGCCGATTAAAGGAACAACGCTAGGAGGGAAAACTTGGTTTCTAACGGTTGGAAACGGCTGATAGATATCGGCGCGCATTATTTTCGGATGGAGAAAGGTAGAATGGTTTGGGAGGGTGTCCGGCGTGATCGCGGGACTTCATGTCACTTTAAAAAGAAGAGCGTGTCGGTGCAGTGTTGCACATCGGTCCATCGGTAACAGCTGCATCATGGACGCGCGGCGTCGTGCCGCATCGTCTCGCGTCAGCAAAAATTCAGTGGCGCGAGGGGCTTACTTATTGTGCACCGGCGCGACCTTTTCCCCGCCGTTTTATATCCCGGCCGCGTAAGCCCCGGCGATGTGCGGGGTTTATCATACGATTTAATAGCGCTCTGGAAGGTTATTGGTCCGTACAAACTTGGAGCGTCACGAGGGAGGTAGAGAGAAGCCCCCAGTTCTTGCCCACTCTACCTTTCCTCCCCTATAGATCCTTTCATTTTACGCTCGGCGATCGATCGAGGAATTTAATCTGCAAAGAAAGGCTCTCTCTCTCTCNTTTCGTTATCAATAGCGACCGCTGATTTTCCGTTCCACGACCATCGGCGGTAACGCGCTTTCGCGATGATCCTCAAATTATTACAGTATCTATTTATCATTTGTATTGACGTACCATAAATATTTTAAAGCATTATAATACCAACGCGGATAAAAAGAAGAGCTTTAAATTAACTTTAAATTGAACTTTCTTGAATTAGAATCAATTTTAAAGTTTTTTTCGCTATTTATTTTTTAGAAAAATTCATAAAATTAAATCTCTGAATTCTAAAACAAATTACGGCTCAGAAGATATTACGGCTCGGAGTGAACTGAAAGAGAAAAATCGGCGGAAAAATTGTACAACTGTGGAAAAATATTGGGTAAAATCTCCGCGAGATTTAATTGCGCGTTCGATTCGATGCCGATTAAAACAAATGTCAGGTATCGGCCTTTACAAAATGGAATATCGAATTCCGTGTCCCGTTACACTGACCTTCGCAACTTTCGCGCCCACGATGATTTTTGCGCGGAGTATAATTTTCGCAACGCATCCTCAATATCTATAGGAGAAGAAACTCCTATTCCCTACGCGTCCTAAATTCGAGCGCAAGATTTCCGCGCGCGCGCACGCGTGCGTGCGTGCGTGCGTGCGTGCCTGCACGCTAATTTAAATTAATCGTCGCTGCAACGACAATTGATTTAATGCGCGGTTCAATCCGGCCCCTGACACGTTCGCGCGCGATGAGTTACGGTAATTCGCGCGCAAGACAGAATCCATTTACAATGGAGACATTTACAGAGTAGATACACACGCGCGTGATTGCGCGTGGGCGTTTAATGCACATCGGGCTTTTGTGTTACCAGGCTCTATCTGCGCGCGTTATCGCCGCGTGTCGCATGATTTTTCCCGCGAAGATCGCGATTTCTCCGTTCCGCGTTAAAACCACGGCGATCGTGCTCGCGATAACCGAGCGGTAAAATCGGTAAGATTAATGTTTGCAATATGACAAGAGCATACCGTATCATATATTTTGTTCGCTTGTCAATTGAACAAGTAACAAGAAAATTGGCTTTGATAGTTAAAACTTGTATGATCCGTAGTACGCTGAGTTACGCTAATTAGTAGTTCAATAAATAGTTCCATAACAAAATTATAAATCGTACATTTGATGATCGCGGTGATAAACGAGTTAAAAAATTTTAGGCTTTCCGCCGACGAGCAAGGTGAATATTTATTTCTCTGAACATTTTTAATATTTGAATATTCAAAGACAATTTTCTTGTTCTACTAGTTCAAGTTTTAATCTCGAGTCTTTAGTTAATCAATTATTTAATTAAAATTAATCCCGAATTGATAATGATACTATAATGCTCTCGGACAAATGCAGCGCACAATGGACAGAGTTCTTTTCTACTCGCACAATGACGGGCAAATTTTTTTTTTTCTATTTGACTTCACTGTGCGACGAAATGAACATGACTGAATACGTAAATGTACATATGCCAAATGAATTTCACAATATTACAATTCGACTCACTGATTCGCGATTATTTCTTTGTATGACAGGCTTGTCCGGCTGTCCCCGGCTTACGTGAGAAAACTATGGCCCCGGCGTCGTCTGGATTTTTTTTTCTCCTAAAGAAAATTCGTAATTAAAATTTGGAGGCACGTTTCGGACCTCACGCGCGAGAGAGATAATTCGAACACGCGAACGTGCGACGCGTTCGTAAATCGTGGCGGGTGTGTAGCGAAAAGTAAACGAAAGCATGCGACATGTCGCATATACGCGTATGTCTGTGTGGGCGATAAATTTCCGATTCACGATGCTGCAGATTGCGCCTGTACGGCTGGCGCGTATATATGCCTCCACCAAAGTACTTTCCACTTTCCTCCCGCCCGGCTTATGGAAAAAGTTTAGTTTCGGCGCCCGATAGTCGTCGTTTTGATTTTTCGCATGCGTAGCGATGAGAGAGGAAAACGATTCGAATTCGAACGAATAGGGACCCGAGTGACAAGTCAATTTCCCGGAAATACGATCGCTGGCGGCGCGACGGGAATTTCCCTTTGTGTTTCAAATGGAAAACTCGCAAGTTGCTAATTGCGGCCAATTAGAGGTACGATTCATAAAGGAGCAAAATGAAATAATTAGATAAATATGTAGGTGCCACGGCAGGAGAATGGCAAATGGGGCAAATTGTGGAATTTCCGAGGTTTAAATTCGGCGAGTTGTTGCAAAGATACTTGTTGGGTAATATTTACCGCGGGAATATTTCTCGAGAGAGCGAAAAAGGGAATTCTGGAAACGAGAAAATACTGTTGCGTTCCGCAGCTTTCGTTTGCGAATTCGATTGCGGCCGCGACGAGGCGCCGGTGAATGTTCGATGGCCGATCGACATCAATAAACTCGTAATTAAAGACCATTCACAACGGCGGATCCGGCGCGCTTTAACGGATCCACCGTCAATCTTTGCTCTCCTCGCAAAAACTCACGCCGCGTTGCAATAGGTTTCCGATTGAGTATAATTGAACGTGACGTCGAGTAGCGTTTCCCGATATTAAACAAACACGCTAACGAATATCATTCACAGTTATTACATCGACGTCAAATACAATCCGCGGCGACGTCGCGCACGTCGAAATGCCGTATACGAACGCGGTTAACAGCATCCTGGGACCCCGCAGAAATATACTCTGCGCGCATTATGATAAGTACGTAATTACAACGTCAAATGAACAATATGCGCGTTTGCAACACCAAAAAAAAAAAGTATTTTACATTTAAAATGATTTTTCCCATAATCTCATATTCTACACTGTTAAACTCGTAGTGTCAAATTATACTCAATTTGAGTCATTTTTAACTATTTCATAGGTCGCCACTACTCCCACTCAATATTTCATTAATTTTGACTAAAAGGAAGGTAAAATTTTAACTAACATGGAAGTTAAACTAGATAAATTAGCAACATATTGAATAAGGCTTACTCAACATGTCGCTAATTTTATCTCATTGTTTTAGTCAAATTAACCGAATATTGAGTAAGTGGCAACCCATAGAAGTTTACAATGTAAGCTTACTGTTTTACTGTATACATTTCTGTTTTACTGCAAACATATTTCTCTTTCAACAAAGTAAGAAATATTTTTTTTACTATTTTTTCCTTAATTTCAGAGGAATCCTTTTGAGGCCTATGTAAAAATAAAATCTTCTAACAATAAGATTTAGAGGATTCCACGTATATCAAAATTTTTTTTTTTTGGGTGAAGAACGGCTGTTTAATTTTTTCGATTCCGTCGAGAGTTGAAACTTTCAGATTCTCGCATCTGTGAGATTTTACGAAACAGAAAAGACCACGTGAATCTTTAATAAAACTACTCGCGACGATCAGTGACCCATAAGAGGGTCGCCTGTCGCGGCGATTTATCCGCGTCCAAGTTGTCGTTTAATTCTGATCGATTGCGAGGTCACTTACGGAAGAGAGCGCCCGTTTTCATTCACGCGCGAAAGAAGAACGGATCCTTCCATCGTCGTTTTTGTGACGCGATTGCGGTCGTACCCTTGCGCGCGACGCGAATGGAAAGGTCTCCGCGGAGAGGCACGGTCATAAGATTCTCTTCGTAGCAGTACAGGGATCAAAACTTTTCAGCCAGCCAGTGCCAGCCGGTGTCTCATAATTTATTCCTACGCGAGTAGAAGGAGAAAGAGCGAGCGAGAGAGAGAGAGAGAGAGAGAGAGAGAGAGAGAGAGAGAGAGAGAGAGAGAGAGAGAGAGAGAGAGAGAAAGAGACGCTTTGTAGAAACTTGCCACTGAGTAATAAAGAGAAGAGTGTGAGAGATCTCTCTCTTTCTCTCCCTTTTTTATATCCTCTCACTGGCTGCGTCACAAATCCCACAAACGAGCCGGGACATATTACTCCGGTCTGTCCGTTCGCTCGCCCTTTCTTACGCGTCTCTCATTTTTCTTCGCCCTAACTACCGTGGCGCATCGCGGTCGCGATTCGCGACGTTTATCGTCAGGAAAGAGCAAATATCTAATACATGACTAAACATAGCTGAACGTCGAGGGTCACAATAACCGTAAACAATAATTTAATCCTAGGACGAAGATATACGAGAGTTATGCGCTAGGAATTACACGATCGCTACGTGGAACGTTCCACGTGGATTAAAAGGGGGTTGCGCATCAACGGTTCCCAGAGAGAAAGAGAGAGAGAGAGAGAGGGGAGACGTGATGCATGTTTTTTAAATTAACGACCGACAGACCGGTGGAATTCCGCTGCGGGCGTTGCGGAAAATACAACGTTTCTGCCGGCGTCACGTGCTTTCTACGTAATTGATGTNCGATCGATCGATCGCTAGTCGTGCTAGATAGACACGCTGCACCGATTGCGCTTTCATGGAGATCGGAAATAAATCGTTCGCGATAAAATCGAGCGACTTCCGCTTACTCGCAGCGCGAACAATGTACCCCGATGTAAAAGCGCGACTGCAGCCAATTCTGGAAAACTATAAACAATACGACGGGGTAAATCTGCAAAAAACTCGCCGATAGCCGATTGAGAGAGGCAGCACGTATCTATAGCTTCGAACCGTTACGCAACAACTAATCATTCATATTACGCGACTCTACGATATTGATTGATGAGAGGATTACTCGGCACCGTTGCGATACGAGAGACACGTGAAAATTTTTCTAAAGAAAATACAATTACAGCGAGAGTTCAAAATGCCAACTCGCGCCTATCGACCACCGTTGGAGTTTATATTGCATTCAAAATGAGATCAATAGAACGGAATCGATCCTCGGACGATCGATCAACGTATCCGTATTCGCGATCGGGCCTGGATGCGTGTGTGATGCGTATTTGCCTAATAAGAAGCTCGGAGCGAATCGCTTAGCGAAATCTCTTGTCGAACGTTTCAAAAGCAGAATGGCGCATCCTCGCAGGATGGGGCCCCGTGAATCGGAATCGTTAGTTAATCCGACGGTAATTACGGGTAAATTCAATCGAATTAATGGCCGCGCCGCCAGTGCGTGAGTTATCGGCCGGCTGCTGCCAGGGACACGAGGCTGGACTCCGTGACCCGATATTGCGCCGTCGGTCCCGATATTGGCAGCGGCAGCCAGGCACTTTGCAATCTCGGAACGAGAGGAACAATAGCCGGCGCGACGCGCGAGTCGCGCTATCTTTGACGTCGCCGATCCCCCTGACCGGCAGAATTCCATCGCGGATTGCGAAAAAGATTGCCTCGAAAGATTGCCCTCAAAAGCAAGCTCGTCGCGTGTAATCATCAGATAACGTTTCTACGCACAGAAAAATATCATTCTACTCAGGGAGAAAGATTTTTCTAGCTCTAATAAAATTTATTAAAAATAAAGAAATATTTCTTTGGAATAGTCCAAAAAAAATGTTTATTTGAAGAAACAAATACGATTATTTGATTTTTCAAATAACTTGTATCATTTACAAATAAGATACAACGGAACAATAATTTTTTCTGATCAGTAAAACTAGTATTTCGTATAATATAAAATATTGCTTGAATGAAGCAAATAAATGGAGAAAATATATTCTTTGAAAAATTAAACAATCGTATTTGTTTCTTCAAATAAACAATTTTGTTGGACTATTCCAAAGAAATAGTTTTCTCTGTGTACAGAGAAAACTATTTACTTATTTTATTTTGTTCAAGTAATAGTTTTCTTCGGCAAAGAATATTTTCTTAATAATAGCTTAAAATATATTCGCCATAAATTTAGAATATGTTAAGTAAATATAATGTTTATAATGACTTTATGATAAATATATTTGCGGATATAAAACTTATCAAATATACTTAGGACAAGTATATTTACTCGCAAGTAGTATATATTTTTCTGTGTGTAATTAATATCTCAGCAGTGACACAATTAGCACAAGTATTAATTACTTGCCTATTGCCTATTTTGCAGAAATTGATATAATATTAGTAATGAAATAAAATAATGCGATAAAAAAGAAATTATTATAAAATAGACGATAAAGCGCGCGCGATTATGCGAAATATTTTGAGAAATCGTGTCACGCTTTGCATGCCGACGAGTATTTTTTTTTAACCCCTCGGACGGGCCGTAAGGCGCACTCGACGTCCGATTTTATTTTCTGTTTCGTTACGGACAGCACGGATAATAACGGCACCGGACGGTGCATTCCTCGATCGCGGGCGCGGAGAAGCGCGTTAAATTTTTGCATCGCGCCACGCGAAGTGACGTCGCATCGTCGACGGCACCGCTAATGGACTGCGACGTTTTTACAGGCGGAGCTAAAAGCCTCCGACCCGTAACGGTGACGTTTTGCATGCGCACTATTTATACTTGTGTACTATTAGCCGGCCCGATACGATAAGACACGGATCGTCGAGGAGAAAGACTAAAGTTTCTAAAGAAATATGCGAGTCGCGTGTTCGCGCAAAAAGGCACTGACAATGACTGCGATGGAAAAGATATAAATCCTGAGAGATGCCAGAAATTTCTTATCTCCCGCGCTACCATTTACTTTATTTTTCAGAAAGCTTAACGCAGCACAATAGACTGATAATTAAGAAAATTCAGACAGTTCACGTGAATTATCCCTCGAGACTTGATTGTGAAAAAGTATCCATTAAAATTTTAAGCGGCTCGGCATTCGAGATCTTTCTTTTTTCTTGTCGAGAACTTCCGCTCGATGTGTCGCAATAGAAAAAACCGTGGACTAAAATATATGTATATATATTTTTTATCTGTATAATATAATTTATTCGCGAGAGAGATATTTTTCTCTCTTAAAAATATAACATTTCTGCCTCGGAGTCCGCATTAAAATTTTTATTATTCGTAATATTTTCCAGCGAGCGGATCACCAAGTGTCTCGTGAATTTAACTCAACTCGGAGGAACAATCGCGAAATAAATAAACGTGGCTTTCGCCACGGCAGTTAAAGCGACTCGCTTCCGTCTAGGCAGGAGGAATCGTAAAAACGCGGTCGCGCGATTTCGTGCCGACTTCGAGATGCTTAAAGCGCAATGTTCTCCGAAACAGTCTGGAATCCTTTTCGCAGGACAGTCATTCGGACGACGAAATAAGATCTGTGCCACGTAGGTGGCGTGAGGAAGGGGCGAGATAACTCGACGACGACGACGACGACGACATATGACCCAGATGTATAGGAAACAATCGCGAGCAAAAACGACAATAATGACGACGCTAGAGATAAGTGCGGAATCCCGACAATAAATATGTAAGACTGATATCGCGCCCCCGAGGAAAGGATAACACTGCCCCATGTAGGAAGGAGATAGCGACGTATCGATCGTGCCCGCGAAATATCCGTTGCCGTTGTTCCCGCGCGGCCAAGGCGCGTTTTCCCCGAGCAACTTCGCCCCGTGTACCTTCCCGCGAAGACAGAGCACTTCGAGGACACCTGGGGTACTTCGAATATCGACTAGTCAGCGAACGACGAGGAGAGGCATGGAAATCGGGAGCAGCTCTGCGAAGACCACCGATCGCGCCCCCGTGAAGATCCCGGCGACGCCGCGACGCGCGAGTTCCTAGGCGAGGAAAGTGGCCAACGAAGACACGAAGAAGAGATGTCACTGAATCACAGATATTACGTAAGTAATTTGGATCTCAGGCGAGTAAGAACGCGTACTCCGAGAGAAGATAAAATGACAGATCTGTGAAGTTGGCAGTCCCGAAGTGCGAATTTTTACAAAATTGATATTGTCATTTGATTCTTCACAATTTAGCCAGATTTGTCCATAAATAAGCGTTTTCTATCTTGCAAAAAATGTACATTAAAAAAAATTTTGGTTAAAAATGGATGAATCAGAAAATCTTGTAGAATTAATCAAATATTTTGGTTATTATAATAGAACTCAATACTTTATAATTTATAATAACTAGAATATTTGATCAATCCTTTAAGATTTTTTTGATTGGTCCGTTTTTAACCAGAATTTTTTTCAGTGTAGACAAATAATCAGAATCCATATGTAATAAAAAAAATTCACTTAGGAGTACTGATGACATTTGTTGTTTATTTTTAATGTCTTTTGCAAGGTGGAAAAAAAAGTAACGATTTATGGACAAATTGTAGACAATCAAATGCCACATCAATTTTCTTAAAAATTCGCATTTTGGGATGCCAAATGCACAGATCTCGTAGCGACGAGACACCAAACTCACGGCTTGTTCTGTCCGGCGTTCAAGTTAAAGCTGTCGCGCGCGCTAGATAAGGATTTCTGTGTAATTCAAACGTTTACTCGAATGATAAGCCGTTTTCTTTCGCGCTCGCGAGACACGCCCCGTTTCGCGTCGTTGTATTCATTCTGACGCGAGCAAAAGTTTTTAGTCGCGGGAGAGCGCCGCTGAAGAAGCACTCGTCGTAAACTTTGAAGTCGGTTAGTGGGCGCGCCGCGTTGTTGCACTCGCGCGCGTCGGAAGCGGGCGGATCAATATTAAAGCGAAACTCGGATACGATCGCGCGAGTTCACGTAGAGTTCCCTCGATCAATCGATTGATCGGCCTCCAGTCGAAAGTATTGCCGTCGTCGTGAAACGCATTGCAATCGCGAATAGCGACGCATCGAACTATTTTCGGAGTAAGAACTCCCGGCTCCTCTCCGTCTGCTGCGCCAAATTACGTTGCCCCAGTTAATAAAGTATGCCGAGATTACACGGCTGTTTCGCGCCGCCGTTACAATGCGGCATGCTCGACGACAAATTCGAATCTCACCGCGATGCGGCGGTTATTGTTCGCGATGGCCGCAGCCGGAGCATAATAGATAAGCGTGGACCTCGTAGGCCAGGCGGCCAGCCTCTTGTCGGCTGCATATCGACCGTCCGCAGTCTCCTATCCTTCCTGTGCATCTCTCCCGTGGCGCAACTGCGTCCGAGAAATTAAAGCTATCCGTTTTAAAATCCCTTCACCCTCGTCGCAATATGTCTAAACGGGAGGAAGAGTGGAAAACGCGTATCTCGCGCGCTCGAGCAATTATGAACAATTCAAGTGGCTTTTTTTTCTTTTCATTACGTTCCGCGCCGAGCTTTTTCTCTGAATTTCTGCAGAATGTACCGGTGTCAGGTTGTCATTATGTAATCTACGTACATCTTGCGTAACCAATACGTCGTCGTCACGCCGAGCGTTGCGAACGATGACGTTCGATTTTTTTTTCCTCTCGGCGCAACACATCGGAAGTATCGCTCATGTGCCGAGTCAACCACGTCCGCGGCCAAGTGGAGTGGGTTTATTTATGCATGTATGCATCTTGTATATCGATTCTCCCGCGCCAACACGACGTATATTATTATTATTACCTTCCCGTGCTTGACGAGAAGACGTAGCGCGCATCAAGAGCAGCTGCATCGACGGCGGTTGTGCATGCGGGCGGACGTATAAAATATAGCGGTAAAAGTGTCGCTGACACGTTGGAAAAATCGCTACTGCAGCCGAAGGAATAAATTATCGATACAGGGACACGTCTCTCTCGTTCCCCGCTAAGTCATCGCGCGGCTGAGCTCAGCAAGTTAAAGCGGACCGCGCCTAACTTTTCCCTGAGAGACGGGCATCGATACTGATCGAACTTTATGGCTTTTCGCGTCCGTTTCGCTCGCGGGGATCGTTAAGGGAGCCGCGGGTACGTCGAGGCAATTATCAACGTGACGAGAAGAAACGACGAGAAAATTCGCTAGAAGTTCGATCGGTGAAGTTAGGTGCACGATCATTCGAAAAATGTTTTGAGAAGATTAACTTTACAGAACAGTTTTCTGTAAAGTTATTATTGCAAAGTATTTTTGTTTCGTTGTAATAGAAAATTGCAACACGGGGAGAAATTAATATTAAAAATAAATTAGAGGAAATAATTGAAAGAAAATTTAAATGACAGAATTAAATGGGTGAAAGATTCAACTGAGAAATATCAAGATAGAAGGATTATATCATGTGTCTCTGTTTAAAAGTAGGTTTTGTCATTATCAGTCCGTCTATTAGAGACAAACAACAACATGCAGCAAATAGGTTCCACTCTTTTACTCGCGATATTCCGCGAATTCTGCAAGGACATCAAAGTCATTATTGTTAGCTGGCAAGAATACTTAGCACTTAGCAATGAACAAAGGTTTCGAATATCAAAGACTTTGTTGGCAGCAGATGAAAAATTATTATACAGGATATTTATGTATAAACACACGTATACACACGTCGATTGATTAGAAGCCTCTGCATCTCCTTTAAATCATGGAGATATTGGATAGCAATAAGTTCCTTGGCAGGAATACTTTGGCAGAAGTTTCGAGTTACAAGCGATTGAAAATTAATCGTTTCGCCGAATTAAGGTGCTGAGGCTGCAGACGGCCAATTAAAATATTAATTCCTGCGGAGATATATTCAGTTTCAGCACGCGGGACGTGAAGAAGTTTTAACGATCGTAAATGAATCGTTTCGCCGAATTGAGGTCGGAAGCTGCAGACGGCCGATTAAAATATTAATATCTGCGGGATATATATATGTATATATATACATATATATGCACGCGCGCACAGGAATATTGCTAATATGGTCAAGGACAACGCTTCGGCATTCCTCGTCGAACACATGCCAGTTTCGCACGAATTGGCGACCGTACCGCTACTTCGCATTCCACGCCCGCGAGAGATCCAGGTGATCGACGCCGAAACCGATGCAGGTCCGCGGTTCGCATGTTTATTCATAGACGGTTTGGCTCGGGGCACCACGTGCGACGCAGACGCTCGTTACACACGCGCGCGTGCAAACCTGCTCCGTGTGTCGCACACGCTGGCGACAATCCGTGCTGCGCCGATCGTGACTGCATTGTTCTTTTGCTCTCTGTCGGCCTGCAGACGCTTTAAAGACGGCTGAATCATCTCCTATTCGTAGACGTAGGGTGCGCCATCAAAAGCGTCTCTAATAATCATTAGAACCGGAATATCACACGTTCGCCAATGTACCTCACGATCGTATGTATAGTACGGAGAATATGCAAGCGAAGATTAGCATTTGACAAGCTTTAGATTTTATAAAGTCGTTATGTATACAGTGTACATGTCAAATACACATGTGTCATGTGTCATTGCACGGTAGACACATTTTCATTCTTCGTACATTTCCCTCCGAGCTTCTCATCTCGTTTTGAATAATCGAAATGTATAAATATCCAGACACGAGGAAAGTGCATCATATTTAAGACGTCAGATTTACGTGTTTACGCACGTCGGGGCCGCGGACAAGATTGCCGCCGTCCCGACGTCCGTCGTCGCGTTTGTTGCACTCGCGAGAGCTCCGCGAAAGCCTGGCTCCTCGCTTTTTTTAGTCCTCTCGATTTTCCGGCCGCAGGCTGATTGACGCGGCGCATCGCATCGGCACACTGCCTCCGCGATACTTTCCCGACGACCGCGACGCGACGTCAGTGACTTGTCTCGAAATGGCACGGCGCGGGACGGCGGCGCAAATATAGATTCGCAAATTGATTCACGTGTGCGCGCACGTAGATCCGCATTAACCCATTTTCCTTTGCGCACGCCCCCGCGTGTGCCATCGCCCGCTTTCGATAGAAATGTTCCAGCTTTAACGAGCTTTCACAAACAATCGAATGAGCCCCCCCCCCCCTCTCACGAGGATTTTCCTACAAAGAATTTTTAGCGGAAAAAAATATTTTTACGCTTCCCTCACAACACTGTTAAAATAAACGCTCTAAAAATGAATCAGTGTATAATCACTAATTATCAGTGTACAACTACTATATCAAATAGTGATAAGTATACTACTGGTAATTAGTGGCTAGTCACTGAATTATTTAGTGAATTTTAGTTTTCACTGCCTGATGAAATAGAATTATAGTGGTGCTCAATCGTACTGCGCGTGGCGCGTGACAATAATCACTGTTTATCAGAGAAAAATGAATTCACAGACAAAATCAGTCAAACTTCCACTAATTTATTTTTAGAGAGAATGTGTGAATATCGCATTTTTTTGCATGTAATGTGTGTCCCCCGTTTTAAGACATTTGTGAGTGTATAAATTAAAAAAAAAAAAAATGTGAATATCACACACTTTTTAAAAATTCACACACTCATAGATGTTTTAAAACGGGTCGAGACACACATCACACGCAAAAAGTGCATGATATTCACACATTCGTTTCAACAGTGAACGTAATGCTGGTATTTTTTGTTGGTTCATAACATTGGATTTGATGTTATTTCGAGCAGCTAAATTTGTGAAAAGGTACAAAACGATACGAAAAATGGTCGCGATCGAGACGAAGAAGCCACATCGTATTTAAATATTTTTTCATAGACATTTCCTCCGAAGATAATCGACGAGACGCGCGCGATCCTGCGAACGGTCCGCGGATCAATGGCGAATTTGAAGCGAGAGGCGATCGCTCCCGTGTACGTAGCCTCGAAGGGTATTATGGTCGATTGATCGAGTTCTAACAGGATTAAGTGCCGCCACAATAGAGGGTTGAATTATCAATATCGCTACGTGGCACGTAGCCGGTCGAGGGATTCGCGAGGAACTCGGTCGGAATTCCGCGCGAATTTACGAGGACGAATTATATCGGGGGACTTGCGATGGGGCCGAGCGACGTTAGCTAGCTTATCGTGCGCGAACTTTCATCGTTACTGTCAATGTGTCACGACGGCGTCGGCGATGTTGTCGTAATAAATACTGCAACCGCCACAGTGCGCGCGGGATACAGTGCCGCTAATGAAATGCGCCTCGACTAACACGCACGTGGATTTGACGTGTGGGTCAACAACGGGTTTTACTTTTATCTTTACGTCGCCGTTAATGGCTATTAGGCCGATCGCGTTATGGCAATCGGCTCGTGACACTTAATATTCCGTTACAATTCCACCAAAGCGCGCCAAGGATATCGAGTTCCCGAAACAATTCGCGCGATACGTTCTCCGCGAAGAAATTGTATTAAATGTTGACCAAGGTGTCACATTATTTCCATTATTTTCATTGTAGCTGGATAATACACGGCCATCGAAAAAGAAAGGGACTTTCGCTTTTCCCGTGGAAAAAAAAATTATTGAATCGTAATGAGCGCTTTGACACGTACGAGCGTCGAGGACGACCCCGAGGCCAATCCCGTTATCGTAACGAACACTTGATGAAAATGCGAGCTTTAATAGGGTTCGAGACTAACGCGACGCTCCGATAATACGGTCGGGAAATTTTGTTTGGGTCAACAACGCGTTACGCCGTATTTACGCGGCATTAATGGCTATTAGACCGATCGCGCCGTAACGATCGATCGGCCGATGAAAACAGGATATTTAATATTCGGTCATAATATTGCCGCAGTACATAAAGCGTATTACTCTGCTAACTTGAAATAATCTTCTGAACAAGAAGGTAAACACACGTTTATTTAAAGTTCGTTTAAAATTATTTGATTGTGAGATCTTTCTGCATAATAAATTAATAACTTGGCAAGAATGACTCTGGAATGTGGACAGAAAAAAATGTCGTGGCGCGAAGGACACGCGTACGAGGATTGAAATTTGCGTAAATCCCTGGTGGATACGGCGCGACGTTGCGTTTCGATGAAAGGGTGGCGGTGGTGCAGAAAGGAGGCCGGGGAGGGCGCGGACCGTACTGCCAAAACCTGCGACCTAGATACCGATCGACCCACCGACACAGAGAGAGAAAGCGAGAGGGGATGGGTGAGAGAAGAGAAAGAGAGGGAAGGACGCAACGGAGTGAAAGGGAGAGAAAGACTGGATGCAGAAATGCGACAAAAAGGTAAAGAGGGATAGAAAGACGCATCGCGGAAACCGAAGGAGGGAAGATTCATTTCTGTAGCGCGTGCCCCGCGCGCTAGAGCACATCTCCCTTTAGAGCCAATCACCCCTCGCGCCTTTCTCTCTTTTTCGATAACCGCGCATTCGATGCGGTTTATAGTGTGTCCGATGCATTACGCGTGTGCGAGCGCGGAGATGCGGATGCGTGTTATCAGGCCGGCTTATACTTTTATGGAGCAGCGATGTATTTTACTTCGAGTGCGGGGCGGCAAAGTGCACTTAAACACCCCGTTATATCTGCAGACAGTTCTCTTTCTCTTTCTCTCTTTTTCGCATCCTACGCGGTGTTTAGAACGGTCTCGAGAATGCATGCAAAATATATGTAAAACTCTATTCTCTCTTGACAGATTAATTGATAGGCAAAAATTGCGAGAATTCATTAAATTTTTTTAAAATTTTATAAACGTATAAATAACAATCTGTTTGAAATGAATTATCGTTTATGAAAAAATAAAAGAGGATTTCTTTCATGTGACGAGGACATGAAAGAGGATTTCTTTCATGTCCTCGTCAAATTAATCTTGTCGCAAAGTTCCTATTTTTGTTATTTTTATAAATTGCAGATAATTATTCATCTAAACGTGTTACGAAGTGTAGGAAGTACGATTGTCCATTAAGGATGACGTTGATAGTAGCGGTACGGTCTCGAATCAGTCGTCGTTGCGGTAAACTTAACCCGTACAAGTTTGTGGGACAATCCGTTTATGCATATTACCATTCTAAAGATGGCACCGGGATTATAGGACTTCGTGTCTCATAAAATTTAACGTCATTACGCCAAAGTTCAAGATTACGTGCCTCCTACGTAACTGCACCGGTGTCGTCGCTCACGCAATCAAGATATCGATTCACTCGCCGAGATCGCAGTTACACAATCTGCATTTTTGAACTTGAAGCATTATAATTGACACACAGCCAAACGTGATACGAGAAATGAATGGACACACGAAATGCAATTGATGTTATAAGGCTATGAACGGACAGATGAAACTGTGACAGATAAACGTCGTCAGATGAATCAAATCTTCGTATAGGTGTAAAAGCGAGGAAAGAGTCGTCCATCGAAAAGAAACGCGAGCGGAAACAGCGTGGGATATAGCGTGGATATATAACCTCGAGCAAGATCGAAGACTTTTCTCGTTCGTGGAGAGGAGAGGATAAAGACTTGTTTTTCGAACTTATTTATCAACGTCCGAGCGTGAGGAAGGATGCTCGTATGACGGAGCGGTCTCGTGACGAGGCGCGAAACCCACGTAGAAGAACGGCACGCTTCTTATCGTCGTTATTAAGGGACGGAAGCGAAGTCCGTCAAGTTGACGTAACGATCGTTAAAAATGTCCCCCATGCGGAAAACGCGCGCGAGCGCTGATCTTTCCTCGAGGCACGAATAATCGCCTCGAGGAAAATACTTGGCGCGAGTCGTCGCGTCGTAAACCGACCCGTTTAATTAGCGTCATAATTTCGCCCGTGGATTGTGTACGCCCGGGCCGTTTGTAAAATATCACCGGGAGCGCTTGGCTGCCGGCCAGAGAGGAATAATGTAACAGAAGCGGGGTTTGCTGCGATGAAAGAGGTATCGAAACGCGCGGATATAATTGAAAGAGACGGAATCGAAGGACACAGCAGTAATCCCGTTGATTTGTTTTCGACAGCGTCGAAAATAAGTTTATTAACGTGGCTTATTTAAGCGGAGCGTGCTTCATCTGCGAGCGTTTGCTGCGAAGATGTAAAGGAAGTCCGAGCTAATTCCCTGGAGATCCAAAGGGACGCTCAGCCGGCGCGCGGGATTAAGGACGAAACGTGAATGCACCGGAGCAGAGAGGAGACAGCTTCCGCTGTCGAGTCCACGTTGGCGTGGACGTGATGAATGCAGTTTATACCAGGCTATTTATGCTTATGAGCAAGTTTCCGTAAAAGTAAAGGGAAATTCGGATTGCGTTGCGGATTAGGGGCAGAAATGCGAGCAAATCTCGCAGCGCGACGGGAGAAATAGCCTTCCTCATCGAGTCCGCTCCGCGGCGAAATGGAAGATATCACTTTATCGAAGCGTTGTCTAAATCGGAAAGAAGAACGATACCGTTTATCGTCTTTAATTAAGATTGATGACTCGTACGTGCGATAAAGAGAGAAAGCGCGGTCGCGGGCGCGTCCGTCATTTTCTAATCGAGAAGCTAGATAAACAAGCACGAGTAAACGCGTGCGTCGAGAGATTATTCTTCATCGCTTGCCGGCTAACTCTATCATCGTCGGGCGCGATAGCGGAGCGAGACGGCGAAAGCGGCCGAATGACAATCAATAATAATCGCCGTCGCGCCGGCGAGGCGCGGAAGAAAAGCCCGGGGAAAGTTCGATCTTTTACTCGCTCGCTCGTTCGGGAAAAATCGTATCGGTTCTCAGGCTAACTTGATTCGATTCCCGAGACGAGATTGCAGCCGGCGTAACTGGGTTAAGCGACGGACCGGGAGGGGAACTGAATATCCACAGAATTATGCGACCCTGCATCTCGTAACATTCACATCCCCGCACTTTTCTTTCAAGCAGCTCGCGGGAACAAACGAAGGGCCTGGTGATGGCAACTTTCGGATTCGGAGGGACGTCGAGAGTGGCGCAGTCTGAAGGAATAGGTACCGAGTACACACCGAGGGGAACACCGGAAGTTTCTGTAAATTATACACAATAAACCATTCTGCGGACTTAATCAAACTTTCCCGTCCGGGGGATTAACCGGATTAAAACTCGAAATGTCGTCGTCCAACCCTACTCGTTATCGTTTTCGCGACGACGCAAGAACGAGGAAGTTCCCGGGTTCGTTTTTGGTCCAATTAAATCTAGACAATGTCCAGATTATCGCGGCTCGCGGGCGCTCGTTACCGTACTTCGGCGTGGAAGACAGGGACCACTTACAAGCACAGTCAATTTTTCAACAGTCGAGAAAATTTCGCCCTTGTAATAAAAATGTGAGAAATATAATTTAACAAAACAGTTTATCGCAATAAAAAAAAATCATGTTTAATTTTCCTTAATTTGTGGCCTTAATTTATATGGTCTTTATTTACTTTCATTTATCGTAACGCGAAAGAGAGAGATTATTGAAGAAATAACAACGACACGGCATTTAAGCTGCCTCTTACAAAAATATCTGTTAGTCCGTTTATCATATTCATTTTTGCATCAAAGACATAGTCGAGAATATTCCTTCGGCGTTCTCTCTGAAAATCACGTCCGCGCGCAGCCTGTGCATAAAATGGAAGGGGCGGGCTCCGCGAGGCGGATTGTTATCGTCTCCTTGTTCGAGCAGAGCTTAGAATAAAACCCTTCGAAAAAGTTCGCCAGGAGATCGGATTGCGAGGGCGGCGCGACGTAGCCTCGCTGAATGCGTCGGAGATGCGGTCATGCCGGCTGTAAAATAACGAGGTTCGCGCATATGCGGAGAGGCAGAAGGATTCTATGGTGCGGTACGCGCGCGCGCGCGCAAAGTCGGGACGTGATTTATGAAACAATTTCCCATTCTCCGAGAAAGCCTGACGAGGGGTCCAAGATCTTAAACTTATCCGAGCCAATTCAACGGTTTCTCCACAAGCGTGCCCTTTAAAAACCCCATTGCAAATGTTTGCCCCGTAGGACGATTCGCCGGCAAGGAGACAGCGGGGATCCTCGAGACTCGAGGTAAACCTTACGAGATGCCGGATGTCGTTCCGAGCAATGCCAGAATCGCATCTCGCTTTTTCTTTCACGGTTTTCATCTCCCCCGGCGCGACGTCTCTCCTCTCGCGCACGTCAATTTCGTATGATCGCGAGATGGCCGTCGAAAAATTGGCTATTATATATGCTAACAACCCGGATACGGCTCCGACAACTAAACGGCTAATGCCTCTCGCGATACGATCGACGATCCGTATTGTTGCGACATTAATGCACGCGGGCTTGGGAACAAGCTGCACTACGTGAATGCCCGCGTATAGAAATAACTCTTCCGCAGATCTTCATTGTGCGGTAACGAGACGTCTTCTCCGCGGGAGGAGAGATATACAGTCGTAAAACGGAGTTACTTGTACTTTGCTAGAACTCAACGACGTCGAGCAGGTGGTAAGACGCGATATTACCGCACCGCTCCGAGCCGGTAGTTTGTGCGAGGTAATCGAATATGCCACTAATATATTGTATAAAGCACTTATAATATCGTATTATAATTTATCCGATAATCCCCGCGTGGATTACTCGGCCACCTCGGATATCGCACACAGTATAATCAATTAATTTAATATCTTTGCGTAGTCCATTAAGTAAATTGATTTAGTTTAACATAAGAGAAAGAGTCAAACTTTTTTTTTTTCAATTCTCCAGCACTCTTGTATCTGCGATGCAAAGTGCCGTAAATATAACGCTCGTTTTTACCGAAAGCGTACAATGACGTTCCTCTCGTTAAATTGCAGAACAGAAATCGAATTCGCTCCAGAAACGTCGAATCCGTAAAACTGTCGAGGATATATACACGGGCGACGCGGCGTGTTCCTATTTTGCATTTTCAATAGGAACGGTACGCCGTTTTCTCGGCAACGAGCGACGCATTGCGCAAACGGATATTTTCCCCGCGGCACGACATTCCTCGAAAGAAATTAAAGTCAACGGCGAAAAATGGAATCGTCGAATGCGATGGCCCTGTTGGACCATCGATCGCTGGCTCGATGCTATCGAGAGGCGCGAGTCGCTTGTTGTCGTTACAATGTGTCCCCGTGATACACTTTTCACGTCCCAATGTGCGCCATTATTGCCACGAGCTTGTTTCCGGAAGGAAATTAAATGTGTGGACGAAGAACGCGAGTTCAACGTGATCCCGGCACGATTTCGACGGAGAGAAATGCGAAAGAGTCGATATCTTTTTCACAACTCGCTGTCGAAATTTCACAATTACTTTATTTCTCAACCTTTCTAGGTCAAAAAATGGAGAATGACCACGGCGATAAATTGTAAGATACAAACGACGTGTAGAAATGTTCCGTGACTGTAGTCAACGATTTAAGGGAGAGTCAGAGTCGTTCGAAGACAGGGAGACTGAAGAGGCTGGTCGTATGATTTCATTGAGCTTCCGGTTGTAAAAACGGCGGGCCGATCGATCGATCGACGGGGATATCAAGTGACCCGAATAACCTGCCGATTGAATTTGGCCGTCATTATTTATTTAGGTGGGTCCTATCGGCCGAGCAATCTCGAGACACTCGAGAGGGAAGACGACGAAAGGAGAAGGACGGGAACGTCGGGGATCTCGCCGAGATACGGGCGAGCCAATGATCGATTTTAATTTCCGCCTGTTGGAGAAAATAAATTGCGCCTGTCTGTGTGCAAGGGAGATAAATCGAGTCGGTACGCTCGCGCGTGTGTATACGTGCCATTCTGTACTGTCACGCTAAATGCACAAAGTGTCGGCTACGTGAATGGTCAAATTACTCGAACGGCACGCGTTAGAATGCAGCCTCGGAAGCTGGGATGAACACGTCGCTTCCTATTAGTCCGCAAAAATGTCGATGGCGTCGCGAAATTCGTTCCATAAGCGGGCGGTATCAACATCTTAATGAACGGTGATCTCTTCGTGCGGTAATTACTTCAACTTAATTATCCTTTATTAACAACATTTTTCCACCTTATTAACATTGTTACGTAATAAGATGGAAAAATATCTGAAAAAAAGGGGAATAAAATTATGTTCCCATGTCTCCTCATATTTTTTCACGATTCAAAATCGATTGCTATTGCAGTCGCAAATGGATACGTTATTAGATTTATATGAAACGCAACGATGCGATTTATTCGTCCGCTGATTGGCTTTACCGTCGTATAACGAGATTATTTTCCGACGAAGACTTCTCTCGCTACGGCTGATATTTTGCAGAGAGGGGTTGGAACGTTTCCACTCGAAAAGGGGCGCGGACGTTTGTTCTAAAGCGAAATCAGGACGGGCGATCAGAATGGAGTCATCAGTGAAGGGCGGCCGGGAACGCGAAGGGTACTTTATCACGTGGAACAAGCGGCGGCGATCAGTGTAATTTTTAATTTAATCTCAACAGCGCATACAAAAAGCGGGATTGCTTCTGCGATATACGTTTTATCGATCTATCAACTGAATATCGCTTCGCGACTTATGAAAATACGCGATGCACCGCGTATCTTCAATACTTTTGGATCCTGAATTAAATATTTCCTCGTTGGCGAGTTACGGGTGCGGTATAACACAAAAAATAGACGTTAACCAAAGTTTCTGTGAGAATAAAAGGGAAATAGGAAAATCTGAGATATCAATTTTTATCTCCCCTTTTCTCATTGTAAAAAATATCCGTTTTGTCGTGCTTTTATCTCCCGTATTTTTGAGATGTATTTAGTCGTATTTATCAAGCGCATCCTGTAATTCTATCGAGAACTGCAATCTCTCTCTCTCTTCTATTTCAATACAACGTAAACGTTTTTTTTTTCTGCGGGGAAAAAAGTCGAAGCGCGACGATTGAAGCGGTCACGAGGGAGATTGATGAGAGCGAAGATGAAAGGACGAGAAGGAGAGACTGGACAAAGGAGGGAGCGGACAAAGAGGGGCGACTGAAATAAAAGAAGGAGCTGTCGAGTAGAACACCGCGATGTGACCGAATTAATTATCGGTTTTTGCAGCGACCTCGCCCACTCCCCGCATTTTTTTTGTCGGCGAGCGCATTTGTATCTCTCCTCCGCGTCCCATCTCTCCTTTCCGTCTTTCGCAGCTAACGCACGAGTCGCGTTTAACCCAGAAAGGCTACATACCAAACGAAGTGCTCGGTGCAACTTCTCTTCCCTCTATACCCGCCGCGCATTTCTCATTCTGCCCTCGCTGGTTTTTCGCGTTTCGACTTTTCCCGTGTTTTCTTCCTCCCTACTTCGTTCGAAGGTAATACTGCCTTTTTTTATCTACGTTACAGATACCTTCGTCTTCCGGAGCCTGGCAATTAGCCCTCGACAATACTATATTTTACATATTTTTAGCGAACGTTTATCTCCGAGTAAAAGGAAAAGGGGCAATAATATTTCAATGTTGTGGCTTTTATTAAGCGTAAGAAATCGTGCATGTGCCCTTGATTCAAGGATATATCGAGGACAGCGGTTACTTTATCAAAAATAATGAAGCAATTAAGGATTAATAATAAGTCAGTCGTCACCATGAGCAACTGACGGAAAAAGAATCTTCCTCCTTTTTTTTTTTACGAAGCGTGTTTTACACAGGACCATCGCTCGCATCGGCCGATAAATGCCAGCGCGGTCGATTATTATTACGCGCCCCTGCTTTCGCCCACGGCGTTAATTCATTTGACTGTGGTTCTCGATTTTCCATCTTCAAAAATGTGCCGGTCGACCAGCCGCCCGGCGCTACTTCGCTCAATTTATTTCACCACGAACGAAAATATTTTTGCCTGTCGCCGCGAGCTCCACGAAAAGTGCGAACGGTTTCAATAACTAAATTAAAACGCACGCACCTCTGAGGCAGCTAACAGCCCCGTTTAAAATTTCAAAAGACATTTGGACTGTTTTAAAAAACATTCAGAGCTCGAAAGATTTAAATATCCGGAAATCTAATGCTATTTAAAAATCTCAAGATATAATTTTTTACATTCTTTTGTGAAGATATTATTTTATTAACATATTTATGGTTCAATGAAAAAATATTAATTATACACTGTAAACTCCTATGGGTTGCTCCTACTCAATATTCGGTTAATTTGATTAAAACAATGAGATAAAATTAGCGACATGTTGAGTAAGCCTTAATCATTATGTTGTTAATTTATCTAGTTTAACTTCTATGTTAGTCAAAATTTTACCTTCCTTTCAGTCAAAATTAATGAAACATTGAGTGGGAGCAGTGGCGATATATGGAATATTTAAAAATGACCCAAATTGAATATAATTTGACACTACGAGTTTAACAGTATATGTCTAAAATTTTGTTTTACAAATTTATTTTCTTCGCATCGTTTCGACCTTGAATTGTATAGCATTTACAGAAATCTAAGAGGATCTTCGCAAGAAATAGTGGCGACCAGATATTGGAAATATTGGAGATCGTAAATCACTCGCAAAAACGGGTAACTCATTAATAAAAGACGCTTATACTGGGGTGAGAAAGTCGCGACGGCTACTGTGGAGGAAGCCCAAAACTGGCAAGATACCAAGTCACAAGTACTAAGAAACAATACACCTAGAAATTCCAACGTTCTCCATTCAAGCTAATCAAAGGGGGTCTCGCTTGTCTTGTCTGAAAAATATCGCAATCCCGTCAAAGCACTGTGCCTGGTAGTCGCAAATCCGAACACGAAATTGCGATAAGCCGGGAAATGACAAGAAACTCGAGATTGGAAATTCGGAAACGATTCGCAATTCCTGGATAAATTAGATTTTATCGGCCGACTGAATATTTATTGACGTAGTGTTACAGTTTGTTTTAATTTTTAAAAAGTTATCCGTCGTAAGAAGCGTTTGATTTTTCGGACGTCGTGTTGATTTTAATATAAGAGAAATCGGCAACCCGGTTGTTTTTGTAGCACAAAAATTATTATCCTCGTGAATAATAATAATGGAAACTTGGAACTAATTGAAACGTGGAATAATTAGCGGCGCAGCCGCTTTAATATTGTCCAGCCCGAGATCAAAGCCCCCTTACTTCCTTTAATGTGCCGTAGCTTACGGCTATAATCGCACTGTGTGCGCGCATATGCATATAACAGTGCCAGCGTGCATACCGAAGCGGGCGCGTATGTTATCCATCCGTAATAGCGGGTTGCGAGCCAGACCGAGAGCTTTGTGGCCAAACAGGAAACAGGCCACACCGCTGAATACTCCGTATGAATCTCCTCGTGCCTCTTCGTCCCCCTCGCTCTATTCATTTCTCCCCGTATCATTCTAACAACTCGAGTAAAAAATGTTCGGACGACCCGATCGGGATTGAGCGGGACCCTAATAACGCACAGTGCGCCCTTTTCCCAATCTGGCAGGACAAAATATCAGTTCGTTTCATTTTGTCTTCTTGCACATTAATTTTTATGCACGTGAGGCGCGTGCGATTAATTATGCATAAAGATAACACGATCTTATTAAAATTCTAGACGACATAACACCGCAAACACAAATCCCAACAAAATATCTCGCTGGATTTAAATAAAAATGGGGGTGCATAGAGAAATCTTTTTAAACGATAACTGCACGGGACAAAACGAATGGTTAACTCGATTGTTTAAATAGTTTCTGAGTTTTGATGGGGGCAATTATTATTTGCACTAACATTGCCAGAATTCGATCAGCCCTTTGTCGCGGTTCTCATAAGATGGAGCGCCAACGCTTAAGTGAATTTCCGTCAAGTGCGACGACAATCCTACCGCTAGCTCGACGAACCGATCTTTCGTGATTGCATCGGGGCGAACATTTGGTGAGACGGCTTTAGTTTCCGCTCAATGCGAACATCGACTCGGTTGCTCGCTAACCAGCAGAACGTTTTAAGGGATTTCCGTAGTATTTACCGTTAAGTTACTATGGCGCGAGAGGTATGGAATGCAACGCGCGCTATCGGTCTCGGTTACGCTAAGCTGTTTGCATCTACTTGATTGGATCTGCGTCTGCACTTCCAAATGCAGTTAGGTTAATTATCTACGTTACACGTCGGCTGGGAATTGGAGCGTCGTATATACGGTCCAAGTGAAAACCGTAATACCCTGGGATAACACATTTTCAAAAGTAAATGGAAAATCGTCGAACCGCACGATTCCGCCGGATCTGCGTAGAAAGCTAAAAAAGGAGTAAAAAAAAAAGGCACGGGATTCTCGTTCCTTCGAAAGGACCGTGCCAGCTGCAGTAAAGATCCCAAGCATGTGCGTTTGTTACTCGGGGCATTAAAGGGTGGTCATAAATATCGAGCTAATGCGATAATTGCGACACGCAGGTAGACAAAAGGGCCTCTAAGCTCCGTCTTGATTGGTCAATTTGTCGAAATAGGTGCTTTCCACGGACGTGGGCTTCTTATTTTCACACGAAACCGCCCCGGAGCGGAGGAGGGCGAGCTATACGGAATAGCGGCAATTAGAATTGTCGGACCTTTTTTCGTAGAAAGCCGGCGTCTCGCTCTCGCGTCTCTCGGATGTGCATCCCACCGCCCACGGCGCGGTATGATTGACCACCGGTCCATTTAGGGGATTTAGAAATCGGACCGTTACGGCGCTCGAGAAAGGAAAGAACCTGTTCCCTCAGAGCTCCGTGATGTTTTATTGAACTTGATACTAATGCCGTATCGTTCCCGAGATTAGGCGAGATTATGTAAAGCGAGAGACACGTACGCGCGCGATTGTACCTCTTTTTATTATACGCGAACCTTCTATTAATATTTTATACTGAATTTACGAAGTGACGTTTACGTGTATCAAATTATATCGTTTTTACGGATTCGATGTTTAAATTATTGTGTATTTTATATATCGCCAAATAATATTAACGTATTATTAAATAATAATATATTAACATTATATTCGTCGATGTTGCGGTGAATTTTGTGTAAACTCAAGTAAAAGCTTCTCCTGCAAGCCGCTGTGACAGAGACGCGGAAGTCGGTCAAATCGATGGTGGCTGCCTCGCTCATTTCGATGACGAAGCGTTAGCTGTACTTAACCTGATGAAAAATTTTGTGGCGCAATCTAGCAAATATTCATACATAGTAAGATATTATGGATCGGTACATAGTAGAATATTATGGATCGCACGCGTTGATCTGAGAACAATTTAAACGCGTTTCTTCTCTTTGGGGATCCTCCCTGTGTTTTCCTAAATTCTTTCGGAGTGCCACAAACGACAGATTTAGCGTTCGTACGTTGCGAGATATTTATTTAGCTGCCTCCTCGCGGCAACCTAAGAGCTAATAAATTCAACGGGAAACTGGCGCGAGCTTATTTCGACCCTCCAGATAAGGGTGCATAATTCATGACGAAAGAAATATATACGTGTGTGTGTGTGAGGGGGGGGGGGAAGAATGGAGGAAGGAAAGCACATTTTCGGCTGAGATATGCATACTACTATGACACGAAAGATGAAGGTAAAAGAGCTTGAAAGAGATTTCTCGGATTTCCTTAAGCGCCTTATATCTTCGTCCATTTCTTATCCAGGATGCGTCCTCGGTGCCAATTGTCACTTGATATATTCAAGCGAACAGGCAAAGAGTTCAGCGAACGTGGTCAGAACAGAATACTCATTCACAGAACAGGTAGCTGACATAAATGCGAGACGCAGTTAAAACAGAACAATACGTACTAAAGATACGAAAACATAACTCGAAAACATAACATTAATATTTATATAATACACTTGCCTAGAAATAAAAATAAAAATAGATATTCGAAGGTATCTAATTAGATACTTTCGAATCAATCAATGATTTTCATTATATCTATAATGAAAATCTTTGATAACTCTGGCATGCTCTGTGGAATAATTGGAAAAATAAAAAAGGGAAGATAAGGGACATCGAGAAACTACAATGCAACGAGTAAATTTGTAAACTACTATGTGTGCGGCCGATGTGTAATTTCTGTCAATGCGAGCGGATAATTTTCTTGTTTCGGTGTAATAAGACAGGAAATCGGCAGAGGAACCGAACAGGCGGGCAAACAGGCGGACAGACAGGGTGGTCCAGTCTCGGATTATTGCGAACGCCGCGTCTGGGAAGAAGACAAAGCGCCGAGCCTCTATTCTTTTTCAAAACAAAATGTGGCCTTCGAGTGCTCGCACACACTCGGCTTTGCGATCTAGCCCGGCCGAACTACCCTCTCCTTCCTTGAGGGAACAAATATGTTTGCGTCCCTTGTGTAACGACACTTTTATTTCGCGTTTTGACGTTGGACAGACACGCCCGAGGTTATCGTGTTTCGAGGACCTCTTTTCTCGAAATTCACGACTGCGGCGCTCGCGCCGAGGTCCCCGCCGAGGCTCCGTGCCACTTCTTGGCACGAATAACTCGGGCACGAGTTTGACACAATAATAGTTAAGCGTGAGAAATAGACACTCTCCAACCACATATGCTTCTTCTTCTTTCTTTCTCGCTCTCGTTTTCAAGTGTCGATTATTCAAAAGCGGTTCTCATCTCTGAATGTTTCCCCCGCGGCAAGTGTATTCGAGTGTGTCTTCTCACAGATGTTAAAAATCGATTCGTTATTTCACAAAACCAATGCAATTCCAAAATATATTTTCTGGATAATAAAAATTCTACTGTTACATAACATCCCGTTATATTCGAAGGGAGAGATTATGCGCTTATGTTTCCAGATTGACCTTATAAATAGTTAGAGATTCATAGATGC
The DNA here is from genome assembly GCA_021460005.1 of Tetramorium alpestre. Taxonomy (NCBI): domain Eukaryota; kingdom Metazoa; phylum Arthropoda; class Insecta; order Hymenoptera; family Formicidae; genus Tetramorium; species Tetramorium alpestre. The sequence goes on from JAJVSH010000002.1 coordinate 2,536,155, forward strand.
ACGATCGTTCGACTGTCATGCAAATCAAGAAGACTGCCGATTGCGCGCGGACACGATTATATCGGCGATTATACCCGATCAACCTGCTTATCGGCGGGTTAAATGTGTCACGCAGGATCCGCCGTTGCATTCACGATTTGACGTAACCGCGAGGGGATCATTGGGAATGCATATCGGATCGGTAATCATCGGGGAAACGCGGAACGGCGCGGAGTACCTCGCTAAAAATTTATACTACGTTCGCTGAATTATTTATCAAGCGCGTTTAACAAACGTTACATAAGCGCGATGTTCAGAATTGGGAAAGTGGCGTGCTTAACGGCGGAACAAAGGCAACTTCGCGGAGAATCGCTGACTTAATTGGCGGCATTTAGCATAATAGCTACAGCGCGCCGGACCCCCGTAGTTGTGAACGAGTCTTCTTTCCCGGCATTGCCGTTGTAACCAATTACTGTGCGCACGTCCGACAATGGGCCCTACTGCGATATTAACGGCCGGACACGGCGCGAAATATCGTGTAAAAGTTGTGCGTTTCCACTTCGACTCGCTCTCTTATTTTCGCGAGTCCGACCCCGCGCTTTACATCCTCGCCCGCTATTTCAGACAGAAATACGCACAGCCGTTCGTCCGTTGCATTATTTTTGGCATATACGTGGCAACTCCTCCCTCTCCTGCACGGTGCAAGGTGCGTCTTAAAGTTACAGTGTAATAAAAAAATTTATGATAATATATAAATTACAAGTGAAAAGTATTAATTTTCAATCTTTGACTCGCCGGCAATAGCGTCGCGATAAAGTAAAGACACAGGACGGAGGAAAACAAATTATAGCGCGGTAATGCCGCGAGGAGAGAGGAGACGTGCGATTATCATCGACCTCCCAAGTGTTTCCGAATAATGTGGCATAAAAAACGGAAAAGACGAGGCAAGATCCTCGTCAAAGTCACGCACGGACTTAAAGCGAGGGTTAATGGAAACGTTAACGTCGACACGAAACGCTATCTTCTTCCGAAAAGAGTTTCGGGCGTGATATCTTTCTTTTTTTTTGTGTGTACAAATTACACGGATGCTACTTCGCGGCGGGAATCGGTATCCCGAAGTCAGCGTGTCATATGCAGAAGAGATTCTGTAATAATTGCCTCGTCAAGCGTAAGATTTTATGTTTAAATCTTTTTGACGGCCTCTAAAATATACGATGTATTCTATCAATATTTTAACACCGAGATCGCCGCAAGATCATTGAGACTTAAAAATCGAAATCGGAGAAAATGTCATGGTAATAATAAATGATTTACATCGTATAATACATACATACACTGATATAAACATAAATCAGTTAATCATCAAAAATTCAACACTGGCGGTATTAATCATGCACACTTTATTACATTGCGAGAAATAAAGTGAAAAAATATATTCGCAGAAAGCTGTGATTCGATAATCGAAATATTTCGCAAATTATTGCAACGCACAAATCTCGAATGGCTAAGATTTTTAATAAATTATCGGTATGTATTTATTCTATGTGATTCACAGATGTTAAAATAATAAAATACTGAAATAATTATAATTATATTACAATATGTTCGTGCTCATAATTCGAAAAAAATCTGTATTTAAATTCTATTTTAATCAACGAAAAAAGCGCGATACGAGGTATATTGTACAGCAATTGTAGTTAAATTTATTATTACGCGATTTAATCAAACAGTTGGGATTCAACGATATATATCTACCGGGATATATTTGAATTGTCGAATCTCATCAAAATTGGTACCGTTCTCTTTCAGTCTCTCTATATTTATGGGATTTCATCAAAATAACTCGCACGCGACAGCGGTAGAGTTTATTGATCGATTTCGTGGATCTCTTGAAAACAATTCTGCTCCAAATAATCCAATATAAAAATTCGCGCGAGAAGCTCATCAGTTTCACGTGTACACATTCGAAAATACGTGCCGGCTCGTCACGGACACACGATCGGGTCGCACGATTGCAGCACGTATGCACATTCGCTCGACATGCATAGGCGATTTCATTGTTCCCGTTTAATTGGTTTTCGCTTGCAGTCCCTACAAAAATCGTCGCGCGAAACTCGCGCCGCGTGTTGGTCTCGACTGACTTCGAAAAAAAAAAGATTCATCCTTCCTTCGTCGAGCTCCATCTCGTTGGAGATCCGAGGTGATGCTTGCGAATCTGAGATTCTCCGAGTTTTCGCGAGATTGCATTTCGCGTGCATCACGATAGAATATGCAGAAATATACGGGTAGAGATGCTCCATACGGGGCGTCACCGTCTCCTACTCGTATAGATCATTTCACGCTTGAGATTATACGTTATGCGTCAATACAAAAAACGGGGCACGAGACGGGTCGACTTGGTCTTGCGACGCCTGGATATTCTCAGCATTCCGATGAGCGTAACAGGACTTCTCAGATAATCCATCTGTCGCGCCTCGCTGCAGACGTGATGTAAAAAGTAATTGTCTCGAGTGAGAGCGTAAGAGAAAGAGAGAAAGAAACAGAAAGAGAGAGAATCAGAATTTTATACATTAAATATATTTTTATACGCGAATATATTAACAAATATATATATATATTTTTTTTTGGGAGTTTAATTTAAATTCTCCATGGACGCATCTTTTGATATGCATAAGTTTCTATATGCACAGCAGAATGTGTTTTAATAACGTTTACAGCCAAGTTTCGGAGCATGAGGCAAATTAAATATGAACTATTCCGTAATTGAACGAAATTTCCAAGGTTCCTCCTCGCCCTCTCCTTCTCAAAATAAGCGTCTTTCATTACGGACGAGTTATTCCGTAGCTTTGTTTCGCCGTCGACGAATTCGCAAATTCCAAGTACTCTCGGAACGGGTGTCATTTGCCCTGGCGCGCCTTTCGAGAGGAAAGTTTATTTTCGATCGCCGTCGCGGGACAATCGTGGCGGATATGCCTTCGGCAGCCGGATTTAATTAAAACTTTTACGACAATAGAGACGACGGTGGCGATGAAAATAGAGGAATGGTGAAATAGAGGAAGACCTTACCATCGACTAATCAATCGACATCGTGATAATCAAGAAAAAAAAACCATGTCACTGATCCGAGTGAGTTAGCAAAAGAGAAAAAAGAAAAAAGGGGAAAAGAGGCGAAGGGGAGGCGATAATGAGTGTACGGAAAAGACCGATATATCGTGCTCTTCCGGTTCCACACGAAACAAGCGAAAAAGTTTACTTTTGTACCGCTAACTATGAAGTGCAGCGCGCATGCATCCATATGCGTGCGCTCATAGTGCGTGTGCGTGTGCGCGCATGGTGGGCTGTTTAACGAGCATAAAATTGGTGGTGATCGATCGTGAAAAAGATCGAGCGGAAAGCTCTCCGGTGCGCGGCGACGGGACTTTTTTTTATCCGGGAGGGGTCGACGAACCGTCTCCGCGTTCGTATCGCGAAATTGCAGTTCGCGCCGGCGAGGGGAGGGTCAAGGGCTCGAATGTTTAACGGCGGGCTCTTAAACAGGCAGTAAAGTGGCGTAATGCGCGTCTGTCGGCCAGAAGTTGATCGATGATTCCCTGGGACAAAGGGCCATATCGATTTTATTGCCTAGTATCGACGAGTCCGGGACGCGCAGTATCGACGGTTTTACATATTCTTCGCACCGGCTTGAAAACGGTCTGGCGTTAGTTCTAAATGAGTCTCTCCCTTCGGGAGAGGAGAGACAGTGTAAAATAAAATGACACCGCCGTGTGCCAGACGCGGAAGAGCCCCGGCTAGCTTTTAATGCTCGCGGGGTGTCTCTACAGAGATTTGATGAAGTTAAATCGTCATTTAAATAGCACATTACGCCCAAGTGTGTTGCGGACGACGTGATAAATGGTGACTATTTCACTGAGAACAGACAATCAAATCGTGCGTGATAAGAAAAAGTTACGGGCTTGCGCGTGATAAGACGCTAATGAAGCAAAATAAATTTCTCTCGTTTCGTATATAAATTTAACATCCGTTGATCACTAGAATTAACTCTTCCCTATCTTTTTAAACATTTAAACACTTTTAACATTAAATATAAAAGTGTAAACTTAAAAAAACTGCAAGTTCTATTAAATCTGCTGAAATTAACGCAGCAGATTTAATTTCTTTTAAAGCATAAATCAAGAATACACATTCTCAACGATGATTTTTAACAGTGTACGTAAGTTACGATGCAACACTGTAGATTCGTTATTACGACACTGCCGTCATGTCGTCGTCTATTTTCCCGGCTCGGGAAATTTAGGACACATAGGTGAGCGACTATCAGAGTGTAGTGTACTAGCAAGTACCCTAGGCCCTCGTAATAAATAGTACAACTTCATCTCGCGCGTCTCTAGTAAACGTCTGTAACTTATGCCGGTAACTACGCGGACACGCGCCCTTTGACGCGGCGAGCGGCTTTGAAGTCGAGAACCCGGGGAACTTTTCCTAGAGCGCGATCATTCGTTTCGTTGGCAGGCTAGACTCGCTTTTAGCCTGCACTCCGGCGAACTGGAGACAGTTCGTCGCCGTCATGACACGTTCGAAATCGTAAACGGATCAGAACACAAAACTAATAGATATATCTATAGATAAATAAATCTATAGAACCTTTAGCAAAAAGAAATTTCCTTTCCGAAACTCGATCCATTTATTTTAATTTTTTTGTTTGTCCTTTCGTTTTTATCTCGTATTTATATCGCATTTATTTTAATAATTTTTTATTTTAATTTATCTTGCGATAGGACGACAGAATGTTTGTTGGCCGAATGTAATTTCAGATGGGACGTCGAGCTGGAAGTTTGGTACTTAAGGGGATCCTGTAGCCGTCCGCGAATCTAAATTTTTGTAAAATTTTGTAAAAGGATTTCTTCGTATTACTTTCTTAGATTTGGAAATCCTTTTAGAAAATGAAAGTATAGACATTAATATGTGTCAGCTCGGTAGTATTTAGTCTGAAAACAAAATAATTCATTTTCTAAAAGGATTTCCAAATCTATGAAAGTAATACGAAGAAATCCTTTTACAAAATTTTACAAAAATTCAGTTCCGCGGACAGCTACAGGATCCCCTTAAGGGAGAACAAGACGCGGAGCAATTAATATTCAGCAGGCGCGCGTTGCATAGTCACACTTTATAAACGTCACGTACATGGAAAACGTCTACACGCGAAAGGGATACCAAAAAGGGAAGGAGAGGCGAGGCCTTTCACCCTTGTGATCCTTTTTCGACTGCTGCACAATTTAAAACGGAGCGGCGCAGCTCTCGTTACGAGGTAACAGCGTTTTTTTTTTTTTCATTGCGATTTATTCAATCATCGCGGAAGTGACGAGAAAAAATCGATCCCCAGCTATAAATGTTTAATCGAATCGACGTCGATTTGATTGTCGATGAATGGTCTCGTTAAAGTTTTACCGGATGCAAAAGTATTCGCGATCCGTTTCCAAATTATCTTTGAATATTGAAAAAATTATACGCGTTATAGTTAACTTTGTTAGTAAACCAGAGGTTATTAACAAGTTAGAGTTTCGTTTCTAAACCGCGTTTCAAATCACTATCGACGCAGGCTTCCCCCTAACTCCTTTACAGAGGAGAACGTAATAAATTACATGCACTCGTAGCTCACGAGATGCACATCCAGGCGGATATAACGCTATCCACTTAGGCTAAAGTACCGAGTTCTCCCGGAGGCCCAGAACAAGTTTAACCAGGAACGAATTTGAAATCACGGATCTCCAGAGAGACTCTCCCCTTCTCTCCCCCGCTTTTGTTTCGCCACGAGAAACGAGAGGAAGAGAAAATAGCCGCTAAGTCCGCGAGGAACACAGTAGGTGCACGTATACGAGCGCAAGCTAGCTGCGCCGGTTGTGATAAGACCCTTGTCACGTTTCTTCTGAGTCACAAAATCAAATCAAACATCGAGCATCCGCGAGTCGCGCGCTGAAGGGTGCTGAAAGCGTTCCGAGAGAAGGCCTCGCCGCCCGATGGAAACCCTCAAGAGTTCGTTCTCCAAATGCGTATAAGCAGCCCGTCGAGATGTTATTACTACAAATATTATCTCTTGGGACGTCCCCGCTCTCAGTTACGCTCGCGTAGAAGCACAGGTTTCTAGTGCACACGCGCACTTTCGGGTTCCCGTAAGGACCTTCTTCCGTGGACGACCCTTTTACTTTTGTCGCCCTTTCACTTCCTCGAAGAAAGTCACTCCTGAAGACGACGGAGCGTTTAATCGTCCCCCCCCCCCCCCCCCCCCGGCCGATTACTTCAAATCTCTCTCCGCACTCGAAGCGGAGTCGAACTTCGTTCTTTTTAAAGTTTACGTTAATAAACCTCTTATCGTTATTTCTTCCATGGAGACATTTGACCACGCACTTAAGGCACACAAGCGCCAATTATGACAAATATACGAACGAAGAAACTGTTTTCCATTATCTCTTTCCTCCGTTGCCAACGCAAACCGGTATTATAAACCGTGGATCTCAACTGGTTATCGATCAAACTGATTTATCGCCCATAATCTGTATCTGCAACGCCGCTAATTTCACTTTACAAACGTAAATTGCACGCATCTGCGAGTATCGGTATTTTATATGAATTCGCGTGCATTATTACCGCGGACGGTGCATATCGTACGACTATTAATAAATCACGCGGCGCAATGCCGTTTTACGTATTATGCATGCATCGAGTAAGCCAGATACGCGTTTACATTTTCGCAGTTATTACGAGCCTATTTTGCGCAGATTACATTTCCCCCATCCCCCCTCACTTTATTTATACATAATTATACATTTGCTTTATGAAGATATCATTTCATCGAGATGGCGAATTTTTATTTACGGTTAATCGTAAATCCGAAATGAATTTCAACATCGCGATGTAAAATATATGTCAATGGAAAGCACCGGCCAGATATACGTTTAATTTAAAACGTGTGTAATATTTCCGCTGTCGCCAACTACGTGATGTCCACATACCGAAAGAAATTGAATTCATTTTTCAGAACGTGCCGAAAAGTTTTATTAGCACGTATTGATGGACACAGCGTGTTTTTTTTCGAACGTTTTTCTGTAGTACGTCACAAAGGAGGCGCCTAAATTTCTCGAAAAAAAAGAGAGAAAATTCCTGTAGTAAACACGTAACAAACATTTGCCTTTACAACTTCAAGATGTTGCATTAAAAATTTTAGGAAAAAAAAATAAGAGCGATATTAAATCATAAAATACCTTTATTTATTTCTTTGCTATTGTGATGCTAAATGCAAGAGAATTAAATCATAAAAATAAATAAAAAATATCCTATTTCAGGAACAGAATATCTTTCTTTACGTTGTAAAGAATTATGCATTTTTTATTGAGAGAGGATTGTCCAACGGTACGTTTGACGTGTATTTACGATACATTTGTTTGCGCGCGGAGGCATCTGGAAAACGAGTCTAGGACTGAATGGTCGAGGGAAAGGCACCGTTTTCTCAACATCCTTGGAAACGTCTCCGTCATCGGAAATCGCGCGTCTATCACCTCGTACAGAACATTTGGCGCGAGGCGCGCGATGCGCATACGTATCAATGCGTACAATTCTCTCTTCTTTCTCGATCATCATCATTCAGCAAACGCGCCGAGAGTTAGCGTCATCAATGGAATTCGATTTCGGAATTCTCTCACGAATCGATCTGTCAATTAAAGCTTTGAACAACAATCTGCATATTGGAAACGGGTTGTTCAAAATTCATTGAAAGATAACGACAGATAAATAAAAGCGTGTAACAGATGACGCAAGCTTTTAATAAAGACTACTAAATGCACTGGTCATTAAACGCTCGTGAAAGAGCTTCGTAAAAGTCCATATACGAGGCTCTTTAATATCTTCGTTAACGGGACAAAAGTGGCATGCCTAATTATATTACGTAATCATTGAGTATGATAAGCGACTGTCTAACTGATGCCGACGCTGCAGGGATGTCCACGTTTTAAATTCGATTGCGAAGAAACGCGAGGAGAGTCCTTCCTGCGTTCCATAACGGCACGTAAGGTCAAGCGCTTAATGTGTATGCGAGTATTTGTCGATTTGCATTTATATTTGACCGACGCAGCGACGCGGACGCCACTACGAAAGGCGCCGCGGCGCGCGCCGTATAAATGGCCGCGCGCATTTTTCCGATAATCGCCGCACGGCCTTAATATCGCCCGGAGTTTTACAGACGGCTGGAGGCTCGCCGAAAATAAAATCAAGCCGACGAGAGCGGCGAAATCAAAGTTCGCCTAAAAAAATCCCAATGGCGAGACGAATCGGAATGAAATCGCTCACGAGCAGAAATCTCTTTCGTTCGCAGGTCAATTTGTATCTTTGGACGCTTATCAACGTGAATTAATCGCAGATTCAAGAAAAGATTGAGCTGCAGAAGGAATTTTAATTGTCAGAAATTTTTAGTAAACAATTACACTGACAATGAGAGAAAAATATAGTTACTTTTGAATTCATCATAATTTTATAATATTTCTAACAATAAATATATATATTAACTTAATTACATGCATAATTATGCTAACCATAATTATTATTAGAAATATTATAAAATTGTGGTTGAGTTCAAAAGTAACTATATTTTTCTTTCAGTGTATAAGTTATTTCTTATCACAATTATTTCTTATCACAAGGATTGATTAAACAAGGTTTTTAAATATTGCCTGAAAAATATGTCTTTTTTCTATAAAGATAAAGATATCTTCCTTGTAGACAGATTTCTGTACTTCCGATTCGCTGTCAATATCCACTTCCTAATAATTCCGCCTGACAGTACACACATATTTTCTCGGGTGATTCAGTGCGGGGACGGTACCCGTAAATTGTCGCGTGTATTTCTGGTATGACTTTAATCGATCCGTGTAATAATCAGTCGATTTATATTCCGGTATGCTTCACGCCGGGCTCACAATCGGCCAATGCTTTATTGAAACGAATAAAAGAATCAAAGTGCGAGTTTATAACTGCTGGAACACACGCGTAGATTGTACGTAGCGCCGACAATAAACGACATGTGTATTTAGTTCGGTGATTGTACAATTGACTCGCGAACAGGTTATTACCGTTTGCCTTTTAACGAAAGTCGCTAGTCGGGTATCCGACGTCAGCGACGATAAAGCGCCGCCGTTTACGAATTATCATTTTTCTGCATTAAGGCGTCCGCGCGTAAATTTATTCGCGATCTATATTTAAATTCTTTTATCATTTTAACATTTATCCACTCTGACGGGAAAGCGGCAAATACGGTGTTCCGCGTTCGTCGAACTCGTTATATTTATTTCAAAGTGAGCAGTGAAATTCGACGTCGGGCACTTTTGCGTGGAAATTTGCAACGAAAAATATTTCGATTTCAAGGAAATTAAAACCTCGAATTTATTTCGTCTTAAGCGCGAGAGTTTCTTCCCCTCTGTGATATTTTGTCATCTTTTCATCCTACCGAAGATATGACCCTGGAATGTCTAAGAAGAGGTATTTTATATTTAACATAAAAATCCGAGGTTTATGCTAACTCTTTCGTGCCGCTTATCGATTTTTTAAGATTCTTAATGCGCCGCGTCGCGACGTCTCGTTCGCGACGAACCCCACATCCTACGCAACAAATCCTCGCAATTTGTCGGCGGAAAAAAGCAGCGAAATAAATCGCCCGAAAGCCGGCTAGTTTCGTATCACGCGAGACCGGTTCTTCTATTTTTTTTTTTTCCAAACCTTTCGTCGACGACGCGGGAAAAGGACATGAATGTTGCGCGTATCGCCACGTGCATTAAACGCGTGGCCATTCACGGGAACAGTACAGTCCCTCTTCTCCCTCTACGAGCGACAGGGGGGAAAAAACAGAGAGATTCGGGGAATACGAGGGAGGAAAGAAGAGAGACGACGGGCGGGCGGGCGCGCGGGAATCAGAGGGACCGAGACAGGTTCGACGAAGAGAGCGAGAGAGCGCGTGCTGCTCCGAAGCCCTATACCCGTCGGTCGAAAGAGAGCTCGGTGCTCAGTGCTACGATGGTCACCAAGCGGACAGGTCGCAGCCTCTCTCAGCCTACTCCGCTTGCGGTCCACACGCCGGTCTGCGTTCCGCCTCTACTCTCGTCTGCTCCGGCGTCGTCCGTCCGACTGTCAACCGAGCGAGCGCGCGCGTCTCGCTTAATCGCGCCTAATTAAGACGAGTCCCGCGTCTATCCGGAGCTTCGCGAGTGCACTGCGCGCGACGCACTGTCATTGACCGTCTGCGGCCTGCGCGCTCGTCGTAAATCATCGGGGCTCTCACCCGCGGCAAAGATAGAGAGAGGGAGAGAGAGAGAGAAACTACCGGGTAATTGTGTCACGGTTGATGTACGGATTTATTTTCGTTCGCGATAGAGACTCGCCGTCGTTTTCATCGTCGTCGCCGTCGCCGTCGATGACTCGCCGAAGTTAGAATCGTCGTCATCGCTTTCATCGACTATCTCCTATCCATATCGGGACGATACGATTATTGGCTATTCGTAGGACTGACGCGCGCGAAAGCGGTCGGGGCGAGCTCTCGAGATAGAGCGTTTTATCGAGGCGACCCTAAGAGCCCGTGAGTGAGTGCGCTCGGACGAGATCAAAGGACCGATAAGCGAGGCTAGAAGCGGATGAATAAGAAGGAAAAATATCGCACGCTCCCGACGGAAGAGATGCGCGATCATTCCTAATGACACCCGCAAGCCGCTCCAAAGGGATCGGGACGCGTGTGCCCCTCTTCGTGGACGCCGGCGAGGAAAGTTCGCACGTGCTTCTGCCGCAGCCTCCCACCTCTCCGTGCGAAGCACGTGGTCGCCGCGAGGTGACTTCTTTCCGCACAACGTAAGATCAAAGACGCGAGACTGTCTTTTACTGTTCACGGTGTCATCCGCTCATGGAAGGCATGGATGCAAAGAAGGCATTAACGAAAGATGAACTCCTCCAGGTAACTGCGACCGAAATTTTAATTTTTTTTCTAACAAAACTAATCTGTTTTGAGCTGTGTACTTTTCCGGAATTAAATGACGGAGTAAAATTTTCACGTACAGGAAAGCGCTATAAAGCTCCTTTAAAAACCCTTCTGACATCTGTATCCTAAAAGCAGCGATGTGAACGGCCTCGCCAGACTGCCTTGGTTAGCTGCTAGGTCAGCCGTGTAATTTCTGGGCCGTACGTAATTTAACGCAGTTGCACTTACGTCACGTGATTACATGGTTTCCGCGAATAACCGCGCTCCGCTGTTTGTTTCGATTGTCTGTTCCATTAAAGGGAGACGATCATAATCCGGTTTCCGCTTTGGCATTATGAAAGCTAAAAGTGTATTATGAATAAATGAAACGTCTCGTTATTTTAAATATTATACGAAAGCAGATAATGATTCCCAGATTAAGAAATTTTTCATTTTAAATATTTGATTCGACTGTTGCTTTGACTAAACGACTGATAAAAATTTTATCCTTTTTCAAAAACTAACTTAGAAAAAAAGATCAGAAATTAGGGTGATAAGAATATACATTATGTACAGTTCCTGATACTCTATTAGGAATTGTTCAAGCTAAACCGGTGATAATGTCCCGAGAGTTCAGTTATCTGTCAGACCAGTGAAAGTAGTCAGAGTTCGTTAAAGTTGAAATTTCATTCTTTCGATTACATTTCTCTCGCAACTTCTCTCGTAATCTCACAAATATGATTGATATTCAAACGGAGAGGTCACCGACCGTAACCGGCCGAATCTTCCGGCCACTTGCGTCAACACTGATCGATTTCATTCGAAGGCAGACCTGTCTTTCACGATGCACGCTATTCGTGCTAGCTCACGCGCGGACGTACATGTTTAAAGCCGAGAGAGCCTCGAAAAGTATGCAACGCATTCATTACGAGCTAAAAGAAGTCAAATAGAAACGTATGGTGCATTTAGTAAAAATAATGTGCCTGAAGTAGAAAGATGCCGTGGCATTTTCAACTTGAAAAAAAAAAAAGTACATTACGTCAGAACAAATACCTGGAATTTCACCCTGCAAATCAGGAACGTTACTTTTACAAGCGGAACATACTGCCTCGGTCAATTACGTCGTGTAATTAATACGGCCTGCGCTACATCCGCCTCGCCCCGTTTCATCCCCGGAAGCAGCACAATTCCCGCGGCGATGGATGTCGGCGGAGCTCGAATCTTCTTGCTTTATCGCTGACTTAAACACAGATCGATTCGCGATGAGAAATTATGCGCGATAAGGCACGCTCTCGTCTGTGAGCATGCTGAGAAACTTGTATGTGTGTGTGTGTTTTTATGTACGTGACATTCTTGTCGTGTAAGTTGACGTGCGCGTCGAGTTACCCCGGAGGATCTTTATCCATTTCAGTGGATTGCCTTGTCGGAAGTACCACTCGGCGGATACTTCCTATTATGATAAAAGACACATGCGTCGGTCTGAATCCGTAGATTTACAACTTCTCGTGTCCATTTCTATTTCGAATGTAGATTAACTTTAATCTCGGCTCAAGTTCTAAGAATTAGAAGAAAAATAAAAAGTAAATTAAATCGAGATTAAAGTTAATCTGCATTGATAGAAATGGATATATACGCTGCTTTTTATCGTCACAGAACTCAGATATTTAGAGCAAACTAATATTTACTACTACTCGTTGATAAGCGGAAATCCGACCGATATAATAGATCCGATATCGCGCTATTATTAATGCCTCAGGCTACAGTTAGGAATGCTTCGCTATAGCATGGATATAATTTGCGTTATCATCGCTATATATAGTTTAATAATATTTCTCAGATAACTTCGTAAAATTCTATTCTATTTAAAAATTCTATTTAAAAACTGCGAAAGTTTATTGTTTCTTAGATATTTAATTTAATTATCTAAATATTCTGATCCTACATAGCATTATAAAATTTTATTAAAAATTTTCGCTACTTGTATCCTTAGATGGGTAAATTTTTTCTTCGGCTAAATTCTCGTATTACGTAAAATGAGCGATTTTAACGAAAACACACACGGCATTGTAGCTTAATAATCTAAAAATGGGCTCCCCAAAAACTCTCCGCTTAGGACCTAATAACAGAGTGATGTTTGCAAACTGGTTGTAGGAAGAATAGGATACTGTTCAGCATAATTCGTCCCCTCCCGTGAAAAGTGGAGCACGTGCCTTCGTGCATTTTTTTACGGGGGCTGAACAAAGCAAAGAAATTTCTGTATAGTTATTCAGATAGTCGTCTGCTTATTTTTAGCCATCATTAATAATCTTTTAATCATCTTTTTTTCGAATTTACAAAAATTTTCAAATCCATTAAAAATGCCACAGACGAGACGTCACTTGGTATTACTAATAAGTCAATGATCGCAAGTGTTTGAGTGTCATTGTGTCAAAGGAGAACAAGAGGAGAACGCGAGTCGAAAGAGCGCCTTTATTAATTGATACGATCTTTGTCTGCCGAGGCGCGACCAACCACGAAGACGTCAGCTGTGAAACACAACGCGCGCGTGATGTGATACGGAAAAACTTTGCGCATCGCGTAGCGCGATTGCGGCGCAATTTGCCAATTTTATGCACACTTCGCGAATAATGATCGAAAGTAGAACACGTGACCGCGGCGCGGCATTGTTCGCGGAGTGACAATGGAATCGAATGTTTTGTTGGGGATAATAGAGCGCGTGGCCTACACGCTAATGAAAGGGTTGCACCTCTTTGAATACATCGAATGCATATATACCGGCGTATCTAGGGCTCAGCGGTGCTCAGATCGCGTATCCCGAGCGAGCATCTCGAAAGGATTCTGGGGGCCGAGTCTGCGATCGATATACGTTCGACGTATATATATATATTTTTTTTCGTCTTTCTCAAGCCTTGAAATTTTACATCGGACGCGCTCGGCTTTTCAGTTTGTAACTACACGCGCGCTTTAATGACGGACGTTCGTGTCGCGTGGAAGGTTTCAAATTTCCCATAAAACTTAGGCCGCTCCTAATTTTTCTTTTATTACTGTCTCATAAGGTGACTCGATGCATAAAAAAAATCATCTCTATTATGCATATCAGCCCTGAGTATGCAAAGCGTAGCGATGCATGAAGGATTATCTTTACTATGCATATAAACGTCGATTACCCCGGCGACGCATACAGGTCCGTGGTTCCTGTTTTGCAACAAGAAACATTCAAGGCTGCCCGCGGATACTGTGTATATCAGGGCCACGTAATGCATATCAATGTCGCGAATGAGCACCGCCGTCCTGGACGGGCGCACGCGGCACGTCTATTATAACACTCTCCCGAGCGCGCCGAGGCCAATGTCAGAGTTCGAATGTGTTCTTTAAAATGCCCGTAGAACAATGGAGGCCGGGGTGTCCAGGGTCCCTACGGTGCAGAAGTGCCACTGCACATTTGCAAGTCCCGACTGTGCGTACGCAATACATGCATGCGCCATGCGCGCGCGCGTGCGATAGTCCAGCGGCGTACAATGCCGAATAGAAGAAACCAAAAGTGCGATTACCATTGAAGGGCGAGAAGCGAGAACCTCACCCGCGACAGTTATCTCTCACTGTCGCTATTACTCATTGTCGCCGCTACGTTGTAGGTCGAAGATGCATTCGCGCGCACTGGGACGAGCGCCGGGAGAGGCCTAGTTAAATCGTTCCTGACCGGGTTATATCTTGAAAGGGAAACGTCTTATCTCTCGGCGGTAAACAGCGCGATAATAATGCCATAAATTTCTAATCTCTTTTTGTATCTCTTCATGAATATTATAAATATTAATGACGACAAAACTGTACGAGACGGTTATTTTTCTGAAAATACACGTGTTGAGAAAAAGGTATCTTAAGAGAAGAATGCATTGTGTCTCGTGCATCTATTAAATTTTTTGTTGGATTTCGTGCGGCAACACAGACGATGTTTTGTCGCACGAGACATATTATTTATTCACGTCGTCACAAATATTCTACGTTCCACATTTAGAATATCCCGGCTACGGAGTTGGCGAATGACTTCCGTTGCCGCGTAAACGTTCGCGTTACGGGGAGCGCATTTCACTTTATCTCCGGTTTGATGCCGCGAATCAAACGTATAAAACGAATGACGAGTTGCTTTCAGCGCGAGAAAAAAAATATATAAAAAAATTGGCCTCTTTGAGTTTTCAAAGGCAAAATAATCCGAATAAAAAAAAAATCGATGCAAATTCAAAGCTCGGTAATATTATTAAACTAATATCTTAATTTTTAATACAATAATTTCTAAAATATTTTTTTAACATTTGTCATATGTCATAATGTATGAAAAGTGATTGATATTAAAATTTAAAAGCGAAATAAACCGTTAGTCAAAGCTGTGCAAAAACGATCGCCGACATTTCAGGGGATCGTAAAAACCCAATTGTGTCTCAAAGAACGGTACTGTTTACGTACAAGATTTCCGTATTCCAATAAATCTGACCTGAAGAAGCGGTTACAAGAGAGAAGTAGATGTGACCTGCAAATATTTGCCGACAAAGGAAAAAGGGTGAATATCCTCATGGTAACGTAATGCTCAGCATTTGTCCCAACAAATGTAAGACAAGTTGCCGGATATCAAGTTGCTCATTCATCGATTTTTCATCTTTCTAGAATGCTTTTGCCATATCTTACTCCTGAGATCTAATATTATTTCATTTTATCGATAAATATTACAGATAACAAATAAATGGAACGCGCGAGCGCTCTTTTGTGTGTAAAGGCCAAAATATGCATTTTCGGGAAATAATGGGCGACGAGATTAAACTAATTGGGTTTCACATAGGCCGCGTCTGTTAATATTATATCACCGAAAATGGCACGAATGTGATTTACACAATTCTCGTGTGTCCCAGTTTTACTATAGATGTACTATCGTTAACATTGTTAACCAATCTTTTATGTACTGTATCACATTTCTCTTTCACAGCGCCGTAATATTTTTATATTATCCATTCAGGTTGTTTTCGTTGATATTTATATTTAACAGCGTTTACGTGTCAACGTTATTTTACACGAGCACGCGAGAATGCGTTTTCTCGAAACAGGCCTCCTGGCAGCCAACGCAAATAGACGCCCTCTTTTCTAGCCCGGGACTAGTTTCGAATTAACGCCACGGCACTCAAGACGCTTCTTGATAACTCGATTCAATGCTGAGCAGTTGTTTCGTATCCATGGTTAGTCAGCGTGAAGCCTAAATTTATTTTTAAACGCTCAACTCGCAGACGTCACGACCAAACTGGAAGCTTCGGACATCGTTGAAATTCCAAGTCATTCGCTTCTATTACAGTCCGCTCTCTGTGCATGCTAAATCGACGCTTCACTATCGTAATTACCTTAGATTGAAGCGCAGTGTCCTCCGTCAATCGAGAAATATTCCGGATTACATCGTTTGAGACTCTAAACATCGCAATGTTTTATTGTCCGCTTATATACACGAAGATGTATGTAAGAGTCATGTGTTATTCAAAATCAAAATGAGAAAAAATCATGTAGCCAAAGCACAAAAAGTAAGTAAATTTTGACGCCTACTTTTGCGTACACGCCCTGAATACTCGCTTGCGAACGATTCCGTTTCACGTGGGAACAACGTAATTGAAACTCGAACAGCTCAATTCCGAATATCGTCCGTCGGTTTGAACATGTAAAGTCACGATATGTCGAAATAGGACACCCATCCGAGAAACGAGGGGTCGACAGGTCAGCAACGCTTCTCCTCTGCTCGGTTCGTAGGGTGGTTACCGTAGAAATGCAGCGAAATGAAGGAGATGTGTCTTCCCACAGAGAAATTACGTCGCGTCACATCGTATCACGTGCAAGGTAAGCGATACTTCAAAGTATCGTGCCAACAGGACGCGAAACGAACGTGAGAGACCACTAAATGCAATATAATTGGTTTTAGGGGTGCATTTTACGTTATCGCGCGATATTACACATCGCGATGGAAATTCGCGTTTCTGATCGACGCAGATCGACAAGAAGCAAAAGAAAAAAAAAGGACATCGAATTCTAAAATCCAATGTCGCCGCGGAGAAAAGTCGATGAGGAAGTGCCGCGACCTTTGGCGTGCGCGCTATCGCGCAAAATCGAAGCAGAACCCCCCCCCCCCCCCCCCCCCGAAATGAAGTACGGGCCGTGCACCGATTCCGCTCCGATATCCGCCCCGATACATGTCGATTCCGTCGCGCATCGATGAAATAGCGTTTCGCACCGTTACGTCTGGTGCGTACAAGTCTGGAAACGTGCGCGATTAGTTATCAACGGTGGCTACCACCGTAGGTACGAGAGAGCCGGATCGAGCCGGATTTATTCATGGATCACCACGCGCCACATGGACGGATAATTCTCTCTCTTTCTCTCTCGTGTGTCTGGTGTGTCCACCTCTCTCGACTGACTCGCGCGCGACGTCGCGTCGGTTCTTCCACGTGCTTTCTTTCGCCGTGAAACCAGTCACGCAAGCAGGCCAACACGCACAACGGGGTTGAGATAAATATTGCCGACGAAACGTACGCCGCGAGCGGGATGCGAGAGACGAGGTTCAATTGTTCGCATCAATGGATCGCGAGTTACAGCTGTCTAGAAGCGAGTACTAGATACAACATGCGTGGCACGTGGCATCGTAGATTTATTCTTAGCACAGCCTCCAAACGTACCACCTGAAATTCCTCTTCGAAGAACAATTTAGAGACGACTGTTTCAATGCTGCTATCTGAGAAAATTATTATAAAACATTTCGAGTGATGTTTAAAAAAATAAAAAATAAAATATTTTTAAATGAAAAGAAATATATAAATTATTGCCATATTACATTCTTAATATAATTATTTTTATTACTGTTTCCAAATTGTTAATCTGTAATTTTTGTAATTCTGTAACATTCTTTCATCAATCAACTCCATATGGAATTAAGTATTATTCCAGTGTCGTCTAAATTGGGAAGAGGTTTATTGTTTTGATAGCAGCATCTTGAAACTGTTTCGAAATAACGTTCGTGCTGTGTCAACCTCGACCCCCTTAATGATCCTTATAAGTGAATGACGAGGAGAAAGGGGAGGGGGAGGGGGAGGGGGCTCGTGCTGGGAACGTGGAAGAGAAGAACGAGACGAGTTCACCCCGTAAATACTGGAGATCGTGACTTACATCGAGTTCTGGTCATTACCCGCGAAGTTCAAGCCCAAATGCATCGTGCATCCCGGGGATTACGGGGTAAATATGCCTTGAGCGTTCGAATCTGCCTTCGCGTCGATTCATAATTCCACGTGAATTTATTACCGGAGCGAAGAAGACAAGACGCGTTTACTTTCTTTACTTTGGCCTTTCTCTCTTTCCCTCGAACGTTTATTCACAAGATTCATGTTTCGCCCAAGTCTAAATACCTAATGATTTTAATCGTCATTGATATAAATTGGTGCAGCGAAAGTAAAGATTAAGAATCGAGCAGTTTACATTAGAAAAGTTTTACAGCACAATTCTTCTTCGTGCAGCGATTACAATCGTGTTTTAAGCGACAGTTTAATGCAAAACTAAAAGCATTTATTTTCGGTAATTGCATCTGAATCCAGCCCACCCTCCACGATAAATAACTGTTTAAGATAAAACGGCTGTTTAGAAACAGGAAATCTGTATATGGCTCGTGGCGTACAAGGCAAATGATGCGCGTAACGCGCGTTTTATCGGCGCGGCCGTTAAAACGCCAGCTGGAACCAAGTGCTCGCGCTCGAGCTCACTTCGTATAAGCTGCAAAAGAGGGGCGGACGCGCATAAGTTACTCTAAGTCATCTTTTCGCGCGGCCCCCTCGGCGTAATGTCGCGTGCGCGAGCTATCACCCGCGCGATAAATGGCCGTTTCGGAAAAAGAGGCAGGAGAGCGGGCGGAGACGGTGAGATGAAATATGACGGACAAATTGGCCGGTTGCTTTAGACGGTCGCACTTGGGTATACGGTATTCATAGCCACTTGACCCGAATGCACGCGCGGGGTGGCACGAAGCTCGGGCGACGCAAAGAGTAGCCTAATAGAACGTAAAGTACGAGATGTGAGTCGTATTTCACGGCTCGCCTTCCGTGCATCTCGTCCTCGGACGGTCGAATGGTCGCATCTGGCAGCTCGGTCCCTTCCGTCATCGTTCGCTCGCCTTCCTGCTTCCTTCCGCGTGTCTGTTGCCGCAGCGTTTCCGCTCGCGCGCTCGACAAAGACGAAAATCAACCCCCCGCCCCCCCTGAGTATCGCTGCTCGGATCAGCGACGAACGGGAATGGTGAGACGTTTACATCGCGCTGCGACTCTCTTTCTGAGCTGAATCACTTTCAGCTGTGAACACGAACACGTCGAAAAAAAATTCCCTCTGACACGTCGTCGTGATGAAAGAGATAAAAACGAGATAAAAGAGCTGGCGGGAGATCCGACCGCCTTCTCTCAGCGCTTTTAATTGTCTGCGAATCTGCGCTGCCGCTACGAATTTTTCGGATTAAGAACGGTATTCTAAATGGCGTTTTAATAAACTTAATAACAAACTTCGCGAGACGAGCACATCGATTTTGCGTTTAAATTTGCATAGATAATCCTAAAATATACGGCAGGCTAATTAATTTCGGTGAGGAATATTAAAAGACAGACAATGGAAATAATTCGTTGGCAGCTTTTAATCCTCGCCGATTGTGCGAATGTCGTCAAATTGATCGCCCCGGTAATATTGAGCCGGCAAATTTCCGAGAGAACAGGCGATAGAAAGAGAAGCATGACGGTTTTACGGAAATAGCGATGGAATAACGTTGCGCGAAACTCGTGAGTTGAAATTAAACTTTCTAATGAATGAACCGTAGTCTTGCCTGAGTAATGTAACGCGCCGCAGCAGTTGCGTGTATATGCATGTATAATTAATGGCTACGAGTTTAAAGACAACTTTGCGCGATTAAGCAACGCGAGCGCTGCAGCGTGCCTGAAGAATGTCCCGACCGAATTTGCGAGGCTCTCGTTAAATTCGCAAAAGTACAGTTTTGAATTCCGATTCAAAACGTAAAGCCATCGAATAAAATTGCTTTTCCTAGATTTCTTACGACGTCAGGAGGTGCCCTTGAATGCTAGGTGTTTTTAAGAGGCGTACTTCTGAAGCTTTCTTTCGTGCCAGCCCAGCTGCGGCGAATAAAAGAAAGTCTCTCGCTTAGCGAAATTCCAGCAATTAAGTGTATCACGCGCATTTCATTTCAACGGGCCTTGTGCCACGAGTTTTACATGAAGAGCGGCGACCCGCGCGGGATGACGAATGATATCTCCGGTGTTCATTTCGCCCCCTTGTGTTTTCTTACAAGGCAGAAACGCTTACGTTAATGAAATCCGTTCGTGGGAGATCCGGCTAGGAAGGAACGCTGAAGCAAAGAGGGCTGAAACTAAAAGCTGCTGCCTCTCGAATCTTGACGGTTGCTGTGCCACTGGACGGACGCATTCATTAAAATATTTCCGCTTTAATTAAGACCGATAAAACAATTTCTTTTAATTTTTAACCTTTCTATCTTTTAATAGTAAAATTATTCCATTAAGAAATTAAGAATTCTATGTACAGGAATTAATTTCGCGAAAAGATGATAATAATAATTTATTTATTCTTTCGTTCTTTCTTTTTCTCCTCGTGAAAGAGATACGTGAGCGGAACGAGAAATGCTGACACAGCCAGAGCATAGCGTGCGTCGCGCAATTCCATTATAATTTGCCGTAATTGTCGCACGTGAATTAGTGCAGTTACGAGCGGTGCATCCGCGGATAAGCGTGGATGCCTTGGTAAGAAATGTCGGAACGCACGCGGGATCGATACTGCAGAGAGCGCGCGTACAAAACCTTTTATCTCGCACTAATACATACGACACGTAATACGTTCTCATAAACGTCGCGTGCGGATTAATCACGTCTCTGTTTGATGTTTGCATTGCAAGTGATACGCCGCGTAAGTACATACAATCACTCGCTACCGCATGATTCGTCGCGTGTACAATCACGGCGACGCCCGGGCTTATCTCTTGTTAAAAATCGGCTCGATACATAGAGTTTTATAATCTAGAATTATTAAATTGCCAAGTTGGGAATTAATTACGTCAAGTTGATGGGGGAGACCGAGAGCGACTTTGGCGTAAGAAGAGAATATCACGGACAGGATTAAAAAGATCCCCTTCTTAGGTCGTCGGTGTATATATGTATATATGTATATCGCACAATGTGCACTTAAGCCCGTATATTGCGTTATTATTCCGTCGCTCGTTCCCGGCGCAGTGATAAAATTCTAATAGCGTGGTTACACACAGCTCGATTCTGTGTGCATTTCCTCTCGCTGGTAGAGATCGCCCCGCACACGCGGGCTTCCTCCCCATTTATTTCTCGTCGGTCGGAGCACGGAGCTTGCCGAGTTATCGCAAAAATCAGTAATTAAGTTACGTTTCCCCCGGTACCCTCGAAGAAACGAATGCGCGATGGAATGATTTCGAAACGGCAGCGGCCAACCCCCTTTTAGCTCGCGGCGCGGGGCCGTTCTTCGTGGCGAAGGGGCGAGAGCGCGAGGCATCTCTTATTAAATCTCGGCACGAAATTATTATTAAGCGTCGTGCACTATCCATAGGATCCTTGCCGCGCTCGATCCTGCCGGGCGCACGTTGCGCAGATTTATTCCGCGACTATATATAAACGGTTCCAGACTACGCCGCGAGATTCGTTCTCCGCGCGCGAATCTCCACGCTCTCCCGCGGGATTTATTAATTTCCGGATTATTTCCCGCCCGCGATTTCCGTCTCTCCTCGCCGCACACAAACGTGATTTCAATTAATCAATAACGAACACAATTTCCTCCGAGGCGGCGTAAATACAGACGACCCGGCGTTGAATTATAAATTCAGAAACGCGTACACGAGGAGCGCTTTTCGTGCTTTTAACCGCCCGGCTCGCCGCGCGGTTCAATTAGCCGCGCAGCGATGGCTATGCAAAAAGGCCCGTTTTACTCTCGTTATCTTTGGTCCTGCATTTACAAAGAAAAAGAGCGGTCAAAGCAAAATTTATAGTACGAAGCGTTTTAACGACGTTTTTACGCCGCTCCGCTTTGGAAAGATAAATTGCGGAGCCGGCGCGCTCGCGGACTCTCGTGCCCGTTTTTATCGATATTCCGATATTCCATGGAATATTGTATTACCATTCCGAAACGTAACAACGAAAATATATGATATAAACTGTAGTATGGCTGTCATTATTGTTACGTGAAATTATTATTCGTACAAAGAAATCTCGCGTTTCACGTTTCCCCGCGCTCGTACGAGCGCGCGCGAATCATTTTTGCACCGTTTTCACGAGCACGTATTTTCCATACGAAAGAAAGCCACCATTCTTCCATTCTTATCCGCCCGTTCCCTCGTGTGATGCGTTTTTCACGACGATACGAATCGGGGCGGAAGTTAGTGTTACATACCGCACAGTTCGCGAACTATCTGCAAACTCTATTCCGACGTGATCGTCCTCATGGAATTCCCTAGCGTATCTCGAGATATTGATTTTGCGACACGATTTGCCGGGGATGCCCACAGCGCCGCACACTCGGGGAAATAAATCCGCGAATGGAATCTAGGTGGAGGAAGGAAACGTGAGAAATCGCATTTGCTAGGTTCTATGAGACTTATCTGCCATCTTGTCGATTATTGAAAATCGGCTAACTCATTCGTCACGCTGGCGATGCCCGCCTGAGCGGGCGGGCGATAGCGAGAGAGGAAAACCGGAGAGGAAGAAGGAAGGGAGGGCAAAGTGAAATAGACTAATCGGAGATTCGACGACAAGAGGGAAAAAAGAAACCGCCAACTCCGCGGAGGATCGGTAGCTCGCATGAATAATCAAGAGACTCGCATTAAATGGGAAACATTCGCCCCGTTCGCCATCGCCTTATGCTTCCTTATTGATTTTCGCTGATGTACTCTGCTATTAGCTCGCATCGTCGCTTGATGCCAACTAAAACGATTACATGCTCGTCAGAGGATATTTGAAACATATTCGCAGTTTGCGAAGACATCATCAACGGTATCGAAAAAATTCCTAAAAATATCTAAATTTCTCTAAAATTTAATTTTCTCTCTAAGTTAGAAAGTTTAAAAAATCTGAGAAGCTTTTAAGTTTGGGTACTACAATCGGCATTAGAATATTTTCTTCGTCTCGTCGTGCATTAGTTTTTTTTTCTAGATGAAGTAGATGTGTCTTCTTTAGCCTTCACGGAACAGCCTCGCGCGAGCGTTCGCTGAATCGGCGTGCAAAATTTTGTCAGGCAGAACCAGTCCGTCGTAAATCCGTTCACGAAAGGCGTGAACGGAACGTGGGTCGGTACAACTCACGAGATTGCGCGAGATATCGGTAAGTCCTCGTGTGTCGTTGGATATCTAATGTCGTCTTAAATACACACGCTGCGAGCGGCAAGCAATGACAACCAGCGAGTCTAAAGTATCGGAGGAATCGGATCCCGGCCGCCGTCAGGTGTGCATAAATAAACAATGAAAAGGGTACGCCGTCGGGTCGAGAGATCCGATCTTAATGGAGAGAGTGCTTGACGATGATTTAGATAGAGTCATTTTACGGCGGCCTGATCTAATGACTACTTGACGCCTGGCTCTACATTTTCTGCTTCAAGGTTACTCAAGCGTATTACGGCAGCCGCGTCGTCCACAGGCGTAATATATTCATACGCAGCCTATAATCAGGCTGTAATTGAACCGTACTGTGGAATTATAATTAAATTTAGCGAGTGATTTAATTTATCAGCGTTCTCGCGCGTTGATTAATCATCATAATTTGTAAAAAAGATTGTAAAAGCTGTAAGAGAAAGACTTTAATGCCGAGCATCTCGCTTTTCCCCCCTGGTTTAATGGAACCGGGACGATTTTGGGGTGAGCTTTTTAAGGGAAGCGAGCGCTTCGGGAGTTCTCTAAAGGAAATTCGCCGGTATTAAGGTCGGCGTCCATATTGATGAAGGTCTTCGAACAATAACGGCCGTCGATCGTTAAATCCGTACGAGCGTAATAAAGCGACCGTCTGATACGCGTAAACCCGGGTTATCGCACGTTCACTCCCACGTCTCTTTCTCTCTCATCGAGTTGATCGATATATCTCAATATGCAGGTCACGCGTTGCGATCATCGTCAAACGATCAACGCGTAAAATGCTAGGTAATAACGAATGAAATACAACGCGCGTAACGCGATAGTACCAACACCGCTCCGTACTTCCGTCTGTTTAATGCCCTAAGCCATAGATGTCTTTTCGTTATTCGGTCCAACGAGCTTGACGCGATAAGCAAGATGACAGCTCTCACAGTAGCAGCGTCTCTTAAACCGCTGGGCTATTGCCTGGATGACTTGCGTCCGAGTCGATAATACAAATGATTGACGGTCCACTCTCGTCCCCAAAAGGGCAGCTAACGATTCTGTGGTTAGCAGACTGGAAGAGAGAAGATGGGAAAGTGTGCTATCAGCGAAAAGAAAGTTTCGTAATAAAATATCAGTGTTTCCTCATCAAGGAGAATTACTCCAAGAGTTTTTTTTAGGAGTTTCAAAAAGAAGTTAACGTAAAATGGATGACGCACGACCGGAAACGAAGAAAATAATCGCGCACGATAAAATAAAGAAAAAAAAAAACCAATTTGAGCTAGCTCAGTTATCGATGTTTATCGTCATTTGCATTCTGTTGCAGGTAACAACGATACCGGACGAGGGCGAGGACAATTTTAAAATGCCCAGGGCTTCCGTGGTACACATGACGTCGACGGCGACGAGGCCGCATCACATGTCACAAGTATATTCATATCATCAATAGACGCTGTCATTAGTTCATTAAGTTTGCGCTAATAATAAATGATCGTCTCTATATCAAGCAAATAAAATTTATGGCTATCGTATGGCATGCAATGGTATCTTAAAGATTTGTCGAAGACAAAGGAACAATCCAATCGAAGGCGCGGCTTTGTGTCCTTCTCGAGGTCTATGAACTTGATGGAAAACGATTATTTATGGATAATGTAGACAAATAATGGACAATCGGAATTGATGTACATATTAACTTAAAAAAAAAAACGTACGTAACTAGGGATGATAATGAAATTTTTTGTTCATTTTTAATTGTTTTTTTCAAGATGGACAAAAACAGTTTGAACAAATGCGAACAAATTGTGAACAATCACCATGCCACATCAATTTTGAAAAATTCGCATTTCGGGATGTCAACTTCATAAACCGTTTTTCTCGTAGCTACCGAATTTACAATGATTATGGACATTTTTATTGAGCGAATGCAAAGTTTCTCTATAATTTGTGTTTCCCTCCGGCATCGGCGTTTGCAGGACACGGTTCTTAAATAATCGAACGGATGAATTTTTTTATTTCTGCTTGGCGAGGAGCCATATTGATATGCAAACACCGAAGACAGCACCAGGCGTAATTGAGTGGTCCGGTTTAAAATGAATATCGCGCACGGAGGCCTTTCGGGAGGATAGGAGAAGACCGCCGTCGTACACACACCCACATACACTGGGTGCGCACTTAACACGGGGACCCGACCGACCATCCTCATAATCGTATAAGCGGGAGACGACTTTTAAAGCTCGTTTTTCCTCTCCCTTTCTCTCTCGTCTTTACCCCACGGTCGACTAATAGTTTTAAGCTAATGGCTCCCCCGGCTAACTTCGACCCGACGCTCTGACGCACATCCCCCGCGCTTGCGGAACTGCTCCGAGTATTTCGCACGGCTCGATGCAAACGAGCTTTTAACGTCGTGTCCGGGAGCGAGAGAGGAGAGGCCAGAAAGAAGAGGAGGAGCGCGCAAAAGAAGGGTGCGCGAGGAAGAACGCCCAAAAATAATATCGCCAGAAGCGTTTCGGAGCGCGAATTTCTTACGTTCGGCAATGGAAATACGCTCCTGTCGCGTGAACGCGCGAGAGGGTATGCGTGTTTCCTTTTAGCTCGTTAAAATCCCTCGTTTATATATGTGTGTGTGTGTGTGTGTGTATGTGTGTGTGTGTACGTGTATGTCGTTAATAGAAACCGTTCGCCTGCATCGGTATTGCGGGGCGATATCGCGTCGGTTCGCGCAGATAAACACGGCTCGTATCGTACCCTTAACGCATCTCGTAAACCGTAATTAATATTCCAAATTCTCCATCAGCGCTCTAAGAAACGGGAAACATATCGGTGCTCGTTACCGTGCCTAACGTTTTCCTGAATGCGCTATTCATCGCGCGGCCCCGATAATTAGTCGAAGAAAGCGCGCTCGTAAACCCATGTCCATTACGCGCTCGTTGCGGCTCGCTGCGTATCGCATTATACGAATAATTAAGATTGACAGCATCCGACGTGGTTTTTCCGCGGTTTTCCCGAGTCACCAAAAAAAAAATCGGCGATGTAGCTGGAGATAAAAATCATTAAGGAGATTAATGATACGATGATAATAGTTAACAAATTCGAAAGTTCTGCGCGCGATGCAACTCCGCTCTTAACTGCGGAGGCGCATAGTACACTGAAAAAAAAGTTCTAGGTAAACTTATGAGATTGCATTTAGTAATGCAATTTTTGAAANATTTAGTCATTATTANCAAATATAGTAATAATAACAAAACATTTGATAACAATTACATGCATTTAGTTTTTATAACATTATTTCGTCATAATGACNTATATGTTTAGTTGAAATTATTTCANCAAATCCCTTAGTGAAATAGTTTCAACTAAACATATAGATCATTATGACGAAATAATGTTATAAAAACTAAATGCATGTAATTGTTATCAAATGTTTTGTTATTATTACTATATTTNNTAATAATGACTAAATATTTCAAAAATTGCATTACTAAATGCAATCTTATAAGTTTACCTAGAACTTTTTTTTCAGTGTACGAATTCTCGCGACACGTCGGCCGAACTTGTAGCTCGATGTACTATCGTAATTGCAAATCTCGATAGCACCGAATGGAAAGCGGGAATGTAGTCGTAAATTTGTCCTTTCCCTCCGAAGCCGAGACTTTATAACCGTGTACCAATTAATCGGGAAGGCGCGCGGAATTACGTTTTGGGTTGCATTATAATTTTCACACGGTCGGCGTGTAGACGAAGGAGAGAAAAGAAGGTCTAATCGCAAAGCGACGCTTGAAGCGGCCCACGCGTTATTATCGCACAAGAGACGACGATATCGTCCGCCTCTCTGGCAAGACGATAGAAAGGTTACACATGGCGACACGTCTAATCGC
This sequence comes from Tetramorium alpestre, assembly GCA_021460005.1. NCBI lineage: Eukaryota > Metazoa > Arthropoda > Insecta > Hymenoptera > Formicidae > Tetramorium > Tetramorium alpestre. Next base: position 2,563,408 of record JAJVSH010000002.1, read on the forward strand.
GTAATACGACCGCTTACGCTCGCTGCTCCTAATGGCGAGAGAGATAATTGAAAGTGCATGCAAATTTATGTGGGATCGGCGGCGCCGCTTGAAATTCCTTATCGAATACGCGCTCGTCGTCCCGTTCGCCACGAATATGAGTTACGACGGGTCATCGCGTCATTAAAACCGAACTACCGACACTTTCGTTGCTCGCATTTACGCTATAAATTATACGTCCATGTCGAGAAAAGGTCAGAGTTTAATACGAAATATCGACGAATTTTTATATAGTGATTATCGTAGATAATGTGCCATTATAGATCAACGCGAGTGTGTTGGATAGATAAGTCTGTTTAAACGAGTAGACTGGACAATAATACGAATTCAGAAAAGTTACGTTTAAGTTATGAGCTAAAACTCCTATCAAGAATTTTTGGTATTGTAGTAACCAATCGAGAATTGGAACAGCGAATATCTTCTGATCTTCCGCAATCCATTCTCACGGCACAAACAAGTGGAAATTATTGCGTAATATTTTATCTGAGTATTGCTGTTGTTTCTCGTAACAGTTTCCTCATTTATCTGATTTATTTATCTCGTAAAACTGATGAAAAGGCGAGAATAGGGATATCAATAAAACATCCAGTTGTCACATTTAGATTTGAAAGTGCACGCGTACCGTATATAAAAATATCTACTGTGCACAAACAGATAGATAGACTTACGTCACTCGTCGTAAGATCGCGGATGCTGAGTGTGCACGCGGTGACAAAGATAAGATGTCCTTACTTTGACGTTGAAGTTTAACGAGCCAGTGAAAAGTCGCGAATTTACAAAATGATACATTGCCATGAGATATCTTCATTGCTATAAACTCACTCTAGAATATTAATCTTATACTTGCACACATTTCGAAATTTTCTTCGCGCGAGGTCATCCCTCGCAAAATTTATACCGCTATTTAGAAAAGCGCCCGCGGTCGCATGCAGAGAAGAATACACGCGAGAGAGAGAGACTTGTATGCGTCCGTCGTCGCGTGAAGGATGCGTCGCGGTGCTTTGAAATTGAATATGTGTACGTTGCAAATATACATATGCATGCACATAAATGCGGGGCCACGCGAAATGTTTAGTATTCCTCGCGAGGGGCCAAGCCCAGCTTTCAATTTGCGGCTAGCAATTTGTTCGTCGGTTGAACCCCTCCTGTGCCGGCAGCACAAATTCGCGATGCATTCGCTTTGGATGTATATGTGCATTACTGGAGCACCATGGTGCGCGAGATGGACGGATTTATACTTAGCGCTACAATTTCATCGCTATCCAGAATGCTTCTCGATTACGAGACGTTACTAGATGTAGATTCGACAAAAAGAAAGGAAAAGAAAAAGAGAGATACTCCGAAACTCGTGTCTCTACATCGATAGATTTTCGATAATGCGGATGTGGCGAATCGAGTCGAATGCCTTTAAATTGGATACGTGCGCGCAATGCAAACAGAAATATCCCACGAGGCGAACGTAGATCTGGCACCGTGGGAGTTACGACTCCTTTCGATGCCGCCGGACTCTATGATCTTTATAGAGCGGTATGCGTCCACGAAGAACGCGGTAAAACGTGCGGTACACGGGCGTAAATTTCAGTCACTCACCGGCGTAAAATAAATGAAGTTAACGTCCTCGCCGGTGTGCTACACCGCAAACGTTCCTGCATAAATTCTTTCGCGTCAGCATAAAAAGACCATTTTCACGCGTGAGTTCATCAAAGCCTGTTTATCTGCATTAGGTACTGGCGACCCTGGCACTGTCTATGGGAACTCTTTCCTCGGGTTTGGCCAAAGGATACACCTCGCCCGCGTTAGACTCGATATTGGATAATCAACCGCCCCATCTTTATCAATCAGCCAACAATGACACGTGGTAAGAAAATCTGTCGCGCATTCGATGACTAAATTAAATAAATTTTAAGAAAAAAAAAAACCCATTCAGGGATTTCGTCTTGTACAGACAAAAAGTTCTTTGTCGCGCCGAATAATATCGGATTTCAATCTGAAGCGTCGACAAACGTGGACAATTATATCCACGCTGTAGCTTATTCGAGCGTTACGTTCCTGGTTGCTAATTCCGGGATGCGTCCGCTGCGACGACAACACGCGAACTCCGCTGGGAGGCTGTTCGCAAATAATACTCGACAGCCGAGACGCGGCTGCCAAGAGCGATTACGTTTGCACCTGACGTCTGCCCCGGCGCTCTCGGGAACAATACCCGATATATATATCGGCAGGGTCTTCTGGATGCGCGACTGGATTACGCCCGGTGATCCAGATAAAACAATACCGTCGCGCGATTGTAATCGCGCTCACGATTTCTATCGGCAGGTTGGCCTTTTCGGTTACACAACAAGAAGCCTCGTGGGTTGCATCACTGTCCATGCTGGGCGCATGGTTCGGTGCCATGATCGGCGACTGGATAATGCGGAGAGGTCGTCGTCTGGCTTTACGCGTGACATCCTTGCCCCTGGCGGCAGCCTGGGTCTTGACGGGCGTCGCGCCGTGCGTGGAGTTGGTGTTCGTCACGAGTTTCATTGGCGGGCTTTGCTGCTCGGTCATTACCATGGTGGCGCAGGTAAAAAAAAAAATTTGACTGAAGCTATTCGGACGACATGAGCATGAGCAAACTTCTTTCAGGTGTACATATCGGAAATCTCGATGCCGGGCATCCGCGGATGTTTGTCGGCAATGCTGAAGGTGCTCGGTCACGTTGGCGTCTTGTTGTCGTACATAGCCGGCACGTATCTGAATTGGCGGCAAAGCGCGCTGCTAGTGGCCATCGCGCCGTCGATGCTCTTTTTGGGGACCCTCTTTATACCCGAGACACCGTCGTATCTCGTGCTAAATGGCAAGGATGACGAGGCTGCCAATAGTTTGCAGTGGCTGCGCGGAGAGCACGTCGATATAAGACACGAGTTGCAGGTGATTTTCAGACTTTTTATGAATAACTTTCAAGATAGAATAACTTTCCTTTCTATATTTCTCTCAAATTTTCGACGTAAATCAACGAGAATTGATTCGATAAATAAATATAATTATAAATTCACGATGGTTAACGATGCCTTCAGGTCATCAAAACGAACATTCTGGCTTCGAGGGCGAAGCAGTACGAGCTGAGTTTCAAGAACAGCATGTTTACACCGAGGCTATACAAACCCATCGCTATCACGTGCGGTCTGATGTTTTTCCAACGATTCTCTGGCGCGAATGCGTTTAATTACTACGCGGTACTCATTTTTCGTCAGACCCTGGGCGGGATGAATCCTCACGGGGCGACCATAGCGATCGGATTTGTACAGCTATTGGCCGCTTTACTATCAGGTATCTCAAGTAATATTGAATAATATCGATAATGCTCGACAATATTAAATTCCGGAAATTAATTGTTAAATTAATTGTTATGTTGTAAATGAAACGAATTATTTTCTCTTATTAGAGATATTGCTCGCTTTTGTTATATTTAAATGAAATTGTATCGCTCGCAGGATTTTTGATCGACATAGTCGGCAGGCTACCGCTTTTGATAGCCAGCACGGTTTTCATGTCACTGGCGCTCGCCGGTTTCGGCAGCTACGCATACTACGTGTCGCAAACGCAAAATCTGGGATACGTGGACTCGGCGGTGGTGGGCCAGCACGACTGGATACCGCTACTCTGCGTACTCGTGTTCACGACCGCCCTCGCCCTGGGCATATCGCCAATTTCTTGGCTATTGATTGGCGAACTATTTCCACTGGAGTACCGCGGCCTCGGCTCCAGCATTAGCACGAGCTTCAGTTACTTTTGCGCGTTTTTCGGGATCAAGCTCTTTATGGACTTCCAGCAGGTGAGCAGATTTTTTCATTTTCTCAAGATACTAACAAGTTGCCTGGATTATGAAGACTGAGTTCAGAAACTGACTTCAGGATTATAAGATTTTAAACGAGAGAAAATCCATAAGAAGGCACATTACATTTTGTTCAAGCAATAAGATATATTTTCGTTAGAAAATTCGTCCAGATATAAAATTTTACTCATCCAATGCAATATTATTTGCTACAAATTAATGATTAAACTTTGTAATCTTGTAATAACTTTAGTTGTAAGAATTTTCAATTTCTTATTTCAGAGTCTCGGTCTACACGGAGCCTTTTGGTTTTACGCCGCCGTGGCGGTCTGCGGGCTATGCTTCGTCGTCTGCTGCGTGCCCGAGACGAAGGGCAAACAGCTGGACGAGATGAATCCGGATTATGCGCAGGCACGGTAGTATAAGGCCTCGCTGACGGGGGGTCTCTCGAACTTGGAGAAGGCGAACAAGCCTTTGCCGGGAGGGGCTTATCCGAACGAGCACGATCCGCGGGATCTCTATCGCAGCGATCCGTCGATCGCGACTACCAGCATCGCGATGCCGTCCGCGCGCGTCGCCCATCGCAAATTGTCGGATTACTGCGGCATCTTCGCCGAGAAGACTAACAGGATCGGCAGGAACGTGGAGAGCTTCATGCAGTCCCGCGGTTTGCTGCCGACTCGTCGCTCAGCCGTCGACGAAGCGCCGCGTCGCGACGCGCCCGTCGGGATCAACGGCGACGTGATCAGAAACGACCCTCCGCCGCGAGCCGATCGAGAACCGCCGAGCGAGGACCGCCATCGCCAGCCGCACGAGAGTCGCGATTACGAGCGGCCGCGGCGGAACGGCGCGGGTCAGAAAAAACGCGTGGCCTATTCGAACAGCACCTATCCCCGCGAGCCGACGCGAGCCGACGCGAGTTACGTCCGTCGCTTTAACGAGATAGAGCCCCGTCGCGCGAGACGGCGCGAGTACGCGGAAACGGATTACGACAGCGCGGCGGACACCTGGAGTCGCGGGCTGGACCTCGCGCGGGGTGGTCCGTGTGTCTCCAAGCCGATTCTGAGAAACGGCATCAATCACGGCGGGGACGAGAGGCCGTATTACTCGACCCTGCCGCGGCGCAGCAGGACCATCAACTTCAAGGATCAAGCACGCGACTCCCCGGAGGGAGAGCGACGGCGCGCGTATCCGAAGAGCCTGCAGGATCTAACGGATTTGGAACTCGACGACGTCACGTATCTCCCGGCCGCGGCTCGCGGCGGGGATGGCACGCGGGAGGAGAGCCTCGACGACAATTACCGTCGACGTAACAGGCATCGTCGAGAGGAGAACGAGCCACTCTTCGACGACGATTATCTCAAACTCTGCAGAAGCCTGTCGAGATTGGACAAGTATCCGCGAGGCGGTAGATACGGACCGGGCCAGGTACACTACGAGAGGGAATGTAGAACTTTCGGCAAGGACACGGTCGCCTTCATCTACTACAAGACGTGTTATTTATGATCTAAAGAGAAATGCGATACAAACGAGCGGTCGGGGGTTCTCTCATCGATAGACCGTCCATCGATACGCATGGCTCACGATCTCAAGCAGAAATGCACGAACGGCCGATCGGCCGTCTCGAATCTTTCGTTCCGGACGCATTTAACGAGCGGAAGCATTTTTTACTCTACGATGAATTGGCTTAGATTTTTGTGTTAGGTCGATCACAGGATTTATCAGCGGTAGAGATCGATATTACAGAAATTCCCTCTTCCTCGTCAGATTCATATCTTTTTAATAACATATCTTTATTAAGATGTAAAAAGGATACTCGCGCGCGTGGGAAACAAAAGAGAGAAAGATGCAAAGAAAACGATTGAGTAACCGAGTCACAAATTGCCTTCATGTCTGGCTTTAATAATTAAATCGTTTCTCGACTGATAACGAAGTTATATCATCGAGCTTTAAATAGTTGCTCTTACGTAACTTCTCTAAAAAAAAGCGTGATATCTCTTTTTCTTTTAGAAGAGTCTTCTTATAGAACTAGATTAATTTTTTATTTGTTATACAACATAAATTGTTATGCTCATTCCGTACTGTCTAATTATTCATCGTATTTCTTTACTATCGTGTCTCTTCGAGATATTTTTAAAGATGCAAATAATTGTAAGAAATGATCAAAAACGATACCAAATAATATCTATATACTAGCGCATCAGATTAGATCTACGTAAAATCGTAACGTATAAACTACTTCATACTTACTATTATCTGCTTTATATTAGTTACTGAAGATGCGGTCTTTTTATCAGGTTGAATTAGATCTTATGCTAATAAGTTTTTGATAACATTCAAAGCTCATTCGCGTCGACGAACAACAACGTTCTTTCTATATTAGTTATCGGAGATACGATTTTTCTTACCAAGTTGAATTAGATTTTATGCTAATAAGTTTTTGATAACATTCAAAGCTCATTCGCGTCGATGAACAACGTTCTTTTTATATTAGTTATCGGAGATACGATTTTTTTACCAGGTTGAATTAGATATTATGTTAACAAGTTTTTGATAATATTCAAAGCTCACTCGCGTAAAAAAACAACGCTTGTATAATACTTTCCAAGAAAGCGCGACAATATATTATGCGAATAAAAATGTGTACAATCATGTCTACCGATGTTATGTACGCGAGTAAACAATATCAACGGAGTCCTTAGAATAGGCTCGATAGACTGCTCGTAGACTGCCAAGCTAGTCTTTCTGTAAGGTAGTCAATATGCAATGAGTTTGCAATAATTTCTGCTGCTATATTTTCAGTCGGTTTAATGGTGGTGTTCGAGCACCATATCCTTTCAAGAATATCACGATGAGCCTCGAAAGAAAAGGGAATATTATCAATGCTGAAAACAGTGTTTTTACAGCCGAACAATGTGTTGCTGGGACATTCGTATTATTAAGGATATGACAATATATAGAGTATACTTTTTGCGGGCAGTAAGCAAATTACCAAATTTTGCCGAACTCGAAATATCGAGGCCTCGTTGCGTAGCACAGGCGCCAATGACTTAACTACGACAATATCGATTTGTAGATATATCTACATATGTTTCATATAAGATGCATATTGTGTACATTGATTATTGTATATTATATACATATGTCTCTGTCGTATTCGCGGAACTTATGCAATTAGCGATGATACGATGCGACATAGCCGACAAACAAATTCTCGACAATACCACAAATTGCTAATTTCGCGAAGGCAGATAGAGCGAAATTCGGTACTATTAGCTTTGTTAAGAAATCGTGCATATGTATTACGTGCAACTGTACTATAAAATATCCGCGGGTGCGAGGGCGAATCCCTCAGCTGTGCAACTAATCTTCGTTATTCCTCTAAGTCTTCTGCTTTTGACGATTTCCTGCATTTCTCAAAAGTGTGGCCATTCGAACGGCGAAATCGCGAGTAGACGAAAGTCTTCATATAATAACGTATGTATTTTATATTTTTATATAGTTTGTAGAATAACGTTGAGAGAGAGAGAGAGAGAGAGAGAGAGAGAGAGAGAGAGAGAGAGATTCATGATGAAGTATTTGTTAGAAGTTGACTATACTTTAACAAATTATATCTATGATAATCGTCGTGGGGGAAAATTCCCTTAAAATATCTTTGATACCGAAACTACATAATGTGAACGAAAAAAAAATACCGTAGTACAATGAAATGGATTCAACAGACTGAAATACGATATGAAGAGGGAATTTTTCGTGCCACGAACAGAATCGTCTGTAATTATCTATATCGTACCCCGTGAGTCATATCCCTGCCATATCCTATACGTAACGAAGTGTATGAAAGTCGCGGAAGCATATTAAATTCCCTGTACTTAAATATTTTCGCGTATTTCTGTAGACAGTGATCGATCGATGCGAGGGGGGGAGGAAGAGGAAGAGAAAAATCTGCGTTTGCGCAAGCTATATCGATTCGTAAAATACATTCCATTTTTTATACATATAAAAGACACGTATATAATACGCGAGAAAAATAATATTGCCAACTATTGTCGAAATCGTAAATTTGGAAAACGACATATCACGTAAGAGATAATATTTCAGTACCGGCATTACTGTCTACAAGAAACAAGTACACGCACCTTCCTACACAAAGATATCTTATATGTTAGAGTGTGTCTTGAAAAAATATATACCTGCGCATTTTAATCAATATTTTATCGTGAAATATTTTCGGTATGGATTACTCTTCATTTTTTTTATATATATTAAACATAAGTCTCGATAATCAAATCATGTTTTTACAAAAAAATAATCAATTATCTAAGCTACGAAAGTATAATTTCTTAAATATAATGTTAATAATACATTCACGAATGTTTAAGCCAAACGTTACATATATTTTCAACGGTATATATATTTTCAAAGCACCGTATATTTTATGCTCAAGGAGCTTGGATGCAGTATTGGGTAACGTCTGTAATTAGTTTTAACGCGGTGTAAATGCTCGTCAAACGAGCATGCGTAGGATATGTACGATCAACTTCCGAATTTTGTGTAAATTGTAAAAGATATACAATAAGATTATCTCGTTCTTGGTATACCACGCCGAATAAGCGAGCTTTACTATTTGCCGAGTGGCAATATTGAATATTCGCAGCGACCACATTTGCGTCAGATCTTCCACGTAATAAGAAAAAAAAAACGAAAAATCCCTCTCCTTTCCCCGTAGGTACGTTAAAACTATATCGAGCAAAAATCTGCACTGTGCACTCTCGTGAATTGAAAAATTTGTCGTAATATGTAGCGGTAATAGTGAAATTCCGGAACAGATTTCGCATTACTGCACGTTTAGGATCACGCTAGTCCCGATAAATAGATGTCTGTGTCGCGTACGGCGGTTACGTGTGTGCTCGTGTGCGAGAAAACCCGTTGATGAGTGTGCGTGTAATTGCGGATATAACGATGACAGCTGCTTTTAGACATACGCCACGCATATAGATTTATCCCTTTATCCCGTTTACGCAAAACGGAAAATGGCAAACGATAGAGATCGGCGAAGACTGTAACTCGACTGTAACTTGAAATCTTAATCCGCATTAGCGAATTGGAAACGCATACCTATAGGCGCGTTGCTGTCAGATTACAAGTAAATAGAGATTCAATCTAGGAATTCCAATTTATATATTACACGCGATATATATTATAATCTGGACGTGACGAGACGACTTTCCGTATGGAAAGAACGAATATAACCACGTTATATAATTCTACTATAAATCTACTAACGACAATAAATTCACTATATAATTTATTGACAATAAGTAATTCAAATGGGAATTAGCGCTGGCCGTCGCTAAAATAATTAAATCTTATATACATATTATATCGTCACGAATAATAAAATTATGAAGACGTATTTTCAATGAAGAAAAAGGGAGAGAGTAAGAGGAGAGAGAGAGAGAGAGAGAGAGAGAGAGAGAGAGAGAGAGAGAGAGAGAGAGCGAGAGAGAGAGAGAGAGAGAACGGAGTAGACAAAAAGAAATAAATAAATAAATATATATATATAGACCGATCTTGTTTAAAACGAGCCACGTTTAGCTTTGCTTGCTAGATTTAATATTTTTGTAATGACGCCTAGGGGTATATATAGCTGTGTGTATTTGTACCTTCATAGAGTTAATATTTAGACTATACTGCTCTATCGTTGCGTCTCCGCAATGCGATGCAACGGGAAAATCAACTCAAACGACGTGACGGAGCGCGTAATGTCGTATAAGAGAATTATATTCGCGAGGGATGAGACGAGACTGCGCGTCGGATTCTCGCCGAATACGAACTCGAATTCTATCATCGAACATAGAGGATATCGATTCTCCTACGCTTTCTTTTCGACGTAACGAGAACACCAAGTAATAGCGACTCTTTGATTTATTTCGAAGACCAGCCATTACGTTCGTTAATTAAAATAATACAAAGTAGCACAAACGCGATTTTGCTGACACGATGGCGGTGATTTTGCTTTAGGGAGAGGAAGGATACGTATTTCCTCGACCGGCAATACCGTGTATTTATGTTACGTATAAGTATGTACTTAAGTGATTTAGCGTTTGCGTTTACACCTCTCTAGATATAACGAATGATGTACATCGGATATACAATCGCTAATGACACTACCGGCGGAACCAACACTTGCGTGTTTGTATAGAGACCCATATACACATGTATAAATGCCAAAAGAAGAGAAATTATGAGAAAAAAAAAAGAGATAAATATCTGTTAATTCATTGATCTGAACCTCATGAAAATTTCTTTAAGCAAAACGTTGGAAAAATATAATTCTAGAAAATTCATAAAAAACTGAATTTCTAAGTCACAATTGAAAATAAAAAATCTTTCCCGTGAAAATTTTAAAACGGCTCACGGTTTTAAGTACTCTCTAAAATACCATTAAACTATGCGAAGATCTTTAATATTCTCACGGATAGAATGTTAAACGAGAAAAATAAATAATAAACTTTCTAATTGCATTATACTTTCAGAATAAGTTCGTAATAATAATTTTATAACTCGAATAATTTCGCTGGCATTTTTACTTACTTGTTTCGGATCTTATAAATTTTCTATTTTGTTTTATGTCTGAAGTTTTTCATCAATTTGAAAAAGCGATATCGAATCTCTACGGTTTTCTTTGCGTTGAAAATGTCTATATGTATAATTTAATCATTTTTAGATTAGGCATATGTATATTGTGTCATCCCATAAGTAATGCAATTTTTTCGATAAATCTTTACAATAAAGCAAAAAAAGTTAACATTTTAATTTTTAACTCCAAAATATATTTTCCATTATTACTTATAATTTTTTCCCACTTTAGTCTGAAATTTTCAATTTCTTGGCGATTTATAAAAAAATCGCTTGTAGAAAATAATAACACACGCGGAAGGGGTTTCGTCGTGGACGACACTTCCAAATGGACAAGCAACGGCCATCTGTGCCAGCGGCGGCGTACTAGATGACGCCGCAGCGGAGCACGAAAACTCGCGAAAGTTTCGAATTCGCGGCGGAAGCCGCTAAAAACCGCGGAAGGAAATAAAAGGCACTCACCGAGCTGCGGCACCGACATGTACGTCTCGCAATCCACCAGGAACTGCCCCACCTGCACGGCGCCGAGAGCGACGACCCTCTTGGTCAGGAACTCGATGGTCTGCGGCCCGGTGCGGTTCTCGATCATCGGGTACTGCTGCAGCCTGCAGCACACGATAGCACACTTTCACTACTATGTAGGATCGAACGGACGTCGTCGAGCATCGCGAGTCCCGGCGTCGCGGCGACCGCGGAGCGGCACGTGCGACATAACCTCTGCGCGGTACTCGCTTCGCGTACGCGAGTTGACCGTGCGACGAGGAATCGCGCGTATTTCTACAGACGCATATATTGCTACTTACACGGTGACACCCATCGGTCCTGCGAGACGCGCTGCCGCTGGACAACGAGAAGTGACTGAAAGTCACCACGAGACACACCGCCCGGCGAACACTTGTCGCGTCACTCCGCCGCGTTACTCGCGCGCGATTTGAAACGACGTCACGCGTCACGCTAGTGCGCCACTCACCTCGCGCATCATCAGAGCCGCACATACGACTTCGTGGGCTCAGAGTACTCAAGCTTCTACAATACTTTTGTTTTTTCACTTACCTTATTTTTGTGGCGTTTTATTGCGAATTTCTTATTACAATTTTATTATTTAAACGTCTCATCTGATCATCAATTTTGTTAATTATTTTGATTTTGTCGTTTGATGTCGTTGTTTCAAAATACTAAATTTATTTTGCAAAATAATAAATTTTCTTAGTCATTACTTATAGAATTATAAGATGCTGTATCAGAAGGCTTGCAAAATGCGAAATAAAGGATTCGAAATAATAAAGATACGAAAAATAAAACTTGTTAGATGAAAAGATCGGCATTAGCCGAAATAGTAAAAGATAAGTCGGTATTATTTTTTTAATATATTTCATTTTTATATTTTTAATTATAATTTCTTGAAATTATTTTTTTACAGAATATAAATTTTTAGTTAAAAAGAAATAGATTTTATAAGAAAATTTTATAAGAAAAATACATAATTAGGTATTTTAAGTGCAAAATAGGCATTTTACATTTTGTACTTCCACTTGAAACGCATCTATCGCAAATAACGCACATCTCTGGAGATTAAACATTGAAAAACTATTTCAATATACATATTGAAAATACTGCATTAAGAGGAATTTTATGTGTGAATAAAATTTATATTTTTCTAGTACATATGTATAAAAAAATTAATGCATGTATGTATGTATGTACATTGTACATATGTAATGTATTGTACATACAATCGCATATATTCATTGATAAGCACCTCAACAGCGCACCTAGCAATCCCACGAGGAGTTAACGACCAATGGCGGTCGATCTGCGATCGGTCTGCCGCTGTTAAATGTCAAACGTGTCAAACGCTAGCGAGAATCGCGGAATAGCGGCTTGTCGGGGGACGCTCTCGGTCGTGGAGATGGCCGCGAAGGAGCCGATCGTCGTCGAGCCGATCGACAGCGGCATAGCCGAGCCCGGGATCGAGCCCGGCGCCTCCACGGAGACGATGCTCGTTACCACCGACAGCTTCGACGAGTACGAACAGGAGATGAGCAGCAGTATAGATGGTGACAGGCAAATGAAAGAGAGCACGACTAGCACCATCTCCGAGATCGTCACGGAGGAAGACGTCACGCAGGACGTTGTTCCCGCGATCCCCGCCGCCGCCAGTCCGCCGGAATCCGAGAAAAATCTTTCCCTCGACGACGCGGAGATGGTTAGAACTTGTGCGGAGTCTCTCGGCTGCCTTTTTCTTTTCCCTTTTTTTTTTTATTTATTATGAATTCAGGGTGGCGTGAACCATCCGGTCGTTTCCGCAACGTAAACCCGACGAATTGTTGCATTTTAGGACGATGTCGCACATCGTTTGGGCCAGAGTAACATAGACGGGGATCCGCTGCGCTGCAAAGCGTGGCTGGCGCAGAAGAAGCACATTTTTATCCTGAGTCAGGCGGGAAAGCCGATTTATTCTAGATACAGTTCGGAGGACAAGCTAGTCACGGTTATGGGAGTTATGCAGGCTTTAGTGTCGTTCGTCCAGGCTGGTAGCGATATGATCAGGTCTGTGCACGCCGGTGATACAAACTTTGTTTTCGTCTTGAAGGGCCCATTGATCTTAGTGGCAGTGTCCAAGACTTTGGAAAGCGTACCTCAGCTCACCCTGCAATTAACGTATGTGTTAGTTTCAAATGAATGCTTCTTGATACAAAACCTTGTATATCTATTGTTTATACATATTTAATTACAGATATGTATATAATCAGATAATTTCTGTGTTGACGCAGTCTCAGTTAAACAGAGTGTACGATCAAAGGAGAAATTTTGATTTACGAAGGTTGTTAAGCGGTAGCGAAAGGCTAATAGATCATTTGTTGAACTTTATGGATAGAGAGCCCGCTTTCTTTCTAGGAGCCATTAAATGTTTGCCCTTGCTTCCTTCCATGAGGAGTTCCATCACGCAGACCATCATTCAGACTTGCGCTAAGATCAAGGTAGAGAAAACAACGTTGAATGCACATTTGTAAAATCGAATTGAATTCAAATGCCGCTTTATTAAGAGAAACCTGTCTTTCAGAATTTAGTATTTGCCATACTTCTAGCTAACAATCAATTGGTTACACTAGTTAGGATGAATAAATTTTTCTTACATCCAATGGATTTACATATAATACAAAATCTGGTGGACAGTTCCGAATCACTCAAAACTGCTGAAAGCTGGACACCGATATGCCTACCGAAATTCGATTCCAACGGATACATGCACGGTCACGTGTCGTATCTGGCGGAAGATTGTCAGGCATGTTTATTACTGCTCACCGTCGATAGGGACGTATTTTTTGTGCTATCAGAGGCCAAACAAGTAAGAGTTATTGCGAGAAAATGAAATAAAATCGGTTAACGAGAAATCATATAAATATATCAATTTATTGATAAATGTTTGGTAGAAAATCGTGGAGAAATTGCGACGAACAAATTGTCTAGAAGCGATTAACGAGTCTATGAACAAACCGACTGTAACGACTGCCGATATCGGATTACCTGAGATGCGACACGTTTTATACAAATGCAAAAGTACCGCACAATTCTGGAGTCCCGGGCTTCAACCGCCTTACACAACGGACGAAGAGATAGAACGGTAAAATGTGAACTTTTTAATAAATGATGAAACATTTGTGTGATAAAAAATATGTAATATTTCCTTTCAGATTATTGGGGCTTTATCAGTGTTTGCATCACAGATTGCATTCCCCTAATCGGCCCTTGAAACTTATATTTCAGCAGCTAGATAAGGAAACGATGTTAGCGTGGGTGAGTAAAAATTTACATGCAATTTTTCGCGAGACATTCTTTATTTAAAAAAAAAAAAAAAACATTTCCAGGTGGCTTCTGGTTTCGAATTATACGTAACGTTTGAGCCTCTGGTAACGAAACCAGATGCCATTGAGGCAGTGAGCAAGCTGTTAAAGTGGATAAAGAAAGAGGAAGAGAGATTATTCATTCTGAACTCGCCTACATTTTAAACATTGCCAAGTATTTTGTTTTGATAAAATACATAGGAAAAATACGTAAAGCTGATAGAGAGATATTTGCCGATCAAATTTCGAAAATGTGCGAGATGCATCAAGAAGGATTCCAAAGTGAAATATCCTCGTCGTAAGTTCCCAAAGGCAAGAGTATAGTTATTATTCGTCCATTCTGCATCGATAATCGATATCACTATTTTTTTATTTAAAGCAATTGTAATATAAACGCAAGTAATGCGAAAATGTACATATATTTGAATATGTTACAATGGATTTGATTCCTGGTGCACGTTATAATTTTAATATCGAAAACTTGTAAATGTTGCATACCGGCGCTAAAAATACACGAATATTGATAAGAACAAAAGAATTAACGCAAGATTATCAATTAACTTAATTTCCTCGATAAATTTGTATAAATTCGACAAGAACATTTTCCATATTGCCATACTTCAATGTCTAACTCTGTCGCGTTCTCTTCTGCGATCTCGATCCCTCTCTCTCTCCCGTTCTCTCTCCCTCTCTCGATCGTCTCTTCTATGACGATCTCTGTCCCTGTCCTTATCTTTGTGCGACGAGTGAGATTTCGGCGATTTGCTGCGTTTACGTTCTCTCCTGTCTCTGTCTCTGTCCCTCTCTCTACTTCTCGATCTTTGCTTTTCCTTGTCGGCTTTCTTCTCAGATCGAGAGTGCCTCTTATCCCTATCTCTGTGACGATCTCTGTCTCGTTCGTGCTCATCCGGCCTCTTGCGTGGCAGTTCTTTAATCGGTGGAATCTCTTCTTCCTCTGACGATTCGATACCATCGTCCATATCGTCCTCTAATGCCGATATCTTTGCTTCTGTATAACATAATTACACATATAACACAATGTTGGCCAAATAAAAGTGACAGTTTACAGAAAATACTCAAATGACATACCTAGCTCATTGTTTTCCTCTAAAACATGTCGTTTTTGGATCCTCGGTAAAATAACGTCGCAACTTCTCTCTTCTCTGAGAAGATGGTCAATGAATTCGTCCATGTGTATAAGCTCGAATACGCCCTGCTTATTCTGCAATCTGAGCTTTCTGTTATCGTTGAATAACGGCTCGAGATACTTGTAGCAGTCCAAGGAAGAACCAGTTAGTCTCATGTACAGTGCGCCCAAAGCTCGAACGTACTTAAACTCCTCGTTCTTTATAAATTCGACTATGATGTCTTTCTCAGGTTGTATTTGGAGCATTTTTAATATGAGACAGAGAAATGGCGTAGGCTTCACGTTGCCACCGTATACGCCTCCTATGAATCTGAAAGAATAAATATAATTGATTAGAGAAAAACTTTTCATTCATATATATATATATATAAATACATATATAAATAAATATATATATATAAATTTAGTTGTTAAATGNATGAGAAAAATATCGACAAAGGTCCTGTAGAGGTTATATTTTGCTTTTACTAACCTCAACTCCATTGCTTTGTCGACTAATAATTCGGCTGTCAAGGCGAAACATTCTTCTTTCCAGTATTTAGAATCGTATATCCGAGATCTGATGATTTTCTCGACGAGATACTGCGGATTTGTTCCGCGAATAGATTTAGCATCTTTCACCGTGCGGTTTGCCATTTTCGAATTCTACTACGAGTTGCTACGAACCTTCAGTCGGAAATCACCAGAGGACGCCGATTCGCCGGAAATATGCTTTACACGATCGATAGATTTTGTGTCAAACTCGCTTGATAATATGCGAATCAGCTAAATAAATTTTTTAAAAATAAGAAACACTGATGAGTTATTTTTAGAAATCTTAATTAGAAATCTGTTTTTATTGATATATAATTGTTTAAAACTGAGATTAGATAATTTATTTTATAAAAAAATATAATATTGATGTCTTTTTCTGGGAATTCTCAAATTGTTATAATGTATACATACAAATTGAAAAATTACATACATAATAATTTTACATTTTTATTGACTTTATCAATATTATATCATATCTCATAACCGATGCGATTTTTCAGAAATACTTTTGAAATTAAATAAAAATTTAATATTCTAATTTTAATTTTTAATTTTTTCACTGACAATAAAAGTCTTTTGATTTTAAGTTTTAAGAATATTTTGGTTTTAATTTTTAAGAATAAATTAAGCTCCCTTTTATAACGCATTATTTATGAGATGACCTAATATAAGTTTTTTATATATAAAAAGAAATTATCAGTGTATAAATATTATTGTATATTATATATCAATTAATAACATTAATATAAATTACATATATATTTATGTTAGAAAATTCCTCGCAGCTTGTAAATCCCAACGAATGAACCCGTTATGTCCAGACGGAGAAATCCGTTCCGACAAAGCCAACACGCAGCGACGTGCCACCTTTTTGGTGTCACCTTTCTCTTCGCGGCCGCCTGGGATCCGTGAGGGACCCCTCTCTCCTTGGTCTCTCGCCTTCTCTCTCTCTTTCTTGTTCCCTCTTCTCGCACGTTCACTTGGCAACCTGGGCTCACCTGAACGGCCATCTTGCAGCGCGCCGTCGTATCGCGCTCCTCGTCTTTCCTCCAAGTCACATTTTCCGCTCGTCCTTGTAGCCGGTCGCCCGTCGCGTGCATGTGCCGTCGCATGCGTGTGCAGAAACCTCGCGACGTGCAGCAGGGCACCAGCGATCATCGCGCCGGTGGCATTCGAACGCGTCGATCGTGCCTTCTCTACCTGGATCTCCACCTTCTCTTCCCTTCGCGCATTCCAGTAAGATCCTGACGTCGCTGACGTCATTGGTATTCTTTGAAACTCTTCTCGAGGAAGCGCCGAGTGTTACGGTAAGTTAGCTTTTCTGCCGGCCGACAATTCGCGTTCTATATTAATCGTCATTCGTGAATAACAGTTGCAATTACTTTTAAATCTAGATACAAAATATAACAGATTAAAGTTTGGGTATAAATTTTATTTAAAAGATCTGTTTTGTGTGTCAATAGTTCACTCCGCGCATCCTTCTGCATTCCAAGACACGTCGCTCGAGCGGAGGGAAAGCAATTGGTGAACGCGCCCGAACGTAAATGTCACGGACGGCGCAGTCGTAAGGTTTATCGCGAACGCGTGTGATCTTTCTGCTGGTTTTAAACGCAGCGGGATCGCGAGGGCGATGAGGAAACAGGCTGGGAAGTGAACAGAATACCTGTGTCTATTGTGAAAGAACGAGGAGGAGAGAGACGAGAGCTCGGCCAGTCCCCGAGAGAAAATCAGCTCTTGGATCCGCGAAGGGAGAGCGACTTATAATAGTAAAATCGCGTCGTTAACGAAAGTTACGGTTCTTTGTTCGTTCGCGAGAACGTCTCGCCGCGTGTTCTTGCGCGCGGTACGATCTCCCATTGTTGTCAAGCAATCGGGCCCTCGGCGGAGCAACACCGGTTCCAAGAGCGACGACCTTCTGCCGCGGGTGTGATAAGCGCGCGCGAGTTCCAGCCGGCGCCGAAGCCGCAGATTTCCGCTCTCTTAATCGGCGATTTAATCTCGCGGTCGCGCCTCCGTTCCGCGTACGGGACTCGATGTTACGGTCGAACAGCCGCGTGACGAAGAATCGCTGTTGAACGACACGCCGGGTGATCGGGACGTCGAACTCGCGTTGACCGGAAATCCACGGTTGCACCGTCGAGATGGGCTCCAAGATCGAGTACGTTGAGTCCTCGCACATGTACGCGACCAATTACATCCGCAACTCCAAGGCGATCGGCGTATTATGGGGTATCTTCACCATATGCTACGCCATCATCGGCGTAGTCGCGTTTGTTACCCCGGAGTGGCTCGGCGACCTGGAACATGAGAATCCCGGCAGATTTGGCCTGTGGACCAGGTGCAGCTATGGCGGCAATGGTACGTTTGTTCTGTGACTTTTGGCGGACGTGCAAGGTCCCGAAAAAAATATGCCGAGATTTGAGGAATGTGACAATGTTCTGAAAAATTATTTATTATATAA
>JAJVSH010000002.1:2582144-2742216 GCA_021460005.1 Tetramorium alpestre
GAGAGAGAGAGAGAGAGAGAACGGAGTAGACAAAAAGAAATAAATAAATAAATATATATATATATATATATATATAATATATATATATATATATATATATATATATATATATATATTTATATATGTCTTGAATACGTATATAATTATATATTATAATTGTTCAGAACAGCGTTCCATTTTTTACATTTTGAGATTTTGCATGTCCATCCAACTTTTATTTTTATTGAATGTAAAAGGAGAATTCGACTTCCAAAATAATACAAAATAAAATAGAAAGTCGCGAGTCAGTAACGAGCAAACATAAATCTTGGGGTATTAAAATTATAGTTTATTACCTTCAAATAAAGAAATTACAAATTATAATCCATCTAATTATCTTGGTTAGCCAATGAAACTCCATTTTAATTTATGCAAGGCAACGTAATATCATATTTCATATATTTTATTACATATAATCACTTAATACTCCGATATTTCCTGGCAATAACTCGTCCGCACTCCAAATCTGTGGGATAATTGTTTAAATATACAATTTAATTAGGTGAGCTGGGCGAGGAATGTATCGGCCGACTGGACGACCTGTCAAGCATCGCCAACGTTCCCTTCCGCGCCAGTACAATTCTAGTCGGCATCGCGGTGATAATCGCGCTCCTGGCGATCTGCGCGATGCTCATGTTCTTCTTCTGCCAAAGTACCACCGTGTTCTACATGTGCGCCTGGATGCAAGTGGTGTCAGGTAATTATCCGGGCGTCCTGTCTCATCCCAGGTGGCTAAACTCCAAGTCGATCTCCAAATGCCAAATGTCGCGCGGGGACGTTTCGCAACTGGCGCGTCCGTTTTAGAAAGCGCGACGGATTAGCGCTAGGCTAATTCCGCGCGGCCCGTTACCGCAATCTGGACCGTAATTCCTTATCAGCGAGATGCAATTGCAAAATTGCGCCGATGCGTCACCCGCGCCGGCCCGGAGCTCCCATTCGGGAGGCCGGGAAGTGACGCAATCGCCCTGCTTAACATATGCCTTCATTGTGGCGAACTTGTATCGATCGGTCCCATCTTTCGCAGGGGGAATAGCGGCTTTAAAACGATGCCGATCGTCGCCGGAAATCGCCCTCGTGTCACGGTCCCGCGCCCGCGAGAAAATTCTCTCCCGCCAAAGTCTTCTCTCGCAGGAGAGATCTCGTTAAATGTGTGTGCCACGTAATTAAAAGCTCGTTGCTCGTGCGTTGCGCGGATGCAATTTATTTATTCGTGAATAAATAACGTCGCGCGCCGAGCCTTCTGGTCGGTTAGAAAGCAGCACGGTAACCGCAGAAATAATCCAATGTTGCTTGCGTAACGCGGTTGAAATAATAATAATGCTATTGCAAGAATAGCCGCTTCATTGATGGATGACGTGTCATCGGAAACATTCACGTTGGCTGAATCGTTAAGAGAGTTACCAAGCGGTTTTATGCGCGCTTTTCTTTCCTTTATATAGCGAAGATATAAAGCTTTTTACTTTACTTTTCTTCTAGGAATAATAAAGAAATAAGACACACATATATACATATATAAATATTACGACAAAATATTTCTCTTGTCACAATTAGACTTCTTTTATATCGAAATGCAATTGTTATATTTTACCTGAAAGTATAATTGGAAACGAATACAGCTCATTCGCGCTAAACATTGATACTTTCTCCAGATAGCTCGCATTATTCAGGCGCGTGTGGTACAACTTTTAGCGTTTCCGCGTCGCGATTTCTAAGCACTGGAATCCGCGTCGCATCACTGAGGAATGCGCGTCGAGTGTTTTCTCGCTTCATAAAGTGGCGCGTCTGGAGATGCATGCCGATACGCGATGCACCATGTATCTCGCGGCATCCGAAGGTTCTCCTTTTGCAATTGTAATCGTGGCTGATCGTTGCCCGCGGGTCGCCGACGAGTCGTGTGGCGTCCTCGGCGAAATGTAGAATAGACCGTTATAACGTGTCCAAGCTAGTCTGCATATACCGTTCGTAAACGCCTCTATGATTAACGTAAACCAACTGCAGTCGCCAATGGAGTCGATATTACTGAACTAATCTATCGGCTGCATCTTAATCATTAATTTGTATAATTAGTCTTGCGACTCTGTGACCTACTGCCTTAATTTCTTTCAGCCATCGCGCGATTTTTCGTAACACAGAAGTTTAAAAATTATATTGCATATTTAATTGCATTGGTGAATTTTGCAAAATTCCAAATCTAAAAATTAGTATTATTTAGCGATTTCTTTTATTATTTTACATCAAAAAGTATGAAGGTGAAGTCATCGAAAATCGACACGTGGGATCTTAAGATCTCCTGATGTAAAAAAATCAATTTATACTTTTTGGAGATAATATTTATTCAGATCTTTAAAAATCAGACGGCGAAGTGTATTTATTTCATTTCAAAAGCACTAAATCGAACTTGAAGACTTCACGACGACTGGAGGGTTAATAACAGTTTGTAGTCTCGATAAGATATGCATGTATTATGCATGATTCACAGTGGTATCTCTAAGCACCTTGCTGCTCATTTTCCACGTTTAATCAGTAGAGTCGTCAAACCGCACTTTACCTTCCAGTTACCACAAATAAGGTAAATTTTTTCGTTTACTTTGTTACGATGAATAAACCCTCAGTGGTGCGTAATAACGCGGTTCATTTACGAAAATTGCAGGACGCCGTAAAACGCCGGCTAACAAGTTGACGAGCGTGTAATTTATTTAACAGCGTAACTTACATAAGCCTGAATGTCGGGGCAACGAAGTTTCGATGGTGTCAGCAAACAAAGATTCGTTGCAGGCAAAGTACGTCGACTCGAGTCACGACAGTGAAAGTTACACACCGAGTCGCACTCGATCCGTAGCGTGAAACACGAAGAGGAAACCGTATCACCGCGCGAGAAACAAAATGACGTATCTCAAGTATATGAATTGTAGGAATTACATAGACGTAGCAGTGATAGCAGCTGTCTGGAGTACAGGAAGATTGCGATACGCATTACAGAATCATTAGAAAGTGTAAAGAGCGAGTATAGTATTGCGAGCATGCAGGATATTGTATAACAGGCGAAGCCAAACAGAATTAGCAAGAATAAAGAGATGTAAATTAACACGCGTAAAGTTTTACGGTACGTATGTATACAAAGAAAAAAACAAAGGAGGGCAAGAGTGAAAACTACAAGTAGATAACAAATGGAAAGTACCGTAAACACAGAGTACGATGTAATCGAAGAGAATAATTGAGACCGAGAAAACAATCGCAGCTCGCGTTTCGCCGTGCGTGATTCGAGCATTGAAATCGCTCGCTCGCCCGGGAAACAATATCGCCTCGCTAAATGTATAGCAAACGGTCGCGGAATAGTTACGGTTGTTCGCGAGTCCCTTTCACTGCCAGCCTCCGCGTAGCCACCTGCGCAATTATTCCCCGTGTAAATGCGGCGGGCGCGATCTACGCCCCTGCCGCAACGTGGAGAACGTGGACGCAAATAATGGAACCGTAAGTGGCCCCGTATTATGAAAGTATATTAGACCTGCCTGTAATAAGTCCTGGCATTGACCACTTAAGGTTTCTCGTCAAACTTTTCTTCACGCTCTTGCGCGGTGTAATTATCTCCCGTAGGGGAGAGAGAGTTAACGCGCGAATCGCAAGCGCGAGCAATGTTTATAATCTATCCAGCGGCTTCCAGACGAAGCGCCACTGGATATGTAACTGGACACCGTTTTATGTAACTATAATAATATACCGGACGCTCCCTTTTCAGCGATCTGCATGGCGATCGGAGTGTGCATCTATCCTCTCGGCTGGGACTCGCCGGTGATCCGCGCCGTGTGCGGCGCAGCTGCATCCAGGTGTGTATTTGTGCAGAGGAGATTGGCGGAGATTGGTGAAAAAGAGATATGAAAGCAAGACTAAACGAAAAATATCACTTTTCAGCGATTTCTCTTATATGTTCACGATTTGCTCTCAAGATCAGATGGAATCGGCAAGAACTTTTATCAACAACTTATCTGGCATTTAATTTGATATTTACAAAATATTTTTTTATTAATTTTTTAAAAAAGAATCTTAAAAAAAAGAGATTGTATACTCATTAAAAGGTCTATGTTAGCGAGGAAAGTTTCACCTTCTTAGAGATTTTATACTGTAACATTAATTATCTCAATTAGACGCGTCTTTCGCACGCAAATTATTGCGAAGCGATAAATAATAGCGGCAACTGCCTTGTATGTTGAAAACGTAATCGCGATAACAATGAACGTGAGAAACACAGCAATCAGGAAGCTATTCTTTTGACAGATACAATCCCGGTGCCTGCGCTGTGAGATGGGCGATACCGCTCGCTGCAATCGCGGCTCTGGACGCGGCTACTTTATCCGCTCTTGCCTTCATTCTGGCCTCTAGACATGTGAGGCTGCAACCGGAACCCTTCAACAACGGATCCTTATACAAAGGTAATTAAAAACAAGCGATTCTTTCAGAAAAGAAAGAAAAAGATTTTCATTTCTCAAAAAATTTCGGTTATTGTTAAAATCTTTATCATTTGCGTCCGTTTTTAATTATTCAACGGGAAATAACGTTATTAATTTGTCATTTATCTTAGGCGAGGTAAATCCAGGCTACGTGAACGAAGCCCAAAGCGTGGCTGGCTCCCGCAAGTCCCTGTCCTTGAGACCGGTTCTCCTAGTAGCTCCGCCCGAGCAGGACCGCTACAGCGAGCTCTCCAGGGCAAAGTCGCACTCGCATCACAGTCTCTACACGCCAGCACCGTCGCATCCGGTGCATACTATGTCTACGAATACTCTCAATCATTCGCAGCACAACTTTCAGCTTTAAAACGGTTGATTGAAGATATAAAGGTCCTGTACAAAGCTGATGAGATATAGAGAGAAGATATATTGTACATAAGATGAAACGGGGCGGAGCAACTTGATTTGCGTGATTTGATTGCGTTTAGATCGTTTTCCTGTAGTTGAGTTTTACTAGGAACGGAATTTCCTAACGGCGAAGTTATATGTATAAAACGGATGCGATTGACAGCTGTTTCATTCAACGACTGAATGTTTATTATTGCGTGCCGTGAACGATTTCTACATCCATGTGATGTACTTATAATCTTATCGAAATGTGCCGAAAAGAACTGTCTTCCTGAGACTGTTGATTTTTTTATATATATATAATTATTACGAATAATTATTGCAAAGTTAATAAAGATTATACAGAATCTATTAAATATGAAATTAAATTTTGTTTAATTATATTAATTTGTGGAATAATCCTTTTAATTAAGAAAAATAGAATATTTTTCCACTAAAATCTTCTCTTAATACTACTCTAAGAATCTCATGCTTATGTTTATATATTAATATGCATTATGTTTATGTAATTAAAAAGATTAGTTAAGCAATTAGTTTTTAATACTGTATATTAAGTTTTCTAAACATGTTGTAATGTAAGTTAAATGATAACTTAAGAGGAAATTATTTAGAAATTTTATAGACGCTATAATCCGTGCCGTATCGGAACAATATGTTATTCATTATATAATTATTTAAGTCCCTAAGTACTCATTGATGTGCCTTTACGATGTAGTGTCGAGAATAATTCTTATGAATTAAATATTTTATCATGAAGTTACTCTGTAATTTACATAGTTACGGAACACTCGTGCAACTCCGCAGTTTGTAATTGTTTTTTGATGAAATGATGTATAAAGAAGTATAATTCATATGTAAATAGATTCTCCTCTTCGGTGTGCAATATCATAAATGCATACTCAATAAAAATTAATGATTATTCATAAGCTGACGGATCGTAAAAGTCGTCGAAGGTGATGACTACATCAGCATTTCGATAGACGTTTATTTTTCGCGTCGCTTCCTTGTATCATCTCCTTGTAATCGTTTACGTACACTTGAAATATGCTAAGCATAGAGGCGTGCAAGGTAAACACGGTAGATGTATCATTTTGACTAGTGTATTTAATGATATCATACAGAATAAGTTTATATTACGAGTATTATTTAATCGATAACTTGTATAATTTTACGCGATGGTCTTCGTAGGTCTGCAGCGACAATACTTGAAGCCATAACGAATCCGTAATTGTATCTGCAACGCTTGTTAGCATCGTTCGACTTAAAACGCGATTTAATTAACGTCTTAATTTTCTTCCCTTTCTCGATTCTAACTCTAGAGAGATCATTTTCTGAAGTTTGTGGACCAACGAGACTGTTTGGGCGCAATTATTATTGTACAGAACTATTATTCTAATTATCGGATCTCTGTATGAGCATTCCGTGCAGTTCGACGTCGAAATCTCGCGACAAATATCTGGAAATCATCTTCGACAAGGGAATATGCAAATTCAGGTTTTTATCTTGTCTCTTTTCTGGATTACGAACAATTTGACGCACAGAATGCTCACAGTTTCACGTCATCTAAATCTAAAATAAATATTTCAGGCGAAGAATGCCTACGCGAGTAACGGGCCTCTTCCTCTCAGAACGCGTTCCACACTCATCTTAAGATCTAAATAATCTCCGTGTATGGCAAATAAAAGGGAAGTTTGAGCGTTTAGCGTGTTAGCTTCCGCTTGTAAGACAGCCAGTGTAAGTACAGGGGTGTGTGCGACAGACTCCCCGCGTTTCCCATCACGTACGGTTTGTCGGGCCGGATTCGCGGCGCGGCATCCTTTTTTTTCTTTCTTTCCCAAAGGAAGCGAACCATAAATAAAAGGAAGCGCGCGCGCGCGAGAAATGCGTTTCCCTTCCGCGCTTCTTGCAGGATCGAGACGTCACCCCGAAATAGCCCGCGAGCATGCGATCGACGGGCGTGAGGGAGCAAAACGAGCAAATCGTTCGGCGTTCAAGCACTAGAAGTTTTATAGTGCATTAATTAGTCTGCGATGAGGAACGAGATACAAAGGTTTACAACGTTGTAAATGCAAAAGGGGCAGAGAAGGGGGAGGGGGATTGGGAAGGCCCTACCGGCCGCTCGGTAACACCGCTATTTAATTCTCTTTCCTTTTCTTTCTCTCTACGCGAGCGACGTATCGTCATATTTTACAAGGTATACACACGGCATGTCCACGTATGACACCCTCAACCGAACTGTTTATGGCTTTACTGCGCGCTGCCACCGCGGCTTCTTACGTGTATATCTCCATCCGCGTGCTTTACAGCCGTCCGTTTATTAGGCTTTCATTTAATTACCCGATCTTCCGCGCCGCGTGTGTAACGGCATCGCGCGGCTATTTCGCGCCGGGCTCTAAAGTGCGAACTACAATGGAGACACGGACGTGTAATTGCCTGCCCGAACGTTCCCTTCCGAGCGGTTCCCTCCGTGCGGGCTGCCAAAGACGCGCGCCTTCAGTTCGAGCTCAGCTAGATTAAAACATTTCCGTCGTTCCCTCGAGACGACAAGTTTTTTATCGGATGTACATCGTGTTTCCTTTCGCGTCGACGGTCATCACGTAGGCGCAAAACTATTTCTCGGCTTCCAGAGGAATGTACGAGTGCCGAATTTTATCGCGTGACGCGATGCCCTGAAAGTGTGGAATTTCTTGCGCGTTACGCTGGCATGGTAATTACCGCGCGGAAGGACTGGCAGCGTTAATTGATATTTCACCGCCAGCGATTCGCGATCGACTATTCAAGATAAATCAGTGAAAGTATTGGAAACTTCCCCACACCACATTTCCACAAGCACTTCTTTTTTTTTGTCTTCGCCTCGGTCTTAACCAGCCGTACGCAATTACGAAGTCCAGCGAAATCTTAGATTTTCGCAAAGCGGTTAACAGCCGTGTGTCGATCGCCAGCGAAAAACGGCGGTCGAATTTAGCAACGCGGAACGGGAAAAATGAAAATAATTTAATTATAAGTTAACTTACACAAGGATTACATATACCTCGCTACGTTATGGTTGACACTACAGTTTTTTGATACTAATATTACATATGGCGCTTATCTGTTTATTTTACTTCACAGAACAGCCACGTTCTCTCTCTGTCTCTCTCACTTTTGAAAGAGGAATAAGAAGCTTCAAAAAACCATCTGCTTCTAATCTCTTCTATCAAACTCCTTAGTTTCTAAGTTAAACACCTAAGACATTCGCTACTCTCACTGCATCCGCAAGGGTTACTCGTCAGGTGCAAAGAAATTACTTTCAAGTACACGTGTCGCGATGTTCAATGGTACTCAGTTTTTCTCGCTGCTCAAATGCATTTTACATTTTTATCTTATACAATTTTTCTTTGCACCCATTAATACTACACACGTACCTACGGCCGACAGTGGACTCGCACTATATAAAGTCCTTCCAAGCAAGGCTTCACCGCTGAATCCCGATACAGTTCATACTTGGCGTAAATAACGCAAAAGCAAGCGTGTATTTGCCCCCTACAGCCTTTGAGCGCTTGACACCTCGACGAGATCGACATTCTTAAATCTCCTTGCTTACGATGATGCCACACGGTTGGACCACGCCGATGTTGGGCAATCTCGGCCTTCTGGGCGCCGATTTGCTCTCGTCCTTCTTGAGCAGCTCCTCTATCGAGTAGGGATTTTTCTTCTTCTGCGGCTGCGGCGGCTGATTCTCCACCGCAGCCCCCTCGTTCGTCGTCATCGTCGTACTCGGATTCGTGTTCTTCACCTCGTGGATCCTGTGCGACGCCGGGGGATCCCGCTTCGACGTCTCGACGATCGAGATCGGGCTCTCACGCGGGTTGTCCGAGTTCGCGGCGTGCGAATTCGGCGTGCCGTGCCTGACGAACGCGCTCCGATCGCTGCCGATTTTCTGGCTGAGCTCCAGAATGATCGGCGTGCTCCGAAAGGACTTGTAGTGGTCCTGCGACTCGACCAAGTTCTCATCCAGGTCGCTCTTGTCCAACGAATCGTCGCTGCCGGCCGTCGAGCTCGAGCTCGATTTCAGTTCTAGTTGACTTTGCGCGCCGTTCTGCTCTGACAAGCGTTCGGCATCTAAGGGCCTGCGAAAACGAAATTATAAACGTATTTGATTGTGGGAATATATCTATGGAATGAACTATANTTATTATTATTATATTATTAGTGAATCAATTCAAATTTCGACATAGTAAACTCACGCGAACGATTGCATTCCATGCTGCAAGTGCAAGGTCGTCGCTTGATACAGGGACGAGTAGAAACTCTGATTCCACGACGGTGTGCCGGTATTGCCGGTGTTCGTGGAAATGTGCAATGGTCCTAGAGCACCCGGGTAGAACAGCTGATAATCCGTTCTCATGAGCGCATCTACGAGAAGACAATTGCAATTGTTATTGCTATGATTCCACGTTGTTCCGCAGTCATTTAACAAAATTTTCCTTTAAAAATACAGATATTCGGAATTACATTTTTACATTATAAAAATTATGCAGACACGTGTTCTTATATTATATTGTATATTTCTGTTATTTTTTATTTGCTGTGAAAAATAAGCCACCTAATATAAGATTTATAATCTTTCTCAATCGTCGAAATTATTTAATATTTTTATATTAATTCCTGTCCGTTTAATTGCGAATGTTCTATAATCTATATTATTAAGAAATTGTTCTTGTTAAGAGATAATAATATCTCCTTGTTACGCTATTCATGTCGCCTCAAAGTAATACTTTAATTGGGCACAAAAATTTAGATATTAGAAAAAGAACTGTCACTCGTAAGCGAAATGATTTGAGAGAAGAATGAAGACGAAAAAAGAGTCCGAGCGCTCGTTTCGTAATTAGCTGCTCAAAGCCGGTAAATTGAGCACCGCTTCCAGCATCCAGCGGCACAAATTGCGAGGCAAATTTTCCGTTTCGACAGCACGGGGTTGCGTGTCTGTTGCCCTGCCTGGTCTGCGTGGCTTTCGCTGACGAGTCAATCACGGCAACGGGGTATCTCGGAGAGATCTGCCCCCATCCCCCCTTTCCAACCCTCCCTTCCGCTTGTCACGATCATTTTCGCTATTCTTCTCCTTCGGCGCGCTCGCCGTCGCCATTTTCGGACATTTATCGTCTTTCTTCTGGAAATGATCATCAAGAAAAAAAAAGCTCGCCGTCGCCGCGGAGATTCCACGCTAGGACCGCTAGGGACAGGTGTTTAAGGCGTTATTAGTCTGTAATGGTGCACTCGCAGC
Organism: Tetramorium alpestre; assembly: GCA_021460005.1. Taxonomy (NCBI): domain Eukaryota; kingdom Metazoa; phylum Arthropoda; class Insecta; order Hymenoptera; family Formicidae; genus Tetramorium; species Tetramorium alpestre. Next base: position 2,592,297 of record JAJVSH010000002.1, read on the forward strand.
AACGCAGCTTCGTTGCTATAATGCCTACATATAATGACTCACGAAGCTCGGCAACGAAAATATGCGCCTGCGCCTCTTTCGCTATGCGCCCGTCTTCTTCTCTTCAGTTTAGCAGCCGATTAATCCGCATATTAACATCGCAGTCCGAAGAATCATTTCGATCGCTCTTGTTTCCTTACCTCTGGCTCCAGCGTTCGACGGAATTTGCGACGTGTATCCACCGGATGCGCCGCTCTCAATGGCAGGGATATCGGTATGAAGCCCACCACCTCGGAGGATGCGATTGACCGACGACACGGAGGGTAAGCTTTGGGGATCGCAGGCTCCTTGCCGCGCGAGCTGCTCGCGGATCTCCCAGGCGAACATGGTCGGCTGTTCCTGCTTCATCCGTAATATCTTTTTCACTACCGTCGGCGTAGCTACTTGCTGCAACAAAACCTAAATTAAATATCTTTAAATAAGTATACAGAGAAAGAGATATGTTCACATAAATGTCTATCATTATTTTCTAACAATTTTAGGCGAATTCTCAGTCAATTTAGAGTTATTTTTTCTTTAACGAAATTATTGAGAAAAATTATTTACCATAACTGTTAAATCTTTAACATTACATATTCTGTAATTAAATTTTCAATTTTTATGGTTTTATATAACGCAAAAACTTTTATCAATTTTAAACATTTGTCCACCGTAAGGATGTTTATCGGTGCCAGGATGCCGTTGTTAATCATTCTGTCTTTTTTTTTTAAAGGCACATCGCGCGCGTTATCTCATCGACAAATTAACACGAACGCGGTCACACCGTCGTCGTGGCGAGCTGCACACGCATATGTCGTTCACAGGTGAAGAGCACGACGGGGTCGTCAATCAGATAGCGAGGAGAGTCCGTCCGGTGCGGTGGGCGAAGGCACTACCCACTTTATTTCGGTTTAGCCCCCGTTCGCCAAAAGAAACGGGTTGCCCGGTCGGTTGGTACCCGGTGCCGTTGCCTGCCACGAGGGCCCACCATCGGTTTCGCTTCTCCCGAAAGCAAAGGGGGGGGGGGGAGACCCCAGTGGTGCTCAATCTGGCCGCGCGGCTAATTTGACTTGCTAATGAGCGGTAATGGCACGCGGATAATTTTATGCTAACGCGATGGAAATGTTATTCCGGCCGTACAGATTTCGAGATCGCCGATCTCTTTGGGGGCGACGGCAGGCGCGAGACAGAGACGCACCGAGAGATCTCGCTCTCGGGGAAAGATGATCATCTTCACGGGTTCCATGCCACGGGTTCGTGCGCATTACATATGTACTCGGTATACATATCGCCGAGCGGAACGATATCACCGAACCTGTCGATTACCAGCACCGATCTCATTTCGCGAGAAGATCGATGCCTCGGCGTACCGCGCGGTGGTAATCTGTGCTCGGTCACGTGGGTATTCCCTGATACGATCTTCCTCGACAAATTGTTTCGAAGAGGAGCAGAATAAATATCGCGGCGCACCTCACCGCACCGCGATCGATATGATCGGCATAAAGACAAACGGTCGGACGTCGATCGATCCGCACGGTGGGGCTGAAAAGAATTACAGGCCTCGAATTACAGGGTCGCCTGTAAATTCTCGCGTGATTGTTCAGGCTAATCGATTTCTCCTCAAGGAAAATGTCATTCGTCATTGAATAAGTTTCGGTCGCGAGGAAGTCGAGCTTGAGGACTAATCAATCGCGGAAAGTGTCCTCCTCGTATTTCCAGTTTGGATATAATAATAATAATAATAATAATAATAATCAGCGTGATCATGAAAACCGTTAAGATACGGAGTTAATGCGAAGTGTACGAGATGTCATTATCCGAAATCCTCGCAGGTGAAAGCACCACTGGCGGGCACGTTTAGGGGCTAGTGCCTCCGGGGATAGTGCGAGGAGTCGGAGAGGGCCGCCTAATAGTTTGAGGGGGTAGGACAAGCATCGCGTGCTCCCGGGAGCATCTCAGATTCTAATCTGACACTTCCGTCGTCGTCGTTGCCACAATTACCCCTGCCCCGACAATATACGATGCGTCCTAATGCGGACCCTCGGCGTCACTGTTCGGCCACATTGAAGCGCGGACACGCACGTGAGCATGCATCGCACATGTGCGCGCACATGTGTGTAGGTATGTGTGTGTATGTGTGTGTGTGTGTGTGTGTGTGTGTGTGTTGCCGTCGGAGGAAATTGGCTGGGCAGAATGGACATCTGGCACTAAACGTTAGATAACCCGCGTATACCGGGCCGTGTATATACGAACAGGTTCACCAACTCGGTAATTATCGCGCGTAAGTTGCGCCCCGTTACATGCGCCCCGAATGTCCCGAGTGCTCGTGAATGATAAGGGCTACGACGACCGTCGACACCTTCCGCCCCATTTTTTTTTCCCAGGCCACCTGAACGCGCCGATGTCGTCGGAAACGAGAGACGATTGATTTGTCGTTGGGAAAATGAAATAAAAGGCAAAGCAACACAATGAAGAAAAATAGCGAGTTATCTAACACAACAATAAGAAAATTGATATAAAATATGTATATTAAGTTTAAGAGGTTTTTTCATGTTTTGTATTCAAATCAAAATCATAAAATTTAAATTCTTCAAAAGAAAGGAATTAGAAATTCCCTCTAAGTAAAAAAAGAGAAATATTTTGCTAAACCTTATTTTATTTAATAAATATGATAAACCTTTGACATTAGCTAATATATACATATGTATGCGTGTCTTTACCTATGTATTAACAGTTTCTAGATAAAGCAAAATCTTGCAAACGCCATCCACCGAGAATGATCATTTAAAGCGCGACTTTGTGTCGTGGGAACGAAGCGCGACTCGCTTCTATTTGTCGCGGCGTTTCAAGTGCTGTTAAATCATGCATCGAAAGAATAAATACATGTCCATGCGCGCGAAGGCGCGTCAGATACGCTCGTATTTCCGTCGAGATCTTAATTGCCAGATAAACGGGGAAAACCGTCTGATCGCCGAGCGTGAATCGTATACGCCGAGTAAAATGAATGTCCCGCGGGTCGAAGCCCGTAACAATAATCGTTTCCAGAGCGGGTGTTCCCTCGACGGTTTCGAGAAACCCGCGAGATCGCTATCGAAACGTTACCGGGGGTAAAGAGGGGTTAAAGCGTCACGATGGGGGTTACTCTGTCGCGGTGTTATCCAATCGTTACATGAGAGAGAGAAAGAAAGAGAAAGAAGACTTGGGACGCGTTGTGCGTACGTGGCGGATATTTTCCTTGACGTTCTACTTTATTATCCGCGGCGTGGCCCGTGCATTTTTCATGAGACAATTTCCTCTGTCGTGCCGCCGGCCTATTATCCGCCGCGTATCACGCCGGCGCGCGCACGCGTGCGTACGAGAGAAGGAGGATAACGGAGAAAGTACGTGGACATGCCTCGAAAACGTTACATACCGCGCCCAAGAACACGTGTAGATTCGACCGATAGCCGGTCGATTAATTTCGCGAGATCGCACGCTAAATTGCACGCTGGTCGCGCGAGGACGGAGAGTCTCGGATGGCGGCGCGTCGTTGGAAATTAATCCTTCACTCCCGAGAGCACGGATTTAATTAAGGACGGCCTATCGGGTCTTTCTGCAAATATGCGTGGTCGCCCAAGGGAGTGCTTGGGTACCAAGACACCTCCAGAAAGCGCGCAGTTTACACCAAATTCGCGCGCGGGAAGATCATCGGTGATGGAGAGGCAATATCGTGGGGATGCGCCGCCGAGGAGGATGCGGAAAGCCAGTAATAACAGACTTAAAATGGAGAGCAACGTTATCTCGTCGAGCGCGCCGTTCATCTTTCGTTACTCAGCAGGAAAATCGGAACGTACGCCTCCAGTCGATGGAAATCGACGTGAGGGGAGGGTACGAGAGGTTGCGGTTAAATGCCGGTTCTTTCACGAGGGCCCGACGAGTTAATACTGCCAGGCAATCAAAGGATTTACCTAGTAGCCATTATTTAATTATCGGCGTAATTTTAAATCGCAGTAAAAGCCACTTACGGACAGGGAGAGTGACGAGCCGCCGACTCGGGGTGTTATCTAACGATCTTCTCCGTGAGAGAGAGAGAGAGAGAGGAAATCTTTTGTGCGCCACGACAGTGGGCGGGCGGAGAGATACGTTGCGCGTGCAAGGCGAGCGACTTGATCCTTCTCTCGCGCATACTCGCTTCCCGTAGGGGCGGCTCGTACATCTTCCTAATTTCTCATCCAAATTACCCAAAGGTTGCCGTTTACTTGTCGCAAAGAGGAAAAAGAAAGGGCGGAGAGTCCGGCTCTCGGCTGATCGCGTAGATCGCGGACTTAAAAAGGACGGCAGGACTAAGCCGTATTAAGCGCGCAACCATTATTTCGCCACGGGACTATTTTGACATACGTGAAATAAAACGAACGCCGGTAATGGCGGATGATGACTATCGTTTACATACGCGCGTAATCGGCCCTCCTTCCCCGTGCTCCAGCCGGAATTTAAATGTCCTCTTCAGGATTCGAAGGGCCACCTTCTCCCCCTTTCTCTCTCTTTCTCTCTCTCTCTCTCTCTCGTTCTCTCTGATCCGTTCTCTCTCATCGACGTACCAAACTCCAACTCGCAACTTGAGGAAGGTCGACGTACGCCAACGCGGCGTTATTAAAATAAATTCATTAAGCACAGAGTAACAGTTCGCGGTCGGCGCATCGTAAGAAATTCCCAGTGCATATATGCACCGTGCAATTATATTGTCATTAGCGGCGTGTATGCGCGATACCACGAGCGTCCGTCGGTGCAGCTTCGCGATGCTCGCCCGGGGGGGGGGGGGGGGCGAAATGGCGTTCCCGGACGTGAGTAACGTCATGCGATGAAAAAATTGCGATTCAACGTTAAACTTCACGACGAGGGCGATTACGATCGAACGATGGAACGTCAACGGGTCCCGGGATTTCGCGAGATCGATTTTGATTGAAATTTCCTTCCGTGATGAAAGAAGCGGTTCCTCCTTAATATCGATCCACGAGAGATCGATTAATTTACGGAAACTGAGAAGTCGTTCGAATGATATCAGCAGGAGAAACCGTGTAAAATCATGAAATCATGAAAATGCGCATGATACGCGCAAGGTGTTTGGATAATTGCACGCACGGTTAAAACGCAGCCCTTACTTAAAATCACATCAGGAATACCTTGACTTTGTACGCGCAAAGGGAGAACTGACTCTCATCAGAGTCACCGCTCACTAACGCACACTGATCGCACGTTTTCACGTGTTTTTGCAAAGCTACCGACATTAATCTTTTCCTGAATCGCACTCTTGCCGCGCATTTTTATGCCCTACGTCTGATTCTTATTTTCAAAATAACTATCATTTTAACATTGACGTAATTCTTTCAAGGAAAAAAAATGCAAGTTCATTAAACAATATATCTTGAAATTTCTAGATACACTTTTAAATACTCTGGACATAAATATCAAATTATTTTAGCAAGTCACCAAAAAATAAAAATCTTTTGAAATACTTCATACTTTATTCTCATATATTTTTACATGAAATATGAAATATTCTTTTTATACAGCTTTATGCATAATAATAATAATAATAATGAGATGAGTCGATAATCGATGTAAAAAATTATATGATTGTATAATTAAAAAGCAATTTTATATTATAAAGTACAGATAGCCCCTCGAAAAAAAAAGAGAAATTTGATCGAAAATTCGATTTTACCTTCGTTTTGCTTCCGCCGATGCTGCCGGGTCGGATGCTGCCCGTCTCGTAGAATCTCGTGAGTATCTTGGAGACGCAGCCGTGAGACACGAGGAGCTGTCGGGAAATATCGCACGGCCTGACGCCGACCATGGCGAGCTGCACGATCCTCTGGCGCACGCAGTCCGGCAACGGCCTGCCGTTCACAAAGACGCCGCCTAATTGATTCACCCCGGCTTGTCCTGGAAGAGCAGTCAGTCAGCCAGTCGCGTTTATTGTGCTAATAGGCACGACATAACGATGGCGCGCGATAAGTCGGCCCGGGCGGCGGCGATTCGAGATTTCGCGTCGATGAAACGGCAAAAGGTGTTTATCGATTCAGGGGAGGACAGTCGGAAATCTGCTAATAATGCTGCTCGCGGTCGGTCCGGGAAGGTCGGCGGCAGGTGCATTCTCTGACGTGCGGTTCTGGCCGGTCCTCTAATGACATTGTTACGGCGGATATCACGGAAAGAACGGTTCCCTCCCCTGTCTTTCCGTCCGGCAAAGACGTGTCATTATTCTCAGTAATATTAGGAAGATCGTGTAGATCCACAGCGAAATCCCGACGTCTTATACGTCTCGAAGGTCGTCTGCAATTAACGTGGCATCGAGTAAGTAGTTCGCGCTGGTTTTATGCACACAACAGTATTAAATGTTCGGTAAAACGTGTGCACGAACGGCTATTGTTTCGGCAAATACTAAATTTATTTCGTGCGAAGAGACGCCGTAAATTGCTTCCTGTTTATGCGCGATTGTTACTTTGTTCCTCTTTCTCTCTCTTTCGGAGTTCATTTAAAACTTCCTCATATTCTAAATATATAATTAGATACTTCATTATGAAACAACTTTTTGCTCGGTAAAATTTGACGATTTTAAAATCGCATGTTAAATCGAGCCTGATGAAAATTAACATAATTCCAAGATTTAGGATGAAGTTTAGATCCATCGATGAAGTGTAAAAGTTAATTGGGATGAAACGTTAAGAGGCCGAGCGGTCGTTTTAGAAACCGTTTCGTATTTTTTTTCTTTTCCTCTTAATGCCCACACTCGTAAAACGTGTAATCGCGTAATTTTCATATTCAGCAGCGCGTGAATGTGAAACGCACAATGTGCTGCGGACTTAAATCACGCCGGGCGACAAGTTATTTACGCATTGCATGCGCGCGACACGTCGTATAAACCGACGCAGCAGCACTTGTCGAAAATTTTATAAAACCGATATTATTCCCCCGCAGTGGTGTCGTAAAATCATAATGACCGGCTCGTCTCGCGCGCGAATAAAAACGCCAATTGATCACCGATTTTATGTTCCGCCGTCGAAAATGAAACGCTTAAAACGATGCGCGGCCCGACGCGCGCATTAAGACCTCGAATAAAATCTGAGTTATATACGATAGTTTCCGTTTGTCTTCTCGTTTGTTCTCACGCAACGTTTCGCCTCGATTAGAAATTCGGATAAACCGTGGAACGAGGTCACCATTGTATTAAAGTCGCAGCATAAATCTTCGATCGTCTTGTTCGACAGAATCCTTAGTTTTCAGATCGTAAGTTTCGACGACGTTACTTAACGGCATAATTATTACACGTCGGCTCGGAATTTCATGGGAATCTCTGTCGCTGAATATTCCGCTTACTATTTCCATGTTGATTTCCAGAGTTTGCATCAACAAATTTCGGTGAAATTCGGGTCCGACGAAAGAAAAAAACTCTCTCGTGTCTTAATTGCTGTTACGCCAAAGAATAACATGAAGGACGTATGACACAGTTTCATAATTGCAATCAGATTTTAATAACGTAATGTCACGATGCAAATTAGAAATCTTTCCAATCGTAATGTTACAATACAAGATAAAATTATTATATATTTATTATTACTTAATGTCCTGTAAATTATGCTAATTTACTAAAAAAAATATCTCCTATCTGTAATTCGAATGTTCAATTCTATTTAGAAATTAGTACTTTAAATTTGAAGGTACTACGTAGGTGATACAAGCTAAAAAGTGTAGGAAGGTTTAAGGATGTGAGCAATCTGGGCCGGTTCTGCACGGATGCACCGGTGGAGATAATCGTCGAGCCGGCATATAAGTTTAACGAATAATAACTTGCCGCGTAATGGGAATAATCGGTTTTATACGTCGGCGATTATTGTCGACGTAACTGAAACCAAAAGAGAAAGACGGAGGGCCCTCACACAGAAGCGGCGTTACTAACGACGGCCTCTCCCTCTCGCGAAAGAAAATAAAAAAAGGGCGAAGGAGACCAAAAGCATAAATGCCGACTTATATAAATCGAGCCACGCGCCTTCACGTAGACGCGCCCGGATGCACGGACGGGCCGCGCGTACCGGGACGATCGCTAATTATTATCCGCGCCGACTAATTATGTCATTACCACGATCACTGACGCCGACAGACTTCCGAACCAGCTTGAGAAATAACGATGTCTCTCTCTCTCTCTCTCTCTCTCTCTCTCTCTCTCTCTCTCTCTTTCGTGACGGCCGCCTCGATTCAGGCCAAAGAAAAGGTTTTCGTCAATCTTTTCCACCGGCATTACTCTCCGGGATTCCTCGAAACCGAGCTTTATTTGGCGTTTTACGGGCTAATTGACGGACGGATCGCGATCACTCCCGTGACTTTCCCCGAAGGAGCCGCCACGCTCTGGGAAGCAAATGATCAGCGCGATTATAATAGTGATGCCGAGTTTCTTTTTTTTTTTTCTTTTATATACCATCGAGATTTTATATCTCGGGATAATTCCTAATAATTTCACCGCCTAATAGCTCATATACACACGTATGTGACGATTTTTTAATTGAGAGATAAAAATCGTCTTCCAATTAATGCGCCCATTAGTCGTTTACTCGTGTAAGCGTGATCTGCGAAAGAGTCATTACGTGTCCCGGCCGAAATTACGAAACGCTCCTACAATTTCATGACTCTCTCGCGAGAGTCGGGAGCGGACGTGACGCTCGGGCCCCGCACGAAGTGGGAATTGCTGATAATGACCACCGCTCGAAGGCGTGACGGATTGTCCTTATTGGATAATTTAAGGGTCTTTCGATTGGTGACAGGGACACACAGCCGGTAAGACTCATTTTCGGAGAAATTACTTTTCGGCGAAATTACTTCCGGGGAATGCGCGTCTCGCGTGTTCGCACGTACCTTATTCATTAGCGGCCGTATTGAACTCGCACGTACAACCGATACAGGCAGAGCCGAAATCATTTGCTCGTCGATAAATGACTGAATAAATAAAGACCGGATGTAACATTGACAAGGAATAAACCCTTCAACTTTGAGCCTTATACCGTTAAATTAATGTTTGCTCAACCGGTTTTTGTGTAATTGATTAATTATTTGCCCCTTAATGCATCCTTCATTCGTTCTGCCAGCGTTCTGGGCACGCCAATCTGCGACGCGATTGCACCGAGAAAATTATATACGCTACGCATTTCGGGCAACGGGAGACGGACGACGACGCGCAAGCGACCGACGCAGCGGGCCAAATTATTATTACGGCAAAAACTGCCCGAAATGGCGTCTTTATCTAACTGCAAATCTGCCGGTGGATCCGCGAAATAATGGAATCGTGCGTTAACGGCGCGGCTTCTGGCTCCTCGTCGCATCATAAATAGCACGGAACCACTCGTTTTACGTGCGGCAAAAAGCGCACGCACGGAAATCGGAATACCGGAAACGCGCGATCTGCAAAAGGGGGCCAGGGCGAGAAGCCCGAACGGGATGGTATTGATAAAAAGCCGCTCGGAAATGCGTTATAGACTGCTGACGCGGACGTAATCGTGATCGAAATAACTGTTATCACTGATAACGGCATGGGATGTTAATAAAGATGCGTTTGCAATAATTAAAGGCGCGATAAACCGCGCGCTTCTCGTAAACGCGGCTCGGATGTGCAGATCTAGTTTATTAAATTGATGCTATATATGCACACATTAAATGCGCAGCTTTTTCAACGTGATGAGTACCTCAAGTGCACTTTCCGTACGTGGAATATAACCATTGGATTTTTTAGAATTGCCTCGTTCTCCCTTTAATTGATGCCAAGGAAGTTATTATAGTTTATTTAAGTTCACAAACTTTTATAAATATCTTTTATAGTTTCAGATTCATGAATTTGGAATTTGGATTTTTTAAGAATCCAGTGCTGCGATGCAAGATATATTTATGATATTCGTTTCTTCCAAAGTTCCGCCAATTTATCGGATGCGATCTTGAATGAATTTTTAATTGATACTGTGGGGATTCTACCAATTTGGAGATTAAAAAGTATTTATAAAACTGAGACTTATATACATAATTCTCCATAAATTTGTCGTATTAAAAGAATTTAATATTTTTTCCGCGTTAATGCGTTTTGATCTTAATCCATTATCGACTGAATACACAGGTAGTTCATTAAGCCACGATAATTATAAAGAAATAACATGTAATATATATGCATAATCGTGCACGCTGTAAATTTCATCGGAATAATTTTACGTAATTGGTTCTTAAAAAAAGATTTACATTTTTAATATCATTATTACATATTAATATTATCATTGCTTTATAAGTGACACAATTAGCAAAATATTAAAAAGTATTTTTAAAAATATTACAAAATATTAAAAAATTATTTAGATGTTATTTTGGAAATATATATTACTTTTCTATTCTTTTGAGAGGGATAAAATTAGATATAATATTTATAAAAATATTTCTTTTTCTTCCTTTTACTTTTTACTTTTGTTGTATGGAAAGAAATTTATAAAATTCTTAAAACGATTAATTGATCGATTTCCAGGGTAACTAGATTACAGGGTAATATATATTAAAGATTACAATTTTATAAAATATCAATATTCTTAATCTTCTCTTACGTTCCTGTTTATATTTTCTCAACAGAGTGCAAATTGTCGAATTACGAGCACAAGGAGGTACCCTCGCGAGTAAAGGGATATCTCTCAAGTTATAATACTGGCTTGGTTTAGAATTAGCCGGCTAATGCGATCGCCAACAACGATCGCTATCGCACTGGCCATTTAGGCCCTAACCAAACTCTACACCTGCCTACCTGTAATCACGATCCGCACCCATGCTAACAGATTTTTTTCTCTCTGACGAGACAGAGAGAGAGAGCCGGGGACGTCTCCCGTACCGGGAATTCGCGATTTGCCGATTCGAAATCGATGCCGAATCGGCACGCATCAGTCACCGTTGAAACTCGCTCGCGTCTTATCATCTCCGTCATCATCTGTCGTAAAAGAACACACGCGAACGAGATAGCCTTAAATGGAAGTTTATCAAGATGGTTAACAGCCGGGTTGTATTAAGCGTTTATCGCTCCAATGATTATCCGCGACTTGGATGTTGCTGATAATTAAGAGGTAACATATGTAACGTGAGCTCGCTGATAATTAAAAGGTAACATTGAATCTGGGAAGTGCGCATTACGAATCTTGATAACATCATTTAATACAGCCGCTACAATTTTGTAAATATTTCGATATAGTAGCGCACTTCAAGATTACCCGCATAACGATTTATACGGCAAAATCGTTAGGCGCATGAAAAAGTCTTCTACTCTGTATTTTCGACGCAAAGTGATTCAAGAAAGCTGTTAAGATTATTCGGTCAACAAGATTATGCATTGACGAAATTAATAATCTCAATTTACGGAGGACCGCGACAACCAAAACGGAGAATACTTTTTCTCATTTTGATGACTTCTCGCCGGTGCCTCGCCGGAAGAGCGAAAGATTGATCGCTCGATCGGGATCCAGGCAGGATTCTTTACACGGGTCATCAGACCAGCGTAGCGAGGAGGGAAACAGAGAGAAGAGAGATAGACGGTAGATTATAATTATACTCGTTTAATAATAGGCCTATAGATGTCGGCGTTCGACCCATGGTATAAAATTCTTCGTTAATTACTGTCAAACTGCCTTTCAAAGCGTAATTTAGCCTTGAGCCAGTCGAGAGAGTAGGGGCGCTCTTCTCTCGATCGAGGAAGAGAAGGAAGGCAGAAATTTTTATTTTCACGACCGATTTCGACCTGTGATCTCGCCGACGCGACGGTAGCTGACCCCGTCCTGAGGAAACCATAACGACGTGTTACATTCTCTCTCACATAAATCAGGAAGCGAAGCCGAAATCGCGCGGTGAGATTGGCTATTTAGCAAACTAGCTGCTGTTTGCGCCGTGCCGACGCGACGTCTTTTTCGGCTGAGAATTAGCATACGCTATGGGAATATTGATAAAACGATTTTAACGATCTAATCCTTTAACCACTGTTTTCTCAAAATTCCCGACAAAAACCGAAAAGCACTACAATTAGTATTATTTAAATCTACCTATTATTAATGTTAAATAGCGATGTCGTTAATGAGATTATGTGTTCAACACCTTGATTGATGTTACAATCCTAATTAGATGTTACAATTCTAATTAGATGCCCACAATTCGTAACTTTAATTTTAATAATAGATTCTTTCATCACTCGATTTTCCACGCGAAAATATCGCGATAATAATCTGCAATAATAAACAGTTGCAGAACAGAATTTTTCGCAAATTAACTTTTAACGGAATAAACAGACAACGAATTATATTCTTCAGTTAACACAGAAATGGACTTTTCACTTTAAATAGAATCCCAGTTTGAAGTTTAATTAAAAGGATATACGATATGTAGAAAATTGGAAAGTTGCAATAAATCACGATCTCCCTCGACATTTTCGCCAAGAAAAGATCGACTCGAAATTGATCAGGAAAGTAAAATCGCGAGGACATCCTGCGCGAACATCGAACGGCGGGTGTATGTCCGGTTATGATCCGCAGAAAGAAATGAAAGCCGAAGGAATCTGAGAAGAGCAAATATCTACTCACCAGTGTGCGGCATGGCGGCGAGCGATCACGTGCCGTATCTGAAACAGAGCAAGTATGCGGTCTTTAAAACTTAACGGCAAACTGTGTGTGCAAGACGGTACGGTGTGTACAACGCGAAACGTAGTGCGCATCGCCCGTATTAGATCCTCCGGTGCGGCGTATCGCGGGCAGCATTGCTCGCCAGCGTGTGTGCGTGTTTCTTGCGCCGCGCGACGTATTATAGAGTATATAGCGGGAGTATAGCCTTCGCCGTTAATGAATTTAAATGTATTCAAAGGGCGCGCTTGACGCTTGACATGGCAACCCTTAAATATGCAACCGTACCGATAAGGCAAAGCGCGGCAAAATATTGCCGCCGGTAGCCGCAAACCGTGACTCTCATTCCCGAACAGATCGCGGCGAGATCGCGGGCCCCGGCGAGCGGCCGCGCCGACAACTTCATTTTCATATTTCAGTTTTTGCAACAATTCCATAAATTACCCGGCCTGCTCGCGCACGAAATTCGCGCGGATCCCGATCGTCCGCTGGATTCTCGCATCCCTTCGTATTGTTACTCGTTGCAGCCGATTCCACCGATCCGCGCGATTTCCGCGTTTGACGCGGCGAGTAAATCAACGTCCGACGGCTGTCGCGGCCGTAAGAAATCGCGATTTGAGAACTCGCGCCGGACAGAAGAAGGAGCGAGCGGAAAACTACGTGGAATGCGTGCGTAGCGTGGCGGGTGGCGTGTACTTTGTGATGCAAATTAATGCACGATTACCGAAACACCCCTCGCCCGCCCTTGCGCGGCCCACCGGCGACTCCTTACCCTACGTAGTTACCCTTGCTTTCCTTCCGCGCAGGTGTGTGTACGTGTGGCACTGCGGGGACGTGTTTCGACGTATATACGTGTAATAAGTACGATCCGCCTCCACCCCCGTGACTCGATGCTTACCCCGGCATTAGGCCTGGTTACACGCTCGGCCCCCTGCCCCCTCGCATTGCAGGTTCTAATCTGATGTAACTATTACATACGTTACGCGGTATCCATATAGACGGAGATGGCTATGCGCCGCGCGGAGCTTGACGAAAAAAAATGAGTTTTTTCATGCCCACTTATTATTTTAGCCATGTCCTCGGATACTTTTCACTTTCCAGTCAACCGTTATTTATATTTATATTTTTGATCACGGTTCTTCCTGCCCAAAAGACGTGCAAAATAATTTCTAATCGCCTTTCGTTTCCCATTAATTCTTTTCATATATTTTTTTTTTGTAAAACGAGTCTGTAAAGATCCGGCATATCCGGCCACGTAAAGCAAAAAAAAAAAGAGGCAGACTGTACGTGTGTCGCGAAGAGCTCGAAGGGGCTACTAAATTCCACCGCGTAGCGATTTCAAGGTGTCAAGTTTTACTCGTTAAAGGTACACGGTCTACGATCGCGCGTTGTCGGCTCGATTCTCGACGTTGGCAACGAGCGGCGAAGAATGCATGAGCTTTTTGTCACGAGGCGGGATTACTTTCGGCCCGACGGCGACGCTCGCCGGGCAATCTCGTTGGTACCCTTCGCGGGGATGAAGCCTCCCGTAATGAGGATTGAGCGATTATTATAAATCAAACGAACCGGAGGCCACGGTGAGCCGGAGCGTCGCGTTTCTCGCGTGCCACGTGTTTTGCCGATGTTACTCTCGCGAACACGTGTTCCGTCCCCTTGCCTTTTTCCCTTTCTTCCTCCGTTTGCTCTCCTCGCATTGCAAATGTGCGCAAATGCGCGTATTACTCTCTCTTCGCGCGCAATTTTTATTCTCGCATTAATTGTGAAATAAAATTAAAATATGAAATTTATGAAAATAGTTTAAGCTACACTTCGTCAACCATTTTTTAGTTTATACCCTAGGTCGCTATTATTATCGTAAATGGTTGAACATCGGAAAATTGTTCCTACTTAAAATATATTACATTAAATATATCTTTTCTAATCTCTTTTTGTCATAAAGTAATTTTTTCGTATAATTTTTTCTTTTACAACTAAAAAAAATCTAAAAAAACCAGAGAGATTGTATTTTAAAGACAAATTAAAAACGAAATTAAAAAGTGTTATTTGAAGCTTAATACGAAAACGTATAAATCGGTCACTCCCGATCGACTTGTAGATCCGAGATTTCCGGCGAGGACGCGAAACGAATGGCTCGAGTAGTCGATTTGAGAACCGCGGCAGCCGCGGTAAATCGCCGGTAAGGTCACGCTTTTACGTGTAAGCCCTAAGCGAAATCTAGTTTTTGTTTATTCATTAGGCTACCCCGCGCTTTAAGTGGTACGTGAAGGAAGGCCTCGCCGCAGCGGCGACGCCGGGGGAACGAAGCGGGAGAACCCGCGGTGGGGTGGACCGACCGGCCGTATCACCGATACGCCACCAGCCATAAAAATCTGAATATATTAGGCCTACATGCGCACGACATCTCGCTCGGATCGTGAACACGTTACCCGCGATAATCTACGCTCGTTTCCAGCACACTTTGCACGTTTATGCGTACACCAGAGGCGACTACCGTACGAACGGGTTATCCTCTCGTCGTCATATCGCCCCGACGCGCTACTCTCCTTCGCCCTCAAGTATCCTGCATCAATTAAGGATTGTTTTGCTGGTCCCAACTTATCGCGACGCGGTCTAGTCGGTTCGACGAAGGAATAAAAAAATTCAGCCAGCGCGAGCAAGCTCACGGAATCGGTCGTCGTGAAAGAAGTTAAACCGCCTGCGTTTCCTCAACGATCTCATTTAATAAATTATATTTGCATAATCAGGAAGGTTGAGTTTTCTCGACCGTACGTGCGCTTTATCTACAACAATATTCAAGGTTAACATTGACGTACTGCGCTCGAGCGACGTTTCATCTTTTGCAAATCGCGTCGTATGAAATTATCTCGTTCGTCGATGCGCACGCTGACGCTGAAATTTAACATTTTTTTCGAGCTTCCGCCGGCCGAACGGATAAGCTTTCGAGAGCGCGGTAAGAAAAATCGGCGAGAAGGCGGAGGAATCGAGAGAAAGAGAGAGAGAGAGAGAGTCCAAGGGGGAAGGCGGGTAATTAGAATAATTCGGGCCGCTGTGGTTCACGCCATCCGGACGAATTTGCATTTTAAATGAAGCGATGGCGTGCCAAGGGCCCCACCGTGCAGGCGGAGGAGAAGAAGGGAGAGTAGGAGCGAGAGAGCGAACAAGAGCGGTAGAACTTTGTGCTTTATAAGGAACTTTAATATTTATCGCTTATATCCCGACCGAATAAGTATATGTATATATCCGCCCTTTCCTTCCTCGCGACCGCCGCCGCAGTCACGGGGGGGTTCGCTCATGCTCATGCTCGAAGCACCAGCCCCCGCGACTTCCTTCTCGGTTCTCTTCCGTCTCGCGGCCGCCTTCCCGACCCCCTCCTCCCCGCGCCACCTTTCGCGGTCCCGCCGGCGCTGTCGGATCATTATCGCGTAATTAGCGCCGCTGATTTTCGTGTCGCGTCATCGCACACGCACTCACGCACGCGCTACGATGATTTCAGCTTTAATCTATTCGGCGCGCGACATTCCGCGAGGATTCCGTCGTCGATTCCGTCGGGCGATAAGAGGTCCGCCGCGGCTCTCTTTTTCCTCTTTTTATATCTCGAGCCCCCGGGCACGAGATAATCTGTCGTCGCGCGTTCGAATGTATCGATAAGCGTCGGGAATTTCCGATGCGAGATACCGAGGAGAACACACGTGCGCCGCGCGAACGCGGAAACGCACCTTCGAGAGTGTAATGTTTGTAGGGATAATTAAACGGCGGCGACAATGTCTGCATGAAATTCTAAGTATGTTGGAGGAAAGTACAATGGATTTAGAGAGTTACGAAGTCGACGGGCGAACGAGAACTCTCTCAATCGACCTCTGCTCAAAGATCATATTTGCGTCTTCATTAAAATGTTTAGCATGTGATGACTCTAATAAAGAGTCGTCATCTATTTATTAGTCTTGCAAGTCTATTATTATTGACTACTGTTTGGAATACGTGATTAGGATTCAGTGCTTTGTGTTCGAGAATCGTTCTATTGCAATATTTCGCGATTATATAATTTCAGTTCTACATAAAATTTCGTTTATACCTGTATTTAGGTCAGATTTCTTCGTCAGCGTCTAGATGAAGAATCTAATCTCCGCTTGCCTTTTATGCCTGTTAATATGCAAAGACTTCTGTAAAAATAATCGCGTAAACCGGCACATAACGAGTTGTGTACGGTTGAAGAAGAAAGAAGCGATGGACGGTTTAAAAAGATAGAAATAATGTCCGCAAGAATCATTAATCGCCGTTGACCAGCCAACGAACTTTACATCAACGACGTTCATCGCGGATGCGTGCGTATATTACGACGAAGGGTGAGTTTTTCTCGATACGCAAATACACGTATCGACGTTTATGAAAGTCGACGTTGAGTTACCGTCGGGCGTTACGACGTAGCGCGATAGGTACGGAGCGAATAAAGAGACGGCGAGGCGGATCTGTCTAATTAGGGGGCAAGAAACCCGCCGGATAATTTATTTATCCAGCCGGGACGGGCACGGCCACAATTACACGCGGAAATGTCCATCACGGTCGCGTTTTCCGTGCGAGAGGAAAAGGGGGGCGCAGCGCCCCGTACATACCTGTTGATTTTTTATGATATCGGTCCGTGGTACTTCTCAGCTTCCCAGTGGCATTCGATCTCCTCGAGGACCTCCCTCGTAACTAGTTTCGCATCGAAGCTGTTTCCCGCTCACGTCGATCCTCCTCCGATTCTTGCCTCGGCTCAATTCACCGACATTGCACCGACATTCGACTCGAGTCCTGGCGAAACGCCGTGACGTCCTGACGTGCGTCGCGCGCTCGTCTCGCGCAGGAAGTGACTCCGCTTTCACGGCAATGAGACGTGGATGCGACACGAAAGCCGGAAAGACGGATAGCCAAGTAGAAAGAGACAGAAAGAAGAGGAGGGACAGAGGCCGAGTGTATAATGGACACCTACGTCGAGATGACAGCAAGGTTCTCTCAACAACCACCTTTCGCCGTGTGAACCGATGATCTGCTCTTTATCCTGGCGTTTCCTTCCGCGCGTCGTCTGTCGCCTATTTTTATTCCGCTCCGATAACTGTGCGATGTGCAGTCGGCTGTCCACGAAGAAATCGCAAAGTGAAGATGTTCTCTTGACTCGGAGAACTCGCGCGTTCCTCAGCTCCTTTAAAGGTCCGACCAATCATCAAGATCGCGGCCGAGCCATCCCGTCAGCAAGAGATTACACTCGTAACTGATCGCACAGAAGCAACACGCCAACGTTCGAATCTTATCAATCGCTCCTCTTTCCAGGGCCGAACGTCTTCGCGCAGGAATCTTCTTGACTGTATGTTCTCGCTATTCCACTTCCACTTACAATTAGCTGGGCTCACTGGTAACCACGCGCTCAGCGACTCCTGACTACTCCGGGGAGAGCCGCCGGCGGAAGTCGCAGTCCCGTGGCCGCGATTCCTCAACTGTTTCCTCCTCTTCTCGGCAGCCCGGCGCGTATCACCTTCGCAGACCCGTGGCGCGGAGCACGTGTATCTACTCCTGGTAGCCGGCGGAGTGCCAGGTCCGCGCGACGCGAGGGCAAACTCGCGGTGGAGACCGCAAACTGCGGTCGGCCGCTCTCGGCGAGCGCGCTCGAGAAGAAGGACGAGGTGGAGCCAGGAGGGAGAACGCGGCACAGGCACAGGTACCAACGCGGCAAGGGCGCGAGAGCGCGGCGAGTGATACACGCGCGCGCGAAAGAGACGAGGCGAGAGGGAGAGAGAGAGAGAGAGAGAGAGAGACGGGGAGAAAGATAGAGCGGCAAAAGAGGAAGCGAGAAAGAGAGAGAGAGAGGCGGTCAGGACAGGATGATGTGGACCACGCGGAGGACACGGCGTGTCTGAAGTGGGCTCGGCCCGCAAACGGGGGTTACGGGCTTTGCTTTCGGTCAGGTCCCCCGTACCCTCTGCCACCGCCCGTGTCTACTCCTGGCTCGGTCGTACGCGTCGTGTGTGTACGCTGGAGCGTGGAAAAGAGAAAGAGAGAGAGAGAGAGAATGCACGAAGGCGAGAATCGGACCGAGAGGGAGAGAACGAGAATGAGAGAAGGGGGAGGGGAGGAGAAGGTGACGGTAGCGTGTCGTCGCGTGCTGGATGTTGTATCAGGGCAGGCCCGCGTGGCCCGTGGCTCGTGGCCCGTGGCCCGGGTTGTGCCCACGGCAAAACGCGGCCCGTGGCCCCCGCCGGGAGACAGAGAGGAAGAGAGAAAGAGAGAAAGAAAGAGGGGCCGCAAGATTGGAGGGGTTGACTCGGCCAAGGAGAGCAAGGGAGAGAGAAAGCCCGGGGGTGGGCGGGCAAAACGCGTTCTCTCCCTCGTACTACCACTTTGCCTTGCCTCGCCTCGTCGTCGTAGCTTCCTTCGAAGGGCTCCTTCTTCCTTCTCGTGCCACCGCACCTTCTCTCCTTCTGTCTCTTCCTCTCCCGCTTTTCTTTCGCTTCCCCGCGCTCGCTCTTGTGCGCGCGCACTCACGCACGCTCGTGCGCGAGGGTAGTCGGGAGAGTCGCTCTTTCTCCCGGAGGTTGGTTCCGTGACGTCCCCCTCCCCCTCCCCCCTCTGGCGCGTATCGTAGATGTAATTAAAGGGTTTCCACGCGGGGCCCGTCGCGGCGGCGTATTTCATAGGACCGCACGAGAAGCCCTGAACTACAGTCAAACGATAGCTTTTCGAAGAGAGTATCGATTATTGCGTTAAAAAACGCTCCTGCGAAAGAACTGTCCCGGGCGCCTTTCCAGGATATTGTGCTCCACGCAACGTACTTCTTTATGCCAGCACGCTCGCCGTCACTCGTTCTTCATTTCGAATCAGTCGTCCGTTTTGCATCGCCGTTATGTGCAATTCGCGCGAGCTTAGAGCCTTTATGCGTGACAATTACGTCTTTACAACATGCCGCGTGTTATGTCGAAAGTTTTTCAACGCTGCGAAACTTCTCCGCTGTGACGCGCACGCGAGCGCAGGCACGATTTCTGCGCTTCGCACAGGCTAGCCTTGTCAAGTGCAGCAAGTTTTAAATTTATTTATTTATAAAGAAAATCTTTGGAACACGTTACTTGTTGTTTCTTTTCTATACACATCAGCAGAAATATCAAAAATTTAAAAGTTAATTCAATGTCAGTACTAAAATAATTGATAAAAAAAGAAATTTATAATAAAATAAAAACAGCGAAAAAAATTGATATAACAATTATTGGAAATATTTAAGTTAAGATTAAAAATTATTTAAGTGTGCTTAGTGGAGATTGCTAATTCAGAACATTTATTCGTTAATATATGTATGTATTTGAGAATTTATATTTTTTTCAGAAAATGTCACTTTAGTTCTTGTAAAATAGTATGTTTTCTTTTTTAGAAACTAGTATGTTTCCTCGCAAGAATATAAAATTTAATTTTCTGGAAAATTTTAGAACGCATAAAAAAATTTAATATAATGCTTCCTCTTATCAGTCACAGTTTCATTAATATATTAATAATTGTGACAAGAATTTTTAACATTTTTAATTTTTTCAAATAGAATCTTTTGATCATAGTAGAAGCTTTCATGATTGAACATGCTATGTCATGATACAATACTCATTCTAATGAAAAATCTATACAAATAATGACATTCTAATCGTTGATTATTTATATTAACGATCATTCATATTGATATGCAATACCATCTAATAAATTAAATAACAAATTAATTTATACATTCCACTAGATGTTATATTTACGTATTTGATATTTGTTTAAATCTAAACGAGATTAAATAGCACACATTCAGTTAAAGCATTAAATCTGAAATCCGTTCCTAAGTTTCACTCGCTTAATGTAAGGGTGACGTTCAAAGTCAATAGGACACGAGGCGGACGGTCGCGTTTAGCGCTAAATGTATGGCGCGAACACGGACCTTTGTCTCTCGTTTGCTAAACACGCGAGATGGTTTATAAGGCGAGGTTGTGTAATACTCGCAACACCGTTTGAAGAAGAGACGTAATCGGCTGGATGTGCCCGGACACGCAAGAATCCGTACAATCGATAGTCCATTCCCCGACGAATTCCACGAAGATCGAAGTACGAGATCGCCGCGCGGAGCTCCTGGCACGGACGCAATTTGAGTCAGTCCTTGGCTGAGTTCTTACGCAAGAGGCGTATCGTTTTCTCGACAATTATATACCCAGGACCCCTTGTCTCGTGCGAGCCGGCATCGCCGTTTTAAAAACGATCTCCTCCACGGGCGATCTCCATCCGCGAAATGCCAGGTTCGACATACCGTGGTCTCGGACTCTTCATCGATCACGAAGGACGCGAAGGTCGGTATAGACGGTATACATCCGCACGATTCGAAAGGTTTCGTCCCGCCGAGAAATGGTAATTTGCAGGTATACTCGCGCGAACATTAGTCCGCTCGGCTTTCGCGTGCCTCTCCGCTAATCATCATCTCGTTCTCTTGCTCTCATTTCGCTCGCCAGCTTGTTCTACATCACGTTCTCCGCACTGAAACATATTTTGGCAAGCGGGATCGAGGAGCACCGAGCAAATTCGTTGTTTTGCGTAAAAATAATAAACTTTCAAGTATATTGTATCTATATATATCTTAACGGAGAGAGCCAATTTTTCCCGCTGACAAGATGAGTTAGCGCGTCGCGAGTTTTGTGGCGTTTAATGTACGAAGTATCGAGTGACAAATAAACACGAGGGTCCGCCGTACCCTGTAACGACCCCCCATGGAGTGATTGTACGACCCCTTGACTCCTGACACCCTTGTACCCTCGTCCCTTCCATGCTGGCGCAGGTTGCGCTCTTTCACGGATCATCGCCCGTTAACCAGTGTTAACCAGAGTTTCCGACTCGTTGCGGTCCAAATGTTATACGCCGCTGGATCTTTCAAACACCTTTGTCTATTTTTCTCTCTTCAAGTTACTTTCATAACGAATCAATTCCGTTCAAGTTCTAGTCGACGGATATACTTGGCCTTCATTTCGAATTGGACATTAAAAACGCATTAATCCTTTCGCGCACATCGATATCTAGTCTTCGTGTTTCGTCCTTTATTTGCTCGACGAAAGTCGTTAAAAAACGGAAAGAGGACAAGGAATTTCGGACGATTATTACCTTGATTACCGTGCGCGTACACTTTAGAACGGAAACTAGGATACGAAATTACGTTACCTTATCAGATTCGACGTAATAGCGGCGACGGGACAACCCCTAACAAGGCAAAGATCAGATCATTACGGCAAATTAATTTATAGCCGCTGTGCGGAATACTCCAAGGAGAAATATCTGGCCAGACCCAAATGTGTCCTGTGTGTTCGGGACAGGTGAGCGATTTCCAACCCTCGGTACCATCCCCTTCGCGTTCGCCCGAGCTTATCTGACGAATTTCGGTTTTCGCTGACGGTGTATTCCCTCAAAAAGGCCCGATATTTTTCGCCGTTATAAATTAGGCAATAACGTGGAAGGGTATTATTAAGATTTCTGTCCTAACAAACTCACGTGAGATTTTTGCGCAATTATCGTCTCGTTAATTTACTCGTATAATATTTTATTGAAAACGAAACATGAAGGGGAGACGCTTGCGTGTAGAAAAGATACCCGTTTCTCTTTCTTGTTGATTTTCTCAATGATGACCTCGCCTAAAATATGCAGCTGCCGCCTGTCGATCCATCAAAGATATTAGGAACGCGTCCCTTCCCTTTTCGTTCGCCTAGAAATCGTCTTTTTGCTGCGGCTATAACGCCGCAGATTTCACGGCGGCGGCACCTCGATCAAATATTAATCTCATGGGTGAAATTGTAATTTATGGAGAGACGACGCGAAGGATAAGGAATCTCCGAAAAAAAGAGTGTGCAAGGTGCACCCACCATTTCTATAAGGCTATTAGGACGGAGGGCAGGTAGAGCCGACCAACGTATTTCCCGGCTTTATCTCTTCGAGGACGCGAAGAAATCTTTAAAGCCCAACGGACCTCGCTCCCGGACGCTAATGATTTTTCCGCAAAGTCATTTTTCGAGATCCCGTTCGCGTTCTCGACGCGCGGGGCGAACGCGTAAAGGCAAACTGAATTATCATTCGCGAGTAGCGTGCCATTTTTTCGCCGATATCGCGCATTATGTGCGAGTCAACGGATATGGCTGGCGGCTGGATTAAACTGTTACGTCCGCCCTCTTCCACTTACTTACCCCGTCCGTCAGATATCGAGCTTCGAATTCCGGTCAAAGCTACCCTGAGGCAGCGTCGATTCCCAGAGTCGTAGGATCGATGACCAACGTACACCGCCGCCACCCTCTCCCTCTTCGTCCCCTACCTCCGTCCCCGCCGGCCGTCCCGCCGGATCCCCCCGGCTCTCTTAACGACGATGATAATATCGCGCGGTCTGAGTGGCCCGATGACACCCGCGCTGATACACCCCGGCCCTGTCATTGGCCAGCCCGCCGGATGGATGGTATTAGGGGGTTTCGCCGATTGGCGGCCTCTTTGGAACGCCCAGGAAGGATGCGCAGCTGCCAGGACATGCGTAATCCGTCGGCTTGATCGACGTCGAGGGAGTAACGCACGACGTAACGATCATTTCCCACGTAGTAGATGCACCACCACTTCGCCACTTCTTCCCCATGGACGACACTTGACATTCTCGGCAGGCCCGCCGATTCTCGCCCGCCTACCTTCCGCCCTTAAAACGCAACCGCGATGAATTTCAACGAGTCGATTTGAGTTAAATCCCACGCTGCTTTAACAATTAATTGATACTGTCTGAAAAGTGATGCTGCGACGTCCTTTAAATCCGTGCCGTTTAAAAATTAACTGGCACTGTCACATTTGTCCAGAGACGACGGAACACGTCCGCCACGTCAGAGTTCATGCGAACGCTTCAGAAACGACGATGCGAAATATTTATCTCGCGGGACATTGGCTCTCGATCGGGCCGCAGATTTTTTTCTTTTGTAAAAATTGCCCGGCAAGCCGTTACCGTAGCTGTCGCAGGTGCCGGCGCAAATATCCACGAAACGCGAGGAAAAAAATCTTTGTTATTCGAGAACGCGCGGTTTCGGAGAAACCGAGAGTGCTCGGAGCGGCGAGCGGAGAATTTCGATAATTGCGAGCAATTGCTTTATTATCCCAGCAGCAGGTGCCAATAATGGGCGGTGCCTCTCTGTCTGTCGGCTCGTAGCTTCGTTATACAAACAGTTCATCCTATTTATCCCGCCGTTTTTCTTGCATCACTCCGAGACCGAAACGCTGAGGGGCAAAGCGTATTCGCCAGCCGCCTATACAAAGATTTGCGAGGAAAACGACGTACCTGAATACATTCCCGTTCTCCTTTAATTCCTTCAGACTCGACTGTCTCTCTGTTGGATTTATAAATAAAGATGTAACGTATAAGATGTATGTGCGTTATAGCTTTAGATTTGAAAGTACACAGACATGTAAACGTAATTATAAAATTTGCAAAGCAGCGCTTATAAATTAAAATTCTTATTCGTAAGATCGTACTTATCAGCGGAATCGTTATTCATATATGAATGATGTAACGGCCATATATTAAATAAATTGTAATACAAGCGCGTATATATTCGAGCGCAGTTAAAACCAGCCTGCCCGAGTTGCTTGTAACGCAACTGCTCGGCATCTGTATCGGCCCGCGAAGAAATTTCGACAACCGGGCAAATGCTGATTCAGTTTCGAGTTCGGATCGTTTGCCATTGTAACGCGATCGTCCGAGGCCGTAATTGTTTTTACGGCTGGTTCACAGACGGTATGAAGGCGCGAGGCACGGTTCTTCCTCCGTGGGAAGGTTGCAGGGGTGAAGAGAGCGCCTTGTTCCCGGGCAAGGGATGGAATCGTAAAAAGAAAGGGGGCAGGCCATCCTCGCCAATTACCGGCCGTGTGCCAGAAAACGGGCGCAAAAACAATCGCGGCGAGAGTGGATGGTGCTTAGCGCAACACCTCGCAGCTAAGCGGAATCGGCCGCGTCGTTAAAGGCTGCGCCCCGAAATCGTCGAACAGTGGTAACGAAATGCGCGCGTTGCGCCGTTTATCGCGCGAAAATTACATCGTGCTTACCGCGACTGTTTGCCGCTGTCCGGAATATCAAAATTGCGCCGCCGCCGGGTATCTCCCGAAATAAATCGTCGCTCCGTATCTTTCGGCGACTGATTCTGGAAATAAGCGATTGCGGATGTTCCGAAGATTACAGTCTTATCTCTCTGATGTACGGCATTGCCTTTTGCCACAAATAAAAAGAATGTCAAATTAATTACTCTTGAATTCTTGGAGTGATAAACGAGGCTAAGAAGGCCATCGATCTTTTTCAACCGTGCTTAATCGTATGTAATCCGGTTTTTGGCGATTTTAGCGACACTTTAATGGTCCTTCGAAAGAAAAATAACTATTTTAAAATAACTATTTTTCAAAAGACAGATGAACTTTCCGTTCATATCTGCGTTTGCAGATTAGCAAAGCGAATTTTAGAACAATTCTAATTCTAATAAATATTAAAACAAAGTTAAATAATAAAGTTGCAAGGAAAGAATGCGCTACGTTAAAATTGGAATAGAAATCTATTCTTTTTTTATCTTTGATAATCTATCAATCCCCATCCTCACGCTCGACCGCAAACGACACTTTAGAGGGTTAAACATCAGGCTAAGTGTGACATGCAATTATGATACGTATCGATGAGTCACATCGGCGGACTCACGGCCGGAGCGGCGGATGCATATTGATGACACACATCCAAAAGAAAAGGTTTGCCCGCACAGGGCACACCTGATGGGAACCACGGGACGCGATTGCATTTACGTGTTAATTACGCTGTCCTCGCACCCTCTCTCGTCGTCTCTCGCAATAAAGCGATAAATTACAAATCAGACCCCTCTCTCGATCTCTCTCGCGGGGCAAAACATTGCGAGACGCGTTTTGTTTCGTATAACTCTCCTCGTGCTTCATTATTATATAGGCAGATGCTAAACGCTCGTGAGGCCCCGTTGTTTCTTATCTTCGCCGCCTTCCTTTTAAGCGCGCGCTCTTTTTTTCGTTCGCCGTTCCTCCGCTCTCATCCTAGGCACTCTCGCGTCTGCCACATTTTTAAAACACCGGTCGCGCGCGTGCTCGCCCCCCCGGTACCCGCCGATCATGGTGAGGTTCTTAATGAATTTCTACGCGGCCGCCAGCAGATATTAATCGAAACCTTGGCGAGGCAGGACGAGGCGAGCTCGCCTTCTTTGATACGATTTGATACGTTCGCGCACGCCCCGTTCGTTATTTTGAAACTCCATCCGCGTATTATTCATCGGCGCGCGAAAAAAAGCGCGCCGTTAAATTTCGACACCGTCGAAAGTCGATAGTATCGACTTGATAGTATCGACAAGAAGAGAGAGAGAGAGAAAAAAAAGAAGCAGTTTGAATAGACCGTGAAATTTGCATTAACTTTGTTTGCACGTTGCATCGAGTACGCGCTCGTCGACGCGCCATAAAAAGTCATAAAAACGAAAATTCCCTTCTTCATTGAGCGATATTAAATGCCGGTAATTTAAGAGACGGGAGACGTGGATTTCTTTTTGCTCGGTTTGCTCTCTCGATTACTGTCTGGCAGATTCGGACGGAGATATCGCTCGCCCGATATAGAGACAAGTAAGGGAAGTAAGACGATGCTCGCGCTTGCCGATCGTCTGATTTGCGACGGCACGCCCAGAACCTTGCCCCAAAAACTTCGTCTGCATGGCATGCTCCAATTTGCGCAAACCTGCGCCGAGGAGATATACGCAGTGCCAGCGCAGTGTGGCGAACGTATCTAGACATTATCGTCAGCATCTCAACATCTTCATAATCTTAATAACAACTTTTGAATTTATCGCGCACACACGCGTCGCGATATTTTATTCTTCGCGCGATCGTTACGAAGAGATCGCGGCGAATGGGGCTAAGTACATACATACATACACACGTGTGAGTTTAATCGAGTGTCAAACGCACATGAATTAACATTCCCGTCGATTTTAACTGTCAGCGTGAGAATAATTTTCATGCCTCGCTCGTAAAACAAAATTACTTTCGTGGACCGAGGTTAAATTGCCTATTAATTGGCTAGAAAAGAAGAGGTAAAAGTATAGAAAGCGCCGATGTGGGAAATTCTTGCAGCTTACAAAAACAAGCGCGAATAGAACGTGGTAGATCGATTTCATTCCTCGTGCTTTGTCGGAGCACGCTCGTGGGATACGTTCATTTTGCTGGTACAGCTTGATTCGCGGCGGTACGCCCATCGTTACGCAAAAAATTTCATTCGCGTAGCGTTTTAATTCCCGTATGCTATCCATTCAAAAACCTGAAGTATATATATAATATCATATAAATATTATAATGTAATTTTAACATACGAGTTGTCAAAATTGTATAACTCAATTTTTTTCTCATTTTGAAAAATGAAATGTTTGAAGGTAAATTCAGATTTTATAACAACGATTTGATCGGTGAAATCTAAAGGAAATATTAAAATTTCACGTGGTAAAGAAATTTTATAGTGATTTATGCTTTTTCCGGTCTTTTATAGTCCTTGAAAGTGAGTTATATACTACGTA
Source organism: Tetramorium alpestre (assembly GCA_021460005.1). Lineage (NCBI taxonomy): Eukaryota > Metazoa > Arthropoda > Insecta > Hymenoptera > Formicidae > Tetramorium > Tetramorium alpestre. The sequence goes on from JAJVSH010000002.1 coordinate 2,619,565, forward strand.
CTGACTTTATGCCACTTTGGTTCTCAGTGACTCATATTATCCTGTAAATGTTGCTCTTACGACTAGTTCCTTCTCGTCTATTTCATTCACTTGTTAACTTGAAAATATACGTAAATGTTTACTCTTTTAAGTGAACGACAGTTTTCTCGCCTGTTATTTCAAATCATTCAAAATTCCATATTCATAAATAACGAAAATGTCATAACTACAATTTTTAATATACATAAACGATTATTAAATATTGATTATAATCATGTAAGTGAGATTAAAATAATATCTAAGTATCATTCGCGTTTTTTTTTTAACGATACGTAATTACATCGAGATTGATTACAGTCGTTTCAATCGTTCGGCCGTCACCTTCGTGCCATTTCTTCTCGCTTCCCCTTTTTCCTCGGATATTTCTTCCATGCCGTATCGCAGAGACGAACCGATCTTCTTCTTGTAAACAGGCTTCTCCGGATCGGCTTTTCGATACCATTAAAGGTGCTAGAGATCAGCGCGTACATTTCTCGGGAAGGACGATTAATTTATTTTGCTGAGAACAAGAAAACCCATGAAATCCACCCACGAAATATTCGAGAGGAAATACAACCGTGTGCGTCATTATCGTATCATTTTTGCCATTCTGAAAACAATGTATAGTTTTTCAATGCGCCGCTTTTTTAACGCGCATACCTTGTTTGCTCGCCGAGATTACACGAGATATAATTTCAGGCATGTGGATACATCGAGTCCCTATCATTACCCGATACTTAATTGGATTCCGCAACGCTCCTGTATCGTAATTTCATTACTTATCTTTTGCACCAGATTGCATTTATGGGATTTCACTTGCGAGCAAGCCCGCAAGGTGATTTCGCGTTGCGAAACGTGGAAGCACCTGTGCCTTAAATGATCGCGAGTCAATCCGGGAATTAAAAGCGTACAACATTCGCCGAGACGGGACGCGTGTAAAGTGCGGCACAATTAAATCGTAGCCAATTATATGATCGGCACTCGTATTATTTAAATATAATTACAACCTCGACAAATCAAAGTCAAATTGCACGTCACTTCCACATAAACGGAATCTTATGAGGATTTATTAAATTTACAAGGTTCTCAAAAATTCTGTCGAGAACATTTCTAGTTAAAGTGACATATTTAGAAAAATATATATAATTCTTCAGAAGAATATATATAATCCTAATATATAGATGGATAATTAAGGGACTCGTACGATTCTCATAATCGTACGATTCTCGTAATCGTGAGTTGGCGTGGCGAAGCAACGGTTGATTCTTAATACATTTTTAGGCCTTGTCGTTGCACCTGTCGCCCGAAAGACGAAAGAAGCCCGGTAATTACGGAGCAATCAATTACGAAAGTTCAAAGCAGGACTCACGCAGCGCTCGAGCGAGTACGCTCGCTTAATTACGCTGTATGTGTATACCGGATACATGTTCTGGCACAGATATTGACACTCGATTATCAGTTAATTTCTTAATTGCCGAAATCACTTACCTGCCCGTCGCGATTCCACTCCGATTTCTCCGTTCGTTCGCATGTCGCGGTTGCATTACGAGTACATAAATCGGTAGACGTCTACACGAAAGCTCGTCCTAAATCGCTATAATGACACACTTCAAAATAAACAGAGTCACGATAATCAGCGGAATTACCATCTGGCATAACGTTGTCCCAGATTTCGTTCTCGAATGGTATAATTTAAGAGTTTAATATTGGAAATCATTTATCAATATAATATATTGAAAAAAAAGTATACAGAATGCGTAAAAGCTACCGGATGCTCTTTTAATGATAGCTTTTTGACTGATTTAAAATTGATTTTGCTTTACAGAGACAGCAATTATTTTCAATTATAAATTGAAAGAGAAATGTTTTTTGCGAACAAAAAATTTCGAAGAGTCAAATGAATAACAAGACTGTCTACTTAATCAATTTTAAGTGGAGTTTATTATAAAAGAATTTTATTTGGAAGCGTAGTGAATCACAAGAATATTAGATACAAAGAGTTTAGTAATTTTGTGCATCTGTATACTATAAAAAAATAATTTTTTTCTATATATATATATATATATATCCATTTCCAAATGAGTCAGTATTGCATAGAAAGTATTGCAATCTGCTGAAAATATTTTTCGTCAAACCGGGCGGAAATACGAATAATGGAGCGGCAGTATGCGTGACGTTTATGGCCCTAACGGTTCTTTTTGCGGGCATAATCTTAACCGATTGAAACTGTCATTCAAGGAAGCGAGGTAATATCCGATACCCTGTATTCTCGGGAATCATAAAGGAACGAAAATTTCCGTAAACCGTTCCTTCTCGGATGTAACGCTTGTAATATCGCGCGAGGCGAAACGACTCGATAACGGCTCCTCACGAGCGGGCGAACGGCCAGAAACGAAGACTTCGTCCTTCGAATCGGCGCGCTACAGCGCGGCGCGAGTACCAAGATGAGGGAGGACAATGCTCGTACGCAATTGGCGCACAAGGCGCATTAAATTCGCCGGATTGGTTTCGGCGACACGGGATAAGCTGGCGACTCCCTTTCGCTCTCGGCCCTCACCTCACCTCGTTAAAAGGAGCCGCCGTGGCGGCGTAATACCTCATTACATTTTTGCCACGGCGCGTAATGGCCTCTCGATTTACACTGGCCAGCGCGAGCGCGAGCGCGAGCGCGCGCACGCTCGCGCTCCTCGCTCCGTTAGGTGGCAACCAATCGAGCCGATGAACCATGGGCTGCGGTAAACCCCCGGACGACCGGAGCGTTAACCAGTAACCAGTCACTTCCACAGTAATTACGGGGCTGGCTCGCATTCGTGTTTTATAGGCGAACCCTGCAAACCGAGGTGAGACGAGACGAGCGGAGACGAGACGAGACGAGAGGAGACGAGAGGAGACGGGACGGGACGGGACGGGACCGGCCGGGACGAGACGACTCACTCGCTCGATTATTGCATTACTCATGCATAGGGCCTGGCGCGGGCAATACCGCTTGTCCGAGTCGTAAGTGTCGTGTAGAAATCGCCGAGAGATTCCTCCGTTCTTTCTCCACGGCCGGGCCTCGCGAGAGCTCCGCCTTTCCCTCCTCCTTTCCGGTCGTCCGCGCTGACAGCGCTAGCCAGATCTGTCCGACGAAACCAGATCTGTCGAGATTCGGGAATCTTTTCAAAGCTCGAATAAGGAGGGATCGTCGGAAACAACCGGGTTCAAAGCCGGGGCTCCGTCGAGCGAGCAGCGTCGCGGTTCACCGCAAGACAAACAGTCGCGGGGATAAAGATGAGTTTACGGCCGTCAGCGGCCAAACGCGGGCTAATTTATTATTTAAAGAGGAGCAGTTAGCACGTCCCCGGGGCGAGGGGAGAAAAAAGAATACGACACGCGCGGGATCGGGCGGGAAGGGCGCACAGCTGGCGCGAGAAGGACGGGAAAGACAAACGGGGACGCTCGAGAGACGGATTGTTCGGGGCTAATTAAGAAATCGAGCCCGTCCTCGAGAGAACGGCTACGTGCGATCGTCGTGCGGCGCTCTCAATCGATTAAGCTGATCTCCTCTGCGAGCCGGACGTCGCAACATTGCCGGGGATCGCTCGATCTTCTCGCGCGTGCTCCGCGGCGAGCTCGGGACACCGTTGTAAGCTGGATATTTATTGAGACAGGTGACCACGGGGTGTATAGGTAAACGCGTGTCTCCTTGTTTTTATACCTTCCCTCTCTTCTGTTCTCTCGGCCCTTAGTCACGACGGAACCGAATTTACTGTTATAGGCGTCGCCCGTTGGCGACGGTACCGCGAAGCTGATTTTCCAAGCTAATCACCGCGGACTTTTTGCAATTGCATTTTATGAAAACGGCGATTTGTACGCAAGACCCGTTATTCTTTTTCACTCTGGGCGTAGATCTGTGCGTAAGAAAGTTAGGGAAATACGCTACTTTGGAAGTACTAAAATGGTAACAAGTTTTCTAACAATAAGAACTTTCTTTTAGTCTGTCAAATGATTCTGTAAATAAATATGTAAGGAAGTATTTTTCATCATTTTCTTTACCGATGTCTTATATCGGAATTTCTCTCCAGGACATGACGCGATCTACTGGTTTGTGTGAACGACGCCATATCGAATGGCGAAAGAAGACATCAATCCCGTCGTCTCGAATCGGCGTGCGATCAATGGTCGCTAAGTCCCGTCGTTGTGCATTCATAACGACCGCGAGCCGCGCCACGACGACATACGGTGCCACGCACACTGTCCTTCTCTTTCTTTCTCCACCTCTTCTCATTTATTTCTTCACCTTCTTCCTTCTTCTTATCCGCGGTCTTAACGCCTTTACGTTCGCGTTTGCGCGTGCATGCGCGCGCGTCGTGCGTTGATCGCTCTCGGTCGCTCCCCTTCTCTCTCGCTCTCTCTTGTTCTCTTTTTCTCGGGTTTTATGCCTCGGCTCTTTGACTAAGAAGGTTTTTGCGCCGGTCTCGCTTCGTTATGGCCTTCATATGAGTTATGCTAATTGAATGTATGATAACCAGCGACTTTAATTGGAATGTAACCGAGCGGCCCCCGTGCGCGTCGATTTTCAGAAACGTTTATTGCGCAAAACTGACGGTAGGGAGGCGACGTTGATCGTCGCGAATCGAACAATGCGAGATTGTCCAAGACGTCTGTCACGCATTAAACTTTGAGAACTCTCCCAAATCAATTCAATAGTTTTATAACAATCAAAGCTTCATGTAAAGAGATTTAGAGATCAGAGAAATAAATTTGCAGCTTTTAATCTATATTTTTCTAAACTCAAAATAGATCCATGCTATGTAAGAAATTAATAATGAGAAAGATACGTCTTGTTGAGACGCAGAAACATAAATTACGTACGCTCTTGAGAAAATTGATGAGTGTCCTGCGAGAGATCAGACAGCTTTAACACGCAACAAATATTATACAAAGAGAGAACATCGCGCGATGTGATCACGACCCTAAATTATGTGCGCAGATGAGAATCCCGATAAGAGATCTATCGATCACAACTCGGTCGTAAAATCGATGCGGCCTTTTTAAACATTTCAAGGTGAGCCCGTTTAAGGGTACGCACGCTCGCGCCGCAGAAAGGAGTAGGACGGAAAAGAGATCAAGTGGAGAAGATGTGCCGTTGTCTCTTTAATTTCGTGACGTGCGTTTTGCACCTGGTGCGCCGCCTTCTTATCACGTCGGCAGGCGGCTTTCTAAAGACCATTTGCATTTTCAACTAATAGGCGATCAAACCGAGAGCATTCTGATAAGGAATCGAGGGATCGAAAAAAAGAGGAAGATATACTTTATCGAAAAACGTACGATATCGCAACGAACACGAAAGTCGCAGGCCCACCCAGCGCGGAGTAGTAGAGTCATTCAAACGAATGCTGATAGCCCGAGATATCCAGATTACCGACTTTTTTGTTGTTTACTGTCTTCGTTTCATCGATAGCGAGACATTCGCGCGGTGGACCCGGCAGGTGAATCACATCGGGGCATCGAGGCGGTCGAATCTCGGGCCCCGTGGCAAAAAAAAAGCGATCCTTATGGCTTCTCGGTGTCGATATGTACGATTAAAAAGATTCACACGTCCGAAAAATTCGGTGGCCGATCCCTTATACGATCCTCCACTGGTTTGTTCCAAAAAAAAAAAGAAACGTAAGAAAGAGCGCGAATAATCGCGGCGCGATCGCTCCGTGCAGATCGCCGCCGACAAAAACACGGATAATTGAGCCATTACACGGAAATGCGTAATAAACGGCACAAGTAATTTTCCGAGTATCGAGTCGTTCCTTCGTACCTTTTTCATCCCCTCACCCTCTCGCCCCTCGCCTCCTCTCACCCCGGCCGGGCACTAAATTACTCGTATAGCTACCCCCGTTTAAGTACGTCTCGGTAGGTATGCCGTATAGTCGGATTCTCGCTTTTTGTCCGAAACGAATCGGGCCCGTCGCCGTCGTTGTCGTCGTCGTCGTTTGTCGTCGGATAACATCGATTTCTACCTGTCTTTTTCCGGCGCGCGACCCGATCCGCTTAAGGGAACCGCGTCCAGATTCCGATTTTGGTACGGCTCGGCAGGCGCGGCGGCCCTTTTGTGATCATCATATCGCGCGGTATCGCACGTGCGTATTCCGGGACAATCATCGTGTTCGCGTAAGATGCCCGCGACGATAAATGGGTAGGCGCGAGGCAGGTGAGGTACGAAAAGGTATAGCGGCACACGCGGCGGGCATAAATCCTCCGATTGCGATTGCGGATCGACGACGCGCCCGTTACGAGGATCGGTCCGCGCGCGGTCGCGAGCCATTAATCGGCGATGGTGTAATCGTCTTCGACTGGTAATCCGCACGCAGATGACTTATTGAGGAACGCGCGTTAAGCGGGTGCCGATAGCCCGATAACGATAACTGATTGTACTTGGCATTTTGTTGAAACGTCAACGTAATTATTTAGATCGACATTGGTGATTACGCGAAGATGCGCGTGTAGGATGCGATATGACAAGCGTAATCATTTAGCGCGGCACCGTCGATTTTTCTCGGACATCGTAATCGTACGTACTTCGCTCATTCGCTGACGTTATCGGAGTGAAATGCATCACATGCAGTAATAACGATCTTTGAAGATAGAGTTGAAGAAATTGTGGCGTAAACATCGAATTCTACGCGCAGCGATAACGAGTGTACGCGCAATCGGCGCAATTAAACGTTCGACCTGCGCGAGTAAAACGTCCGGTTCGGTTTAATGTCCGAGTCACAAGTTCGTTGAGGACGAACGTCCATCGAGCAGTTTGCGGTGAAGCCACGAAGTCAACAGAGTTGCGAATCAATTTACTAGCCAATAAAATACACTTTACATGTGATACTTTCGAGCGAGCTCTAAAACAACCTTGCGACGAGCTCTTATCATCCTCTGGCTCGAGAAAGAGAGAGAAGGAGTCTTATATCCATCATAAACATTTCGATAAAATGGTAATCGATGATCTCCTACGATAAATCTCTTAAACTATACGGATTTAATTAGGTAATATCAATGAAGGGGAAAATTATTGGTCGAACGCTCCAGATCAGGCGCTGTGAGAAAAACCTCGTCGTTCCAGCGAAAATCCTTCCTTCGCGAGAAACAGAGAGCCGCGGGAATCATCCGGACGACCCTCCACGGTAAAAGGTTACATCGAGCGCAGACGACGTCCGCGATGTCGTAAACACAGATCACCTTTATGGTTAATACATTATCACGGTGACATGTAAGTAATAATGTTTCATGGACGCTGCCAGATGCGCCAATGTCACACTCCACGGGTCCGGTCTATGGCGCGCGCCGCGGGGGGCCCATAGGTCGTTCCTGTCCGCGGACCGTGTGCGGTTCTCCACATGCACATTCGCGACGTGCCGTGCATGCGTATACGATGCCGTACACGAGCGTGCCCCATGCGTGTACGATGCCATTACGCGCGCGCGTTACTTTCCCGCGACGACCGCAAAACTACCCGCGATTGATAATTACGCCAATTATGCTATTAAGCTGTTTATACAGGCGGTACCGGATTCTCGGCGAAGAGCGACGATCGAGATTACGTAAAACGCCATAAACCGTGGCGCACGTCCTCGGCAGGCTCTTTCTTTTAGCGGTTAATCAAAGAGACAAGCCTACGATACGAAAGTAGACATTAATAACTTGCAGAAAAATTCTAATTACTTTTATCACATTGCTCTCCAGATGCTTGAGTCTAAAAGGAAATTTTTATTGCACGTATATATGCAAAATTTTATATTCTTTCCCTGGATATTTTCTTTTAACTCGGCACGTTTGCATATGAAACATAAAATTAAAAATTATTTGTAATATATTATAAAGTGAACATTTAAGTACATTTTGATGAAATTTTACAAAAAAAAAAGAGATTTATATTATACATTCGTTTTTCGATGAGCTAAAGCGAAAATATTTATCAGGTGGGCAATGCGACGTGTCAACGAACTGTCAACGTAAAACGACGTATTATATATCTGACGTAATAATTAAAAATGTAATAAATTAACGAGAGACGTTAACAATGCACTTTCAATTTAGATTTAATTTATCGTTCCTCAAATATAATAGCAAATAAATTTCATATTTATACTTCGTTATTGTGATATTTAAATCAAATAAGCGCGGTAGAATTTTTATATTGTCATCTTAAAAATATTTAATAACACAATAAAATTGATATAATGGTACTAAATTACAAATTAATGAATTTTGTAAAGGTTTTCGTTAAACGTGCAAAAAGAGGTGACAAAAACAATGGGTGAAGATCAGAAGGATCGCCAAGCGAATTGTATGCGTCGAATTTATTCTGCCTTAGTTCGCGTGGACCTTTCACACGCCTTTCCCATCTTCTTCCACGCTATTGTTCGTTCGTTCAGAATACCCCCACATCGAGTCATTGACACGAGGTAATCTCGAAATCGCACGCATCAGTCGGGAGACAATTTCCGGGGCGGCGGACGCGAGGGACGGGAAGACGGGGAGGGCGGGGAAGGCAGGGAATCGCTCCTTAGGCGTTTCGTAAGAATTTCGCGTCCGCGGCCGGATTCCAACGACTGGTTTTACGTCGAAACTGCAAATGGATCGGGGCCTAAAATATGTCGGCCCAATTTGCCGGTGTCTGCTGCCTCTGGGGCCTGACCGAGGTTGCCTCTCCTTACTCTCTCGTTAGTCGCCCCGAGGTGCTCCCTTACACACGCGCGTACCTTTCTTTCTTTCTCTCGCCCTTTCCATCTTTCTCCTCTCCACCTTCTTCCGTTCACTCAATCCGCCGGGCACCACCGCCTTCTTCTCGCTTTTCGGCTCGTGTTGAGGGAGATATATGCGGTGCCTCTCTCCCTCGGCGAATTCGAGTTTGATTGGGCATCCACGTACAGGTGCTCGCGAGGGACGTCGGTAACTACGGTACAAGAGAAACGGCTTGTCGCTGGTAGCGAGGTGCATGCGTGTCCCGGAAAATCTCGGTTAACAGATTTACGCCGGAGCGCATTGCGTGTCCGTACGTAACAGGATCGGATTTAATATCGAGGCTAATTACCAGAAGAATTCATTTTTAGGCTGCTTTCCATTTCGCGACTCTTTCAAATAAATTATGTCACGTAGCGTAAATATTGGTATATTCAATCCAATAAACAATCTCTTCGAGATGACGTAATTATTGTAATTACATTGAGTTAATATATAATGTTAAAAAGAATGGTTAATGTTCTTCGACATAAAATCTTGATACGAAGAGAAAGATCAATAAGAACCAAAACGCTGTTATCGCGTTCGCCATCGAGGAAGATCCAGAGCCGATATACAGAAATGTTTGGCATTTCTTTTTAATGTGAACCGCTGTCTCGTTATCTACTCTCGAAAAATCTTGATTTGCCAAATGCGTTACGTGTAAACTATCGAAACATGATCAACAGACGCGATTTGATCGGTATCTCTTAAACATCCATCCGATAATATCACCCCAACGACAGTTCTGCATCTTTCTTGTCGTACCCCGGCTCGAGCCTTGCCAATGTATGAGGGCAGATGATCGAGATCAACTCTAAATTTAGGTCGACGATGTATGTCTGTCATCTCGTAAATTCGGGTAAACTGATAGTAACTATAAAGTCACCAGATTGCAGCGCTAAATTTTCGGGACCAGAAGGACGAGCGATTGGACGGGACGACTTCATAAATCTCGCATGATCAAAATTTATCACGGAATTAAAAACCCACCCGATCTCCGCGATATCAATTAAAAACTACGGCCGCGCGATTGGAGAAATGACTGACCGTACAATTCGGCTCTCACAAAAAGTGAACCAATCCTGTCCGTTTCTTTTTGCCGGCAGCGACGTATTTAAGATTGACGCACAAAATGGCGCGCAATTTTCTCTTGTATTCCATAAATTCGAAATATCTCGATCCTACATTATAATCGCTTGTCATGTTCGTATATTAAATAATTATAATAATAATTAAAATTAATTTAAATATAAAATAAAAATTAAATTAAAAATAATAATTAAAACATTTTTTTACTGCNAAAATTTCCACAATAAAATTTTCCCACAAAAAAATAGATATGACTGTTGCAAATATTTCTTTTTCAAAATAAATGTTGCGCCCGAAGCAATCATACCAAATTATTTGCCGACTGCGATGGGTCTTTCCGTTTTCTTCTCTCTGTCGGTCCACGCTGATCTCTTCCTGCCGTTGCGGTCGCAAGGAATTAAAATTGTTCGAACTCGCTCCCGCCGTGCTCGCGGACGTTTCTGCGGAAAGAAAGAAACGCTCGGCGGACACCGCGATACAACGAGGCGGCACGGCCAATTCCGAGGCGGGCCGCGTTTTGTCGGGGCCGCCGCAGTTTCGTGGTCGAAAGAGCGATTGTATACCGGGACACACGTATACACGTCGCGAGAATCATCCAATTATGGCACGGGAAGAAATACCACCGGCCTGATTGGATAGTTAAGACGTTCTACTCGCGCCTGCACGCACTCTCCCGACCGCAAAAATAAAACGATCCCTACCCTCCGCGTCCGCGGCGGGGATACGGAGTCGAGTATACCGTGGAACGTTTCTCGAAATTGCGGTTTGCCTCCGGTAAACTGTCATCTCCATCGAGGAGCGTTATCTTCGCAAAACGAACTCATCCTCTCTCTGTTATCGCTGCAGATTTACAGATGAATTATAATTAAGTTGAAGAGCTTCCATAACTCAATTGCAACGCGTCATGCCGTTATCCAACACTCGCGCGCGCGCGTGAGCGCGTTAATTAAATTAATTGCGGCGGCGAGGGCGACGGTCAGTGGCCACACCAGGGTTACACGAGGCAGTTCGCCAACCTGCAATTTTGTATCGACTCGCGGAAATCGTCCAATTATGGCGCGAGAGGAAGAGACCGAAGGTCTTTATCGGTTAGTTAAGACGTTTTAAGAACGGTCGCCCTCGCGGGCGCTGAGTCACCATCCTCCTTCCCACCTCGGGCGGGAGTACATAAGCGGTTTTCACACTCGAATATCTCAAACGAGGCCATGCAAATAAGTCGCCGCGCGCGTCGGGCGCGGCGCGGAGTCTGCGGCGTCGAGATCGGTCCAATTACCGTAGAGAATTGGAGACTAATGCGAGCACCTGATGGAAATTAAGTGATTTCCAATCCGCGCCGGGGATGACACAGGGCCAGATATACAACATTACGTTTTAACGCGCGCATACGCGCTGATCCGCAGGGAGCGGGCGTTATCGCTTTATCGCCGCGCGACGCGGCGCAGCGGTTGTTCGAAAAAGTCCGCTCTTTCCTAAATTCAATCCTTTAGCGCCGCGCGTATTCATTAGGGCCCCGTCCGGGGATCGTAATCTTAAATCTCGGCTTAATTCCCGGATCGTTATCGGCAAGAGTTATAGGGTTAATTATCTTAATTGTTCGACGTGACTACGAGAATGCGGCGCGTTTTATTCAAGCGCGCGACAACTTTGTATCGGAAATCGTTGCGAATGTTGCAAAAGTCACCCAATTAAGACGCGAGGGTATAGATATCCGAGAAGGTAGCTCAGAAAGTCTCCTCTGTATCTAGATGCATGGGGGCTGCTTTACAGCGACGATCCTCCTAAAATGTTGCAAAGTCCCGTGTTTAGTTCTGCCAATCGACCACAGTCCCACATGCAGTTCGCAACTAATCTCCGTCTAATTGACTTCCTCTCTTCTCGCAGCTGCAGATACGCGATAAAGGAAATAGATTTAGTTTCTAACGGCGAGCCCCGCCCCGATCAATTAACGCGGTCTCAAACAAAATCAGGAAGATCAACCGAGTGCCGTAACACTTTCTCGAGAAATCGAGAGACTCGTAACTGCGTGAGCTTCACAAATTAACTACGTAATTCGTTTCGCCGTAGCGAGAGAGAAATGCCAAAAGTGCTGAAAACCCGCGCGAAGCTCTCACCATCGATCTTCGATTGCGCAACCTAATTAAAAAATTAAGAGCAGCGGATAATTTAATTCACCGTTACGTAAGTCGCAGCGTTCGGCGGGATGTTCATCGAAACGGAAGAGAGGAGGGGAAAAAATCACAAGAGTCGGCGCCTTTATCCGCGGTTTTATCGGTTACTCTCAGGCCCAGAACCGTTCCTCATGAAAGAAAATCATCCAATTACAGACCGGCGCCTATCTCCCGGATCTTTCGGATCGCCCGGGCGAAAGAGCGCGTGCACGGGGCTGCCCGATCGGCAAGGGAGGGAAAGGAGCTACCCCGGGGGGGGGGGGATGTTCAATTATTTCAATCGGGCGGTCGGAGCGCGGCGAGGGGTCGGTCACGTTTTGAAAATGGGTGTGAACACTCGTGACAACTTACACAGTGTTATCTGGTAGTAGCAGAATGCGCTGGTAATCCTCCGGTAAGCCCCCGCTAAGCCGGGGATCCACGTGCCGCGTGATATATACGATACACCTCAGGGGCTTACCCTTAACAGCCAGACACAGTTGCGCGGAAACGCAGTTGCTGCGGCTTATTCGATTCGGATGCAATGCGCCCTGCAACGCGAAATACGCCTCGGCGTCCGCCGATCGGCGTCTTTGCGCGAGTGAGAAACCTAATTGTATCACCTCAACCGGCGAAATTGTATCCGGGTCATTTGGAAACTTTCGGTACTTCCTCTTGGAAACTCCTTTTAATTATTATTAATTAATTTCTTTCGTAGAAATTTAATGTTGGCAATGAATATTTTCAAGCACGAGGAATTACCCGTGCGCGATAATGCCTTTCGATTCGAGAGTCAAGTCATCGATGTTGAAACCGTCAAGGGGGTGCGTGAAGGGTATCTGGAGGGTGGCGCGTACACGTGCGAGGGGTGCGCGACCCAGACGCGTGTCAGATCGATCCGCGGGAAAACATATTTAGAGTGTTTACGCTTGCTACGTGTCGAATCGAAATACGATTGTATCACGCACTTTGTAAACACACGAGACGGCACTACACTTTCTACCTCGCATTACGAAAGTGTGTCAGAGCGTACCCCTTGGTGGTCCCGATCATAAATCTTTGAAATATACAGGAATACAGGCGCTAATGTCATTATTAAATAATATCGCGCCGTATAATTCTACGTTACTAATTCTATTTGCGCTCCCGCCGAATTATCTTAAAATCGTAAATCTTCCGACCGTATAATTTGGAAGGCAATCGACAGCGCGCGTTGGGGACCGCGAGGCTGGAATCGCGTTTTACGTAATTCCCATGATTTCGCCCCGCGCCTTTTCAATAAGAGGCGAGCCCCGATGAATATGTATATTCATGTTTTGCGCAAGAACTGCGAACTGGGAATTTTTCGATAATTCATCGACTACGTTTGCAAGGGAACGGAACGGAGAAAACGGGATTGGGGAGTCGGTTTGGTTGACGACTACAATTATGGAATCATCACGGTATCATTCTCAAATACGTCGTGTGTGGGACATAAATTTCTGGTTTCTCACCCGTGCGCGTTTCCTCGCCACTGGTTATTATGACGTCCTCGAAAACGAGCGCGTTTAATCGCCGAAATTCAGGGGGCCAAATGTATTTCGAATCGTTAAAACTCCTGAGGTGGTCCGCCGCACCGCGTACGATTGAATTACATAATAACGAGCTATCAGCATGTTGGATTGATATTCCGCCTTAATGAGTCCGCCGCTTTTCCTACCTTCTTCGCGATCGCCCGCGGACTTTTTTTGCGAATACAAATCCGCTACCTGGGCGGACGACATTTCTGCAATCGACTCGTGGAAGAATCCAGCCGCATTTCTCTCCTTCGTGACTTTACGGACAAGTATGTCAAAGTCATTGGCAGCGGCCAGCATTCGTGTCGTTAGGCTCAAGACAGAAGATGACTGTTCCCGATCGTTTGCGTTTTGCGCGTGAAATCATTTCACACATTTGAAATAAAAGAGAAAGAGATGCTAAAGACTAAAAATATAAAAAAGACCAAAATGTATCAGCCACTTTAAAAGCACTTTAAGAAAGATACCGATTCGTAGAAATGTCCTTCTTTCCTTTTCTTTCATTTCTCTCCGTTTTTTTTTTCCGCCCTTTACCTTTTCTCTCATCCAACATCGGAGGCTAGTGTTTCCTAGATCTCTCGCGAGCTCCAGCTATATATTCGTGCCAATTTCATGGGAATAATTTGCAAAGCGTTACATGAGTCCCACAACAAAATTGCTTACGGATCGAGAGATGCCTTCGAACGCGCGGCAAGACGGAGAGATGCATTGCGAAAGGCATGCCGGCGTAAAAGCCGGAGAGGAACGAGGTGAAAAGATCGAAGCGAGTTTGAAACCTTTTCATTTGTTTTACTGCGCCCCCGGGCGCGATCGGTATCGATAGAGTTATTTTGGTCAGGCGAGCACCAGCTCGATTGTAACGGACTGCAAAGTGACTGTCTATTCAAAAGGTGCAGGAGCATTCAAGTTACATTTTCGAGATTCGTTGAAACGAATCTCTCAATCTATTTCGTAAAAGAAAAAGAATTCGCGCGTTCACTCTTATTTTATTTACCCTGCTTTTGTGTGAGAATCATTTTATACAAATATCGAAATTTTGTTATTATTTCGTAGTTAAAAACTTGATTGAATTGAATGGAAAACACTTCTTTCGTTCTCATCTTTCAGTGCCTCTCATTTTGTTCGCGTAAGAATTCCACCATCATCGTCATAAATTTCCGCGGAAACAAGCGAATCGGCAGGCATGAGAATCGACGTGAATGGCTCGCAACAAAAATAGTCGATACCGTCCACGGGTGTTGTGCGATTCTCGGATTGTAGGGCGATTGTGCCCGAGATTGCCGGGACAATCCGCAGCGTGGCCGGGCACGTGTGTGACCACGTCATTAGGACCACCCTTCGCGATTGCGGTGGCGAACGGTGGTATTTCTTTCGGAAATGTAATGGCGCTTCGTGCGGGGACCATTTAGCTCGGGTCCGCACGGTAAATTGTCCCGGGCCCCGGAGGTGCGACTGCAAATGACACCGGGCAGCGCAACGCGCCGCAAAATTGCGACGCTCTAAGCCAAATCTCCGCCGTGAAGGGAAGGTTCGCACGAATGCACTCGCGCGCGTGCATTCGTGCTTTTCTGGACAAAACTCTATATCGGCGGCGGCAGCGGCGGATTTCGGGGCACCCGGGGCAACTCCGAACGGCAACGTTTCGCGAGGGACGCGAAATAACCCGTGAATTATCCGCGGGCGGGTAATACGCCGGTGATGTAACAACGATGCCTAACCCGCCCGCAACCTCGCATGCTACGATACATTACGAGCCGCTTGTAATAACGACGGTAATAATATTAGTAGCATCGCTAATGATCTTGTATTACCCCCCCGACTATATTGCGAGAGCCGCTTAGCGGTTCGCCGGAAGAAAGTAGCAGATTTTTTTGTGGTTTAGTGTGTGAAAACGTTCCGAACGGGGCGCGTTCCTGCGTTTCGTGACGCGACATTAACGGCGTGTACATGATAATAACGTTCGACACATTATCACTATTCTCCCGCACACGTCGACTCGGAGATATTCTTTCGCGTGTGGATGTACTATACTTAATTTTTTCCGTATTCCTCGGTCACTTTTTGGCAGGTCGGGGGAGAACGATCGCTCAATCATTTCTGCGGGACTCTAAAAACGCAGACACGCGTCGCAACGCTCCTTCGCGACGTAGTTTCGGGGTTTCGTTTGGTTTTAATAAGCGGGTCGACCGGTAGGCCGGTTTCGTGCTCGCGGTGGAATTAGCCGAGCAAAGAAAGCGCGAGCATAGACGGGGGAACGACTTTTCGACGTAAACCACAGTCCCGGCACGTCACAGATAATGACTCTTGAAATCGCTGTGCGTTCCTGCTCTTCTTTGGGACCGCGGCACGAAGCGAGGGGGATTACGGAAAACCTATACACGGTCGCATCCCGGGTGAGGAGACGCGAACGCCGGTCGTGCACCACACGGGAGCGGTCCCTCGACGAGCGGCCGTACAACAACGTCAACTTGGCGATATTCCCGGAGACAAATCCGCATTCCTCGACGGGGAAGACGACGCGCAAGAAGCCGTCGTTGCGAATCGATCGTTGTGATATATACACAGATACACATACACAGGTGCAGTCTCACGTACAAACGGGACAAAATGATTGGTAGCGATAATTTGTGCCTCTGAGTGATGAGAGCTCGAATGTGGTGCGATTGACGTACTGATTTCTTACAGTATATATACATATACGCAAATAATCGAGCAAATTTTCTTTTTTTTCTAATATAAAAAAGATAAATCTAAAATACTTTATGTGATTTATGAGAAATACATACATTAATCCACTCTTAAAAAAGGCTAAATTCGATACTCGAAAGTATCGAAGCATGTTGCCTCTTTTTCGCGATGCTAATTGTTTTTCTCGCTTGGCTTATTTCGTATTGCGAGAGTAACCGATATGTAAGACATGAAAATTAGTTACTAATTTTTTGCTATTTTTTGCTTCGCTTTTTAAAAAGTTATTTAATATTGGGCTATCAAGCCTCTTTTTAAAAGTAACTTTTAAAAACTAAAGCAAAAAAAATTTTTAAAAGGAAAAAATTAGCAAATAATTTTCATGTCTTAATGTTTCGTTCTGATAATTGGCACAATTAGTTTTATATACCTACCTGTATATTAAGTTATCTGAGCCAAGTTATCACAACGTAACGAATAAGATATATAACGAATAAAAATTATTTGCTAATTTTTTTACTTTTAAAATTAATTTTTTGCTATAATTTTTAAAAAGTTACTTAATATTCAGCTATCGTAACTATTGAATCTCTCACAATTTTTAAACATATAAAGCTTATACGCACAAGTTGCAGTTCTAAGTTCTACCTTGAAGCTAATTTGCATATTTTCGAACCGGATGTCTATCGGATCTTGTCGAGGCAAACATGTGCTTAGAACGCGACAAGGATAAACGCATCTAATCGCCAGACGCTACTCGTAAATGTTATCCCAAAATTTACGCACAACAAATCGCAATTACGACCGGGGGCACGTGTACGCTTCGTCGCCAACGGGGCCTCAATCAACCCCCGGTCTATCATGTCTCTTCTTCTTCTCTCTCTCTCTCTCTCTCTCTCTCTCTCTCTTTCTCTTTTTGTACGTGAACACGATTTACGAGAGCCACCGGGTAAGAGGAGCCTCTTAGAAAGTCAATGCGAAATTTCAGGGCGCCGCCTACTTGCGCTTAGATTGGTTGGTAGAAGCGCCTATTACGGCAGGACAACGCGCTCTGTCTCCCCCTTTCTCGCTTCGTTGCCTTTTTGCGTGCGTCCGTCGCACAGACTAGAAGAGAAAAAGGAGCAGCGGGAGAAAGCGGGCAAGAAAAGAAAGGAGATCGGGAAGAGGGGAAAAAAATTGCGGAGGGGCAGGACGGTGCGCTTCGATCTTTGCCTTCGAGGGGACAGTTGCCGTCGCCTGTGTTCACCTGCCTTTGAGAATCTAAGCACGCGAAATCACGAATGTCTATTAGCCATCGTGGCAAAGTGTGTCCTGCCAGCCTACGGTCAACGTACAACATGCACGGCTCCCGTGATGGCACAATCCTCTCGCGATTGGCCATCACGAGAGGCTCTGCGAAAAGGACACTTTTGAGAATCGAAGAAAAGATCGCCTCGATAAATCGCTGTCGGCAACGACGACAGAAAAACGCACGATATTCATGTTTAAAATATCCCAGCAATGAAACGCGGTGGTTCAAGCCCGCGGCGATTTTCCGCTCTCCGATCGGTGCACCGTGACGCGCTAAAGAAGAAAGAGTGATTTAGCGCGAGCATGCGAGCTCAATTATCGTTTCTATGCGGCAGATTATCGCGCCGCGTGAACACAAATTCGACTTTCTCGCCTCGCCGGCATGCCTACGGTCACGCTGCTTGTTATTGTCGTAACGGCGAAGGGTATCAACGTTCTCGCCGTACCTTCGGCAAGGTAGACGTTCGCACACTCCTCTCGAGGTTTCATGTACTATCGACGGTCTAAAAAATATTGTCGTAAATGAATTTTCGAGCGGGTAATTAAGACGCTTTAGATATCGAGCTTAAAAACCATGAAGCACGCACGCGTTCCGCGCGATGAGGCACGTTACGAGAACCGTAGCACGGTCTAAGGTTCCTATTATTATTATAAAATTACAAAAGAGATCAATTTTACATCATGCACACTGTAAACTCCTATGGGTTGCCACTGCTCTTACTCAATATTCGGTTATACATCAATTAAATTAACTAAATTAACTAAAGCAATGAGATAAAATTAAATAAATTAACAACATATTGAGTAAACCTTACTCAATATGTTGTTAATTTATTTAATTTAACTTCCATGTTAGTCGAAATTTTACCTTTCTTTTAGTAAAAATTAATAAAATATTGAGTAGGAGCAGTGGCGACCTATGGAATATGATCGTAGTTAAATTGGGTATAATTTGACACTACGAGTTTAACAGTGCATAGAGGGAAAATTTGTAAAAAAAAGATTATAAAGCACATTATAAAAATTTAAAGCTGTGCAAGGATTATAATCTTGTGTTCTCGCGCATCTTGATAAAAGAAACTTTCGTCGTTTCGCGCAACAACGCATGTCGTCGATATTGAGACGACAACAGGTAGTCAGGCTGAACTTTCGACAAGTCGTCGGCCTCGATAATACGTGTGTGTTAATGTGTGGTTGAGAATACCGCAATTGGACATTAGACACACGTCCATGTAATATGTCTCGAGCGAAGTGCTGATCATAGGCTATCGTGTATTTAGGCAGATGCGACAGAAATTGAACTTCTCGGCCACCAATCTCCAACGTTCACCGTCCCATGTTCTTCCCCCCTTCTCTCTCTCTCTCTCTCTCTTTCTGTCTCTCCTTGTCTCTCTTTTCCTTTTCACTCTACGTCCTCCCGTTATCTGACGCGTCATTGTCGTCATGTGGCGGCCACGCGACACATATCGGACGCAAATGTGCATCGATATCGGCTCTTATATGGACGGGACCCGGCCTAACTGGGTTACAGAAGGCATTAATGCGCTCTCAATTATAAGGCAGACCCGATTGATTTGGGCCTCATACGCGGCGCGAATAATTTGCCAGATTGAACGTTCCCCGGCAAATGCACAGTTTGAGGACTCGAAACTGCGAATAACAATAAAACGGATGTTTTATTGTTTCTCGGAGCGATAGAGCGTTTCCAAGAACAAACGCATCAACGGATGGCCGTCGTTACGATAAATTTTTAATTTTGACTTTTTACTTTGATTAACATATTGCCCGACACAGCGTCACAGTTGTCTGAATTATGTTAAAATTATTTATACCGGATTTGTAACCGCGGTATATCTAGTAAGTTGCATGTAGTACAAATTACTGGAGAAAGTTTTGATTACATTAATGACATGGAATTGAAAAGAGAATTCGTTCTTAATATCTAAAATTATCTTATCATTTAACATGGAGAGCAAAAGAACGGGACGATTAATTGAGAATGCCTTTTCTGTGAAAGTGTCACAGAATTTTATTACGTCAATGACACGACGCTGTAATTCTCGTAAATAACGAATAACGAGACTTTCAGGAATGCGTGTTATAACGAAATCTTTAATCATCTCGCGCGTTGATCGACGCTTTATTATAATAAAATTTTGCTTTATGACATCATAACTTAGCGATGCCGAAAACTTAAAAGGCAATATTGCGCCGTGTCCAAAATCGGGCAGAGCGCTACCGATGTGTAACGTGCAGCGAGACATTTTCAATTAACGGCAATTTATACGGCGATTGACTTTGTACTCCGATTAATTTCAAGCGCGAAAGTAATCAAGAGAGCGGTGGTCGACGACCCGCAAGAATTTCGACTTGATCACCCGTCCGACTACGTCAGTGTTGTCAAGATTAGGGAGGGTCCCTCTCTTTAAGGCCTGTCTGACGTAAACGAAGGTAAAAGGGGATAAACCTTTGATTTTCGCAGTCTGGCAATAATTTGGGAATGCGGGCAAGTACGCGGCCGGCCAGCTTAATCGCGGTTATAACTATCCACGCTACGGTGTATCGGATAATCGTTCCTGAAGTATCAAGATATTCGCATTAGCGACCATAGGATGGAAAAACGTACGAGCAAAACGAGTAACTTAATTTTCTAGGTATATCTACGGCTATCCGTTAACGATCTCTTAATTAGGCCAAAGCGCGGGACGGCCGCGCGTTATCCCCCTCGGGGATGAAATTACAGAGCCGCGTCGAGATCAGGTACGTGACCCCCGGATCGTCTGCGGATCGTCTTAAATCAAATCAGGCAACCTAATTGCGATCCGATACATTTTATATCGATCGCCTCCCGTGCATCCCGGTACCACGTCGGCCGGCGCGGCGGCGTTCCCGCACGCGCGCGTTTGCAGCACGCGTGCCAGCCGGGTCTCGCGCGAAGAGGCGAGCCGAAAAAAACTGCTCTCGATATAAAAAAAAGAGCAAGAGGAAAGTCCGGGCGAGAGAATAAAGGGAGCGAAGAATAAAGGGAGCGTGCGAGACAAGTTCTCAAATGCACCTGATGATACGTACCACGATGATATCCGCGCGCTACACCCTTCTCCTTTTGACTCCTTTTCGCGCAAATTTATCTCGAGACACCAGATGAATCAGCCTATAAAAAGTCGCATGGGACACGTCGCCACTGATCTCTCGTGCTCAATCAATTAGTGTCCGACATCTCTATTAATTCGGATTCCCAACGATGACATATCTATCGGCCTACTAGCCTCCTTTTTTCGGCGCTTTTTCATGCATTAACACCTTAATTAAAGCATTCCTGACGCTTCGAAGAAACGAATAATCTCATTTCGTACGCGAGAGGGGCCGATAATCGATACAAAACACGAACGGTGATGCACGGTATCGTTCCAGCATATGCGTGCGCGATGGTAACACGCGGTAATGGCTCCGCGGCGAACGAGCAGTTTTCATCATTTCGCAAATCGTTGCCGGACGTCAGAGAACTGCCCGTGAATTAAGATTAAAGACGTTCCTCATCTCCGTGGGCTCCCCCTAATGACGGTAACTCAGACCTGGATTACTCCCTGGACGGCGTCGCTCGCTACTGTTACGAGCGCGCGCGGCCGGGGCTTACGAGTTAATTACAAAATTACTCCCTTAGGATTTTAACGGGCTGCAAAGAGAGCACGAGGGAACTGGGGCGCCGCGACGCCATGCCCACGTCCGGGATAAGTTCGTTAACGCTAAATCGCGAATGAGCTGGATAATAATGCGAATCGAAGACACGGAAGTCCCACGATAATAGACTCGTTCGCGCGACTGCTAGATGCTAGCTAGAGTGTCAACTAGAAATGTACGCGGCCGAAGGTCTCTGATAAGAAATCGCTCGTAAAGATTAATTAGCTGCATTAATTAGCGCTCGTGAATGCGTGCGGCGCGCAAAAGTGCCCGTTTTATTATAACCCGATCGATCATAAGGAATCCGACGAGATTAAGGTGGAAATTTATAGCTTCCTATAGAAACGAAGTGAAATCATCGCCCAAAGGCTGGAATATTGATAAATGAGAAGCAATATAATGCATTACACGCACATTAAAATACGTATACTAGGAGAAGATTGCAAGCTTTCATTTTTAATTCGCTATTTAATTTCGAATAATACGCAACGTACACACGCGTCCGACGCGACCAGAGAATATCTAATTCGCGATTTCCTCTCGATCTTGCTCGGCTGTATCCGATGAAAGTTTTGCTCTTGTTGCGCGAGATTAGGTCCAATGGGACGGCGTATTATGTCGAAGATTACAGTCTAAGCGCATTCTATTTGGCATGAGAGTCAGAAGGATTATGGTAATTTTCGATCGATATCTTCCGATTTCATAAGTGCTTTCGTAAAATTTCTATTCCCTGCATGGCAGATGTAATTAATTTTGCGGGAGTCTACAACCACGTCAATAAATCGGACGAGATTAATACGGCGACTCTATCGTAATCATCTATTATAGAATACTCATACTTGTTAGATGCACCACTTAATTATTCTCTACTTCGATGCGCGATTTCAATACACGCGAAATATGTACTATTATTTCTAATTGCTCGCAGCTGCATTCTGTCCGAAAACAAAGGGAGACCCAAATCCTAAGAATCTAATACCTTTATGCCACCCGACCTTCCGCTCATCGACTTGAAAAGGAAACTTAGATTATGAACAACGTGACTCAATAACAAGTACTCCAATTACTCTTTTAAGGCTGCTCACTCTCTCCTACAATAAAAATGCTTATGAAATAAATTGCGTAAGGACATTATGACCATTTCGCAGCTTTATTACATTGCCCAACATACCCGGAAAGCTTGATCAGAAGCAGAATCTAGGAACCTAGGAACGCATAAACCTACGAACGCATGACGGTCGAAATGATATACCGAGCGAACGACGCGGAAAAATAATAATCTCGCGCAGAGAAAAGAACTAATTACACAACGTCAACGTGTCGCAACGCTATGATACGGTCGATGATCGTACAACCAAGAGTGGATGCGCCTCAAAACTAGGTGTTTCACATTCTACCATGACGACTATGCCGTTATCCGCGTACAAAGCATTAAATAAAATTCACGAGTGTTTTAGATATACTCGAAAGTACAGATTTAAAGGTATCCATTTTTATGCCAAGTATATTTCGTTACTTCGTCGACGGTTTCTAAAATGTTTCCAAAATATTCGGGCAAATCTGTCGAACGGCAATCAGGGATTTCCCCGGCGAGCTCATGTAACTGGCGACGCCGGCAATTATCGCGACAGATTTATTATAAATTTGTCTGACGCGCGTCGCCCGGAAAATAAGATAGCCATTGACGCGGCGCGAATAATGCACGCGGGGGTCGATGTCTCGTTTCTAGGACGTGCCTGTGCGCGGGATTCTGGCTGCTACTGACAGGCAGATACGCGACATCGTTGGACGCCATGTTCTTGGTAATTGGTTATCGGATCGGATGGNACGATCGCGGCGGCGGCGGCGGCGGTTTCGAGCGGACGTACATAACGGTCCGAAGTCGTGCCGATATGACCGGGCCGTTCGTCGGAGGTACGAACATAATCACGACACGTTGTCGACGCGCGCGTAATACGGCTCAAATTACATATGCTGCCGAACGCGATAATCGTGCACTCAACAAATAACGGGCCCCTAACTTCGCTCGCCCGTATACGCGGACGCGGCGGATTTTCGCCAATCGAGTCGGCGAAATCGTATGAATAATCTTTACGATCTTAATTCGAAATTAATTGATAGAATCTTTTATTAGAAAAAAATAATGAATTAAATATCACGTACGTAAACGTGATATTTAACGAAATTGTGAAATTAGTCGATTTAATATACTTTGATTATAATGTTACACGCGAAATGCATGTTGCAAAACCGAGCACCGCAAACGAATTTTCGTCGACAAATATGTGAACAAAAATGCGAAAACGTTAGGATTGAATTATTTAGAAACTATTTATAAACTTTAATCATTATTGAAACACATGTACATAAATTCATACTTATTCTACTTTTGTATTTCCATATTAATTTATATTAGAGTTATGTTAGAGTTATTATATGAATAAAAGAAATAAAGAACTGAATAGATATCAGATGAAAGTAAGCTTTTCCGACGGGAAAACTGGGAGCCGTGTCGTAAGTGCGAGCTATTAATCATACGTGCGATTTTCCGTCATCGCTTCAATATGTTAGTGGCGCAACGCGCGGCAGGCGACTGACTGCGCAAACTTTTCGTCGCGGATCCGATGTGATTTGCGCGCGCGTATACTTTCATCTACTCTTTGACGTAGGCAAGAAGAAAAAAAAAGCATCGACGAGGCGAATGCGCTCGCGCGTCGCGCATATGTGCACCGGAGTGAAATCTTCGTGACTATCCTGCCGAAGAAACATAACGCGTTCTACTCACTCGAGAAATACTCGTTAGACTCGTATTTGCAGCAGTCAGCTTTCTTCGATCAAGCGCATTGATCGCCTATTAACTAAATCTTCGATGTTCTACATAAAAAAATTGTTTTAAAGAAAAAAATTTAATTCAAAAAAATATTTTAACTAGGCTGTTAATGCATAAGATACGAAATGTAAAAGGATCTTTTTATGCGTATAACAGAGTATGAAACTTCAAATATAAATAAACTTATGTATTGTTTCATGTAATCAGGTTTTTGCTCAATTTCTTGTGATTCGAGTTCTGAATTCAGATCTGAATTCACCGATTCAACTCTTTAGACATAAAATAACTCCGATTGTAAAATAATTCGCCTCAAATTTTTGGATTTGAGTAATCGAGTAATAATTATTTCGTCGAATAGATGTTGAGATTTATAACTCTAATTTTCTAACGCCAAGCACCGGTAGAGTTAGTCATTGCGCTATTAAAAAAAATAAAAAATAAAAAACCATTACGCGATAATGTCAGGCCTGTATGCGGACTCGGATTTAACAGTCGCCGTGGATTGCAGGATCGCCGTCGATTGGCCTTTCCGGTTGTCGGGGTCGTAAATTGCGCGCCGCGGAAAAGGAGGCGATTCGCGCTCGCAAAAGTCACTTGGCCGTCGCGTTAGTCGAGGCAACGTCTTAATGGGATACAGCCGAAACTGCAGGTTGCACGGCCGGGCCGTCGTCCAATTGCACGGTAGTTAGAACGCAATTAAAGTTACATAATCTCCCGCGTTCGGCCGCTCGTTCGCGCGAACCGGAGGAGCGTTCTCTCCGCCAAAAGGGCCCTCTCGGCCATCGGCCGTCATCAATAACGCGTTAGTTGTCGACCGAAAAGTCTTCTTGGAACCCCGCAGGTGCGCCTTGCGGCGACCCGGTCGCAGGTGTGGCACGCTTTTCACGTACCAACCCCGCAGGGGCGGTTCGCGCGGCAGGCGCTGTTCGCCCTCTCAATTTTCCCCGATTCGCTCGCGACAGGCGTGAGACATTTAATTGCGCCTCTGACTTCCGCACAAAATACACGGCATTCGATAATCCGGCCGAGCCGGACGGGCGCCGATTACGTTCTCAATGTAATCCGTTGACCGGTCACTCCGTCATTAACGCCGTCGAAATAAAACGTTTATATTGCGCCGCACGCGGCAAAAAATGGTGGTTATCGTAACGGACCGGTTTGCCGCGGCGATTTGCTCGCCTCGGCACTGCGATTCCTTACGATCGCGCGATTACAGTCGCGTTATCCTCGGCGCGCCGAGGATAGTAGTTATACTCCGCGAGAGGAAGACGCGCCTTTATCAGCGCGCGATTCTCGCCGGACACACTCCTCTTT
The DNA here is from genome assembly GCA_021460005.1 of Tetramorium alpestre. Classification (NCBI taxonomy): domain Eukaryota; kingdom Metazoa; phylum Arthropoda; class Insecta; order Hymenoptera; family Formicidae; genus Tetramorium; species Tetramorium alpestre. The sequence continues at coordinate 2,644,923 of JAJVSH010000002.1, forward strand.
TTTAGGGTGTTTCTCGATTAAATCATATGGCGGAAGAACCCACGGCCTTACGGACGCACTGAGGGGCCCGAGTGTTATTACTCCCCTTAACGCAGCTTCCGAGCAGAAATTCCGGGGCGCGGCCGTAACAACACCGAAAAAGATGATTAATAACGCTCGCGGCCACCGAGAAGCTCCGCGATATTACGCGCGGGGATCAGTCACATATACGCCGCTTCCTTCCAACCGAATTCAACAAACCGGGGTTCGTGACGGTGGAACATTAAGCGTACAACTGCCGGGGCTGCTCAGGTATATACCTGCTCGGCGCGTCGTAAAATTTCGGGGAAAGTCGCGCGCCGCATCTCCTTTCACTTATCCGTCAAACACCTCGTTAGGTGCGTTGCTACGAATGTAAATGGATTAACACGGAAGTAGCATGACACGGCACTAGAATAAGCGAAATTAAGTGCATCCGTTTTAAGAAAGATTATTAATAATTTCCAGGTAATCCATCTTTTTCTTCAGTTTCTTTTTAAATCAAACGAATTCTCCGTTTCAAATTAAAATGCGAGTGCCGCGTTTTCTAACTTGTTTATACTCTTACTAACGGCGTAATAAAATGTATTAAAGCGAAATCTTCTTATACAACAGGTGCGCACACCTGGGAGCGGCTTTCTTACTCTTTTCCGAAAATGAATACGTGTGGATATGCGAAAAAAAAAGAGCGTACCGAAAGTGCACGGGGGAAACGTGTTGTAGCATGCGTCGCAAGTTTACCGTGTGCGTGAGAAGACAGTTGTTAATACCGGTTAACAATTAATAAAAGAAGCTACTGACAGGAGGGATACGGTGCTCGCGTGAGAGCGCGCACCGGGAAGCCTTCAAAAATTCGATGTTCATGTTCACCATCGGCGATGCGAGCTTACGTGATCGCACGCATTTTTTCGAAGGGCGTACGAGAGCGACGCTCGGATCCGCGGAAAGAGAGGAGGAAAAAAAGGATACGATGCAAAAGGAGGAACGCGCGCGCCGAAGCACCGTCGTAGAAAACGCATGCTCCTCGTTCGGATTCACGCCTCGGTAGGCCCGGCGCGCTGTGGCCGCGCACGCAACATAAAAGTTTCCAATTATAATGCACGGCATGATACTTCATTTCGTCCGTCGTCAATTAAAAGCCACGAAACGCCCGGCGGCGGCCATCGCTACCGAGTAATTTGCGCGCCGGTAGCGACGGACTATCCCCTGGAAGAAATGTCTGAGAGAGAGAGAGAGAGAGAGAGAGAAAGGAGAGGAGAGAAAGAGAGAAAGAGAGCGAACTTATTATCGAACATTCCGCCGTGGGCCTCATCGAGACATTGTACAATCGGGAGAATTAATGCCGTCCCGAGCGTCTGCCATTCGCGAAGAGATTTTATGACACGTGCAATTTACCTCGATTCATTTATAAAGTAAAATAATTTAGTTACGACAATATTTCGATATGTAAGTAAAATTTCACGAATATTATATGTAACATATAGAGTATATTATTAGAGTATATAGAGTATATAATCCCACCATAGAGTATAGTGCACTGATACATATTAATACTTCCGATTCTACTGTGGGAGAACGTAGCACGTAACATTCAGAGAAAGGGACAGAAAGAGAAAGAGAGAGAAAGGTGAATGTCTTCTGATGAGATAATTGCGCAGAAAGTGATTATAATCACAATTTGCAAGCGTAACGTTCACTTCAATAGTGTGAATTTATAACAACTAAATCTTTTCATTTAAATAATAATTTCAAGCCATAACCGAAATTAATTTACTATTATGTCTGATTATAAAACTTTGAGGTTCGCGTTCCGACAATAACTAATGACTGATCGTTGAGCGAGTATTTATTATATAAAAAGATACTAAATGGCAGCTACGTAAGATATAAATGAGCATCATCTAACACATGTCACGTTCTTGCATATTCAAGGTAGGCATATCTTAAAGAGTTCTCCAAAAATATGACATTGCGATAAATCGAATTTTTTTTCTATTTAACAGGTGTTATGATTGATTCGCAAAAAGAGCCTCGTTCGCGATATCAGATATAAATTTATGTAATTTTCTCGCAAATTGCTTGTTCGCTCGTCGCGTCTTAGCCTCCGTTAATGCCAAAGTTAATTAACAACGCTGTGGATCAATCGATTAAACAAGGGTGGTCTCGTTTGGGCGCGAGATACATTTATCATCTTTACCGTAATATTTATCGGAAGGGACACGAATAACGAGGCGGCGGACCTGTGTATAACGAGCGTCCGCCGCGAGGCGGTACGACCCTCGGGGATGCTTGAGCGGCGATTAATCGTTAAAAATTGCGGTCTATCTTGATCCTCGATCGAAATGTGCGGCGCGCATGCGAGCGGCCGTATTAACATACGGCATTAGATATTCCGCATGCGAAGCTCGCGCTTATAGTAAGCGCTCGCGCGCGCGGTATTCGCACAGCTTTACTTGGATTTCTACAGTAATTACACGCGCGTAATGGGCACCCTCGCGCGCCGTCGATACGGTTAGTGCGAAGGTACAGATTGCAGGGACAAATGGTATTGAACGATAACGATAATGACGATAACGCCGTTTAAAAGTCAGCGTAGAATGTCACGTACGTATGTATATTCGAATATATATCTGTAACCGTATTGACGGAATTACGGAGCGGAGGAACGGAATTATAATTCTCTTATTATAATATATGGAAGTAACACGCGATGTCAGTTAACGTACAAACGATTGGCGACGCATACCGGCTAATGGGGCGCGACGAAATAACGCAAACGTACGTAATCAGCGTACACGAGGGGCGATTAACTCAATTTGCCAATGCATATTAAACGACGTGGTGTGAAAATACGGAAGCTATTTCCCTGATATTGTAAATCGTTCGTTTAGCATTACCGAGCTCTCACCGTTGATCAACCGTGAAAAAGCACACGGCAGGTACAAGGATAGTACGCTGGTTTAGCCTTTAGCGTTGCGTCGCACATGGCGGCTTCCAATTTTTGTGACAAGGAGAGACGGAAATCGCGGTGCTGCACATTCGCCGACCGTAACTTCGGGTATGTTAACTTCCTCCATTTACTTCGTAGCCAAATATACGCATTATATATACGCATACATATGTATCTATGTATGTATATGTGCGAGCATATATGTGCGTTTGAATATGCATGTATGTATATATACAAAACTTATAAAATATGCAGATATAATAATTATATATATGTTACATATAATNATTATGTAATATTATATAATATTATAATAATTATATAATTATATTATATGTATATTATTGACAAATCTATAGTCATAATACATAATCACATACAGATTGAATATAGTCATAATACATAATCACATACAGATTGAATATAGTCATAATACATAATCACATACAGATTGAATATTTTTTGAAAGATTATGACAAAGTCTAATATTTAATTTATGTAATTACTTTTGCAGAAAGAAAATGATATCATCTATCGTTGTTTACCATTTGTTATTTCATTAATTTTTAAATGTATCATGCACTTATATGACACATTCTTAAATGTGTCTGCAAAAAAGTTAATTTTCTCAAATTTATTTCATGGAATATTTTCTTTAAAATAAAATACTAAATATAAAAAAAAATAGTTTGTGAAAATATGAATTTTATACATGTGCAAAATCTGTATATATAATCACTGTTTGTATAAGAGCGGAAAAAAATTAATTTACGTGTTAGCAGATATTTAATCCTTCGAATGGGCCGAACTTTAAGCTACCGTAAAAGAAATTCGTATGCGTATCCATTTCCTGAACTCGCCCAGGCGACTTTTTTTACTAGTGTACGTAAAGCAAGACCCCCGTACGGATAATATAAGCGATGAGGTGCAGGGAAAGTGCTAAGCTATTATAGCGCGCAGTATATAAGGCTCAGCTTAGAAAACGAAGCGGTTCAGTTAGTGGTCATACGCCACGCTAAAACATACGTGAACTCGAAAATGAATATCAAGGTAAGTTAATCTATCTCATCCAATCCAATCAAATATCGCTTTTATAAAATGAATTTAGAGTATCTGAAAAATTTCCTTCCTTGCTTGCGACATGCAAAAATTTCTTCTTCTTTCAAAGTAGGACGAAATATTTTAAGTATATAAAGTGCCATATAATAATACTTTCGTGCAATTTGCATCTTTTAATTTTGATTATGTATAATTTAATTTAATTAATTATTTTAATTATTAATTATATAAAATTTTATCGTAACATTATTTTGACTTTAGCTTGCCATCATTTTGGTGGCAGTGGCCACCCAAGTTATATGCGCGGAGGACTCGAGCAAAACGAACAAGAGCTCGCAGCCTGCCGAAGCAGAGTCAACGGAGAAGAAAACGGAAAAACGTGGACTGCATCATAGTTTCGGTGACTTAGGCGGTGGCGGTGGCGGCGGCGGTGGTTACGATCTGCACGGTGGCGGCGGCGGTGGCGGCGGCGGTGGTTACGATCTGCACGGTGGCGGCGGCGGTGGCGGCGGCGGTGGCGGCGGCGGCGGTTATGATCATCACGAACATGTGAAGACGGTGACGGTTGTAAAGAAAGTGCCGGTACCTTACGAAGTAACAAAGCACGTACCCTATCTGGTGGAGAAGCATGTACCGTACGAGGTGAAGGTCGGCGTGCCGCAGCCCTACACCGTCGAAAAGCATGTGCCCTATCCCGTGAAGGTGTTCGTCAAAGTGCCGGTCCACGTGCCGCAGCCGTACACCGTCGAGAAGAAGGTGCCGTATGAAGTGAAGGTGCCGGTGGACAAGCCTTACGAGGTCAAGGTATACGTGCCACAGCCCTATACCGTGGAGAAGCACATACCGGTGCCGGTGAAGGTGCCACTGCCGCAACCCTACACCGTCGAGAAGCACGTGCCCTTCCCGGTAAAGGTGAAGGTGCCGGTACCGCAGCCGTACCCCGTGGAAAAGCCGGTGCCCTACGAGGTGAAGGTACCGGTCGACAAGCCGTACCCGGTCCACGTGCCGAAACCGTATCCGGTCACCGTAGAGAAACCGTATCCGGTGCCGGTCGAGAAGCCGGTACCGTACGAAGTGAAGGTGCCAGTCGACAAACCGTACCCGGTGCCGGTGGAGAAACCATATCCGGTGCCGGTGAAGGTGCCGGTACCGCAACCGTACCATGTTCACAAACCAGTGCCGTACCCCGTGGAGAAGCCGGTGCCGGTGCCGGTAAAGGTGCCGGTCGATAAGCCGTACGTCGTCGAGAAGGAGGTACCGGTTCCGGTCGAGAAGGAAGTACCAGTGCCGGTTAAAGTTCCAGTTCACATTCCCGTTCACATACCGAAGCACGAGGAACACGGAGGATTCGGTGGTGATCTAGGCGGCGGCGGCGGCGGCGGATACGGTGGATATGGTGGCGGCGGCGGCGGCGGATATGGTGGCGGCGGCGGATATGGTGGCGGCGGCGGATATGGTGGCGGCGATGGAGGCGGTATCGACTTGCACGGTGGTTATGGTGGTGGCGATTCGTTTCACGGCTGATCATCGCAACGACGAAGCACGGAGCGGAGACGCGTGAGGCCGAACGTCGAGAAGCGTTTTTATCATTAAGAAAACGTCTTCCTTCCTCGATGTTAGATAAACACGTGTCTTTCTTCGAATTGAGATACTTCTCGGCGGATTTAGTTTATCAAGAACTCTCGAGAAGTTATCTTGAGAGTACGAAATTTTAGCTGCTTAAACAAAGATCTTTGTTCCGAGATTATTAGCGAATTAGGAGAAATATGCGGAAATATGCATATGACGATTAGCTGTCGCGTTTGACGAGTTTACCGACATATTCTTGTATTATACTTCCGGAAGTCCAGGTAAACGTAGCGGTTATTCGGTTAATGCTTTAGACTGCGTTATTGTAATAAGTTAAGTCGGAATCGATTATATTCTGTGGATTATATTCGGTAATCAATTGCGCACATTAATAAATCGACATATGCGAAGCCGAAAAAAAATGTTCTGCATACTACTCTTCTACGCATCTTAAAAAAGATACACGAGTGTGCGCAATTTTTTTTTTTGCGTACGTCATTCGGCTTAATGTTCGCGGCAATCCGTTATGTCCACGCATAGTATTGATGTGAGGTATGTATACCATGCTCTGAGAAACATTGTACCTAAGTAAGTTAAGTGAGAAAACTCATTGTGAAAAGAATATACGTATCTTTTTATATCAAAGGTTTAATAAATATTCTGCCCATTATGCCTTACTTTTCTCGATCCTTATCTTATAATAGCGGATCTAAAATGCCCGGGATCTTTCTTTTCTTATCGCTCGAGAGGGACGAGATATGGAACGCGAGATAACGCGGAGAGATAAAATAATACACCGTCCGTTATGGTGTATGACGCGCAGATTCATGCTAACCATGTCAAACACGTTGCGCACGTTAGCGAGAGTATAAATCAACGTCAGGATTTACTTTCTCGAGAAAATTTCGTTGACTGTGTGTTGCGCGAGAGAGTTTCGCTCCTCTGAATTCATTGTTCCCGCGAGCGAAGAAACGCGCGATGCCTGTTTCTTGCGTGCCCGTATTAATCCCGAGCATTGACGAGGTAAAAGAAAGAAAGAAAAAAAAAAGAAATAGATTCGCCAACTGCGTCCAAAAAGTACAAGTCAAGCGTCGCTCGTAAATTACGACGACGCTTTCCGCGTTTGCCTTCCGGTCTGGCGAGCACGGTAAGAGCAGCGACATTATTGATGTTGGCCTGTCGAGAGATCGTTAAGTCTCTCGCGCGCAGAAACGCAAGCCTCGCGAAGGCGCAAAAAGGGAAGGGTGGAAGGGGCGGGGAAGGGAGGCGGCGGTGTCGCCGAGTCTCGGATACACAGAAGCTGCGCGCGACTTCCGCAAACACTTTCGATTCCCGCGCGAATCTCGATTCCCGTGCCCGGGCCCGCAATTAAGAGCACTAGATACACACGCGTTGCGGTACAAGAAAGCATTACTTTCTCCGTCGGGGCCATCGAGCCTGGCCGCCGTATACACATGTAAAAACATCATACCCCAACGCGCGTCTACGAGACATCCGAGCGCTATATCTCGCCACTCCTTTCACCAAGCGTCGATCTTTCTCGATCGAAATTTGATAGGAGGACTCCTCGGCGCTGCTTTTTATGGTATACGAACGCGCGAGAAAACGTCACCGTATAATTTATACGCGAGCCTCGGGCGTCCGGTGAACGCGTTTCTGCTTAGCCGCGCTAATTAATATTTCGTTAAAAGTAACATTCGCAAATATTCATAAGAGTTAATACGTTTAATTCGATAGCGGATATTCGCTCGTTAGGAAGGATAGAATGTAGAGGAAGGATAAAATATTTCTGGTGAAATTGGGTCGGCCACATTAACGAACGAATTTCCTGTTTCGTTACACGGGACGGACAGCCGGCTTTACCCGGGGTTTCCTATCGATATTATCAGCTGCCGCCGCGGACGGCGTAATTGAAATTCGCGGCGCGCAATTAAATACGAATAAAGATTAAGATATTCCGTTGTACGCTATATTTGAAAACCCGACCAACGTTTCACCGCCTCTCTCGCTCAGCCACTAATAAAATCTAGGTTCCGCGTCTGTTTATACGTGGGAGAAAAAAAATGTACGGAAAATCGTTCTGTGGTATTATCGAACACGGGAGAAATCGATATAATGACGCAACACTCGGAGGATCGCCGACCCTTTCGCCGCGTCGTTAAGTGCAATTTATAATATCGGATGTACTTAGGTAGCGCATTATTAGAACACGTAACGAGCTAACGACAGGATTAGTTAGTGGCCTGTGGATGAAACGATCGCGATACTCCGCGAGTGTACGCGACCGCGGCGTTCTACGTGCGGTGCCAACGGCGAGGAGAGAACCGGCGGCGGCGGTGGCGGCGGCGCGCGTACAACACGTTCACGTTGGGCGAACGACCGGCTCTCCGTGAAAGTGAAAAAAATGACGACGATTCTGCGATGCGTGAATTATAGCCCCGCGCTGTACAGGTATCAGAGCTCTTTCCTACGCCGAGATGCCGCGCGCACTTCCGGTTTTCTATCGGCGCTCTTTGGTAATAACAAGGAAGAAAGTTTCCTGCGTCGCCGCTGCCTCGCGTTTCGCGTGTTTCGTTTCGTCCAACGAAAGGATGCACGGCGCGCTGCTCTGTTTCCGGACTGACTTTGCATAATCACGATTTCGTAATTGTTTCAACAGGAAGACGTATTACCAATTATAATGTATCTCCAAATAAAGGATTGTTTCCCAAAGAGAGCGGTCAAGCACCTATAAACATTTAACTTTTCTACTTTGAATTTTAATTCTTTTTCGTATTTTGAATTTTCTAATAAATGACAGTGAAATGAATGAAGCTTAAGATAAATAAATTAAGAATATAAGATGGACAATGTAATTTTTTATTGAGATTGCAATTTCAATAAAATTACAATCTTTTGTATCATTTATTTCTAAAATGGCTGAGAAAATAATACCGAAACTTTATATTCGATATATCATTTATTGAAAAATTCAAAGTCCAAAAAAATAGCTAATGTTATGACCGTATTCTTTTCATCCAATAACTTTCCAAATAATTTTACATATTTTTTATGCATGTAGGAATATTAAAAGCCATTCGTTTAATTTTAACGAAATAAATAATTGTCCGAATTGTATTTTGCATTTAATTCGCTCTTACGTTTTTTTTTTTACTCCGGTCGTCTTTAGAAAGAAGATGATGCTTTACGGCTTTTCCGTGACAAAAGGGAAGTTCCAATCGCGTAAACTAAATATCTGGCGCCATTATCTACTTCCACGTCTCCGACGTTTCAACCCCGTTCCAGGTTTGTTCGCGAAGGAGGGCAGACAGGGAGGTGGGTTCTCTTATCCGTCGTCGCTGTGGCGGGTGTCGGTGGCGCGACTGTGAAGCGAAGGCAATTATCGTAGCGAAACTTGAACGTGGCAACGCGCCCCGAGGACGACGGGCTTTCGGCTTCGATGTGTGGGAGTGAGTGTTTGGCGTCTGATACGACGGGTCAGGTCCCCGGGGATTCTCAGGGACTCAAACGGGACTATCCCGCTGCCGCCTCTCTCTCATCACAGTTAATTACCAGTCCTCGGCCCGCGCTCTCGAGTCGGTCTCTCTTTCTCGCTCCGTTTACCTTAGTCCCTTAGTCCTCCTCGAACCCATATCGCTTCCGCCGGGCGATCCACCCTCAATAATCCACGTACCGTTTCCTACTGTTCTGGAATCTTTTTTTCCAGCCAAAGTAATTTTCGCAAAACACGCGGAATCGATTGTTAAGCCGCATTATGGCGATAACGAACCAAATCATTTCTTTTTTATACACACTAATTGACAAGAGATTATTTTTAAGATATATTTTTAAAGTGATTTTTCGTTACGAATATATATATATTATCTTGTATCAGTTCTGCTACAATCGTTCTCGAATCGTAATAAAAGTTTCCATCCAATTATTATTAAACTTTCCCTGCATTAAGCGTACCTGGGAGATACACATCTTACACGAGGCCGCCGTTCCTTAACGCGAAAAATACCGTACGGATATCTGAGTGGGTTTTTCCATACGGTTAATGGATTCGATTCGCGCTGGATACAGGGCGCGTCAGGCATGGCGGGACAAAAATGTAGATTCGTATACATTTCAGCGGTGTCACACACGTATAGACGTTTTAAGAGTTACGTGCAATCAATAGGCGACAGGGAAACCCCCGTGGGAATCCAAGCGAGCGAATCGTAGCGGGATTGAACGCTTGAAATGGAATAATATCCAATAATCTGGCAGCCGAGAGAACGGGATAAAAAGGGACGTTTTATCGGGGCATCGCAGCATCCAACCAAGCGGTATCCGACCATTTCCGCCAAGCTCTCGGAGCCATTTCGCCCCGTTCTCGGCTAGCCGGCAAAATTAATTATTGATTTCGGATACGCGCATTCAGTCGCGGCGGGCAGCTTTTAATCGAAAACGAGCCATCCGTCGCACACCTATTTCCGACCGCTACGAATTTAACAACGGATCGATCTGGAAATGCCCGTTGTGTTACACTATTACTGCCGCTCGTGGCAAAAAGCCACCGACCATTCGCGGTTATTCGTTTCAATTCTTTTTTTACGATAATTTTCAAGGTACTCGACACATATATCAAATGAAAAATAAATATTTTGTTAAAAATTTTAGTTTTCACAAATTCAAATTAAATAATAAATCAAGTAATTCAGTCACAATGCAATTATACATATGTTAAATTAAATATTAATTTGTAAATATATTTTAATGGCGATAACTTTTCGCGAATTAGTTTACATGTTTATCCATCGATTATTTAAATGGACAAAATAGTAAGATACGAAGATAGTGTGTGAAATAATGTATAAAAATACGTACAGAACAGGAAAGACAAGGTACGTAGGAACATCTGGAGAAAGGTATCTAGACTATCTTCTTAAATGACTGTTTATCCATTAAGGGAAGTAGAAGGCTGGGACAGAGGACTTGGCAGGATGTTACCAACTGTTGGTCTGGTGAGATTTTCTTCCGACGTGACGTTCAAGTCTATTAGCTAAATAAAATCGGAAAAAATATTTGTATTTTATGCACATATTTTATGTGTGCGTATATATCTCAATTAAATTTTCTTTTTACACTGAAATTTTATTTTCTAATAAAAAAATTTTATTTTTTAATTAATTTCAAATTAAATTTCAAAAATAAAAGGAGCTTATTAAAGGAACACGATAGGAGAAGGTATAAATTCACGCTTTCCTCCTTAACATTTTTTTTTAAAGGCAATAAATGAAAATATTAAATATACAGACATAAAGTATTTGCTCCGTGTGTAAAATGGAGATATAATTTACATTTGTATTATATGCTATTCCATTAAGAAATTTGTTTTTTCCGTAATCTAGTGTACCGTGAAATCGTTTGTTATATTTCGTACGCATATAGCTTTTAAGCAATATCTTTAATCACCTCTTGTAATTCTGCCTTGCTAAACATATGAAACAATTGGCCGGGTGTCATTGTCATTACTTCAATATTAGTGTCGTTCAATTTCTCTTCCATTACTTGCTTCAATATTGTCAGGGCAGATTTTAACGCTTCCTTGAGCGTCATGGACTGTAACAACAAATATTTATCTAGCAATTTCAACAAATATTATTTAACTTAATTTAATGATAAGATAAATTACCTTATGATATACTTCTTGCAAATTCTGTTGAGCTCCTTCGCTACCAGATCCTATAGCTTTCGCATCAAATTGGACAAAAGTACCAGATGGATCCATGTGATACAGCTGTGGACCTTTCTCGTCGATCCCAGCGAATAACATTGCTACGCCAAACGGCCTGGACATGGCGGTGCCATCGTCATCGCTGTCTCCAAACTGTATAGCCAAATTAGATACAGCCTGTGCAGTTGACTCCACTGTCATCTTTTCGTTGTAGACAAACCAATGATTCTGGCATTCGACTCGAGCTCTATCGATCATTGTCCGCGAATCGGCCATCAAACCGGACGCTGCGCATCCTATGTGTCTATCGATTTCTACAATTTTTTCTACAGTTGTCGGTTCCATTAAAGAAGAAGTAATGCGCTTCTCCACTGCCAGAACAACTCCCTCCGTTGTGGCGATTCCAATGGCGGTCGAGCCGAGCTTTATAGCTTCTATGGCATACTCGACTTGGAATAATCTTCCCTCTGGTGAGAAGGTGTTTACTCCACGATCGTATTCAGAGCGCGTGAGAAACATCTAAAACGAAAATTACAAGATTCACAAGTTAGACATACATAATATGTATATATAAATTGTCGCACTTAACTATTTTATATTATGTTTGATTATTTATGTCGAAATTGTCAAGAAAGCGATGTAAAATTGAGATTGTGATCGAGATTGCGTGAAAATAGTTAAAGACCTGTAGAAACTAAATTTGAGGTTAAGCGCTACTAAAGATGACACAAATAAATTCAATAAAGCTACAAAACCAGGGCATCTGCTCTTACACGGAATTATAATGCATAACAGAATGCTCGAATATCAATAGAAACGGATAAAGACTTAAACTGACAGAAAATAACCAGTTGAGTAGGATGGTTAACCAACAATGACATAGCAAAACGAAGTATTCCGTGAATGAAAACTCAAGTACGATGACAAACGTGATATTTAATGTAACGTGTTTTCAATTTGAGTTATACGTTTACCTTAGACGCTTTATTTTTAATAAAAGCAGGCGTGAAAGTACGAAATGCCGAGTTGTCACAAACGCTAGTCACGGAAAGTCGCGGACAATTAAATGCAATGGCAGCAGCAGTAGCGTAACATTGGAGGGTACTTCAGGCCGCATTTCTAACGAGAGATATTGTCAATTGCGGCCTAACGATTGGTCGACGCTGCAAGCAAATCAGTCACATTTACTAACCGCCCATTCACGTGCTCGATCGATTTCCAAGTTGACACGTGCTTGCAGAAAGCTCCATTCAGTAATAAACGAATAAACAGCGGCGATTTTGTTTAAAATGACGTCGAAGGTTAATTTGAAAGAATTAAAAATGATTATAAATGAGAAGAACTGGGATCAGTTATCGCAAAATGTCAAACCGAAGCATTTTGTCAGGCAGGGATCAGAGTACGTATGAAACGATAATGTTTACAAGTTGTCAATTGACAGATAATTGTATAAAATAATTATTACCCGCGTTTCAGAACGATGCCCGACGCGAGAATCTTAGTACAGATGTGTCAAGTACTCGTGAGCGAAGCTACTCCGGATACGATTAGAATCTTGTGTCTAAAATGTTTGGGGAACTCATGCCTTGACAGTTACAAGTATAAACAACATACGACAGAGAACGTGGAATCTGTTAAATACAACAAAAGCTTATATAATAAATTAGTCGAGAGTGATTTGTGCAAGCAAGACAATTGTGACTATCCTCACGATTCTCATTTTCCTTATGACGGAGTTGTAGAATGGGCTACGAATTACATTGAGACTCATGGGAAATCCGCAGAACACCTGACTAACAATGAACTGGATATCCTTAGACTCAGTATTCAATTCTTAAGTAATTTATTTACGTACGCCTGTCCGAATGTGACATCCGCAGATAATAATATTCTGAGATATTTAAATCGTGATGATTTGAAACAAGCCATTTTGTAAGTATAATTATAATTTTTTTTACATCATTCATTAAAGATTGTTTTAATTATTTTCAGAAGTTGCATGCAGTTCAATTACAAAGTCCTCGCCAATGCGGCTTGTATATATGTGCACAATGCATTAAAAAACTTGTGTCACAGCTATTTCACAATGGATGAGAAAGACCTATGTTTACAATTATTGAAACCTATCAAAGAAGGTTTTACGTCTGCGACGGATGCGTTGTTGCTCTTATTACGTCGACCGAAAGTATTTGAATATGTATATAGTAGTATAACTATGAGCGAAAAGTTAGATATACTCGAAATTATCTATAATGAATCCTGGGAATCCTGGCAATCTGATCTCGACACAGTGCTCGCAAAGGATCAGGCTGAGTTTCTGGCGTTAACGTTTTGCAAGAAAAGTGATCTCATTTTAAAGACCGTAGACACGTACGTGAATAGCGTAGATCCCACTGAAGTTATCCTTATTCTCAATATTCTGGGACTTCTTACTACGCAATGCAAGATCTCGGAGAATACCAGGTGTTTGCTTATTAACTGTAAATGTAAGTATAGCACTTTCTAGTAGAACCTCATTGTAAAATATAGAACTGATATAACTGCATTTATAGATCTTTTGATGTCTCTACATATGATGGGCAAGGAAGCGGAAAATCATTTTACTCCAATAACAAATTTAAGTAAAGTGGCACCTAATGCTCAAGGGAGAGCTGTAAACGTATGCTCAAACACAAGTAATTCTGAAACATCTGGAGCAACAGCGGCAAGCTGTGATCCACAGGAACATCCCGCATACGGCTTTAAAGCGGGACTAATACGAGTTATTGCAAACATGGTACACAAGAATAAAATGTGTCAAGATCTGGTAGGTGCAATTACATGAAAAATTTCATATTAAATATATTTTAATAATATAAAAAAAATATTTTATCTGGCGTCGATAAGAAACGTTTCTGACTGATCTTGAACGTTTGATTCGGGCATAACGTTAAAGTGCGCCTCGTGGCCGGGAGAAGAATTAAAACGTTAAATTCTCAACGATCGTGACAATCGGTATATGTAACATAACATAAAACAATAAAAAAAAAGATAACAAACACACATATATCTATTTATATTATTATTGCTATTTATAATAAATTCTTTAAATGAAATTTAAAGAATTAAATTCTTAATTTTTCATTCAATCTTTTCTTTTAATAATAATTTTTGAATGTTTTCTTTTTATCGCAAATAAATGCATACACGTTGTGTGATTATATTATTTTATATTAACAAAATGTGTAACAGTATTTTCGATTTTTCAACTTTACGACATATACGTGTTCAGCATATTTTTTTCTAACTTCCTAATTTATCTATAGAATGATTAATTTTCATAAATAAATAGTGTGTCGTAATCTTGACAAAAATGCAAGTACTTTCGCAAAAGTCCTACATTCAGCTATACATTGCGAAACCGCACGGTGTATCTTAAGCCTCGCACGCGAGGAAAAAGAATGACCGTAAGCGCTTATTTGGCTGCCGTCTGAGTCTGGGCCACACAGAACGCCCCGGCGATTCGCGCTGTCCCGTACTCGAAGGGATTAAAATTATGCCTCGTGAATGATGATAGGTTATTTTCAAGCAAATAGAGAACCACGACAGTTGCAAAATATAAATTTGGCCTTTGTTGCGCGCCACGCTTGTGCGCTATGCGTGTACCGGTAAATCGATATTTCTCTCCCGCTGATTACATCTCGCGCGCGCGGATGATACGGAATACGCGAACAAAAGGTGCGCAATAGTACGCGGCCCTGTCGTGTCGGACAAAGCGAAATTAAGTGTTCCATCTGACTGAGAGATGCGGCGAGATGATCGAAATCTGATATGCGCGTTGCGAATTTAGCGGATCCGCGAGATGACAAAGTTCGCGTCGCATGCATATTGACAGATAAATTAGTTATGATGAATCAGAGCGGAAACACGAGCCTGCGGGCGGAATATTAATTCAGTCTCCTAGTATCAAGGATGACATGTACCTCGCCGTAGTCACGATAGTAGGATGTAGATAATTTTTTGCTGATCATCCGTTATAATAAATTTATCATTGATATGGAAATAATTTACGTTAAGCATCGTTCAATCGATCGCATTGTATATATGTGTGTGTGTGTCAAAAGCGTCCTCCGTGATGAAACTTTAAAATGTTTTAAATAAAAAAGCCTCCTTCGTGAATCATTTTAAAATGCTTTAAATATGTAAATGATATTACGCATGTGATTTCAGTTTCGCGAAATAGATGGAATTCCATTGCTTCTGGATTGTTGTAACATAGACGCGAGGAATCCGCGTAAGTGTAATTTTATCTCACTCTTGTCATACTTTTGTTTTTCTTCGTCGCTTTCGTTCGTCTCATTAACGACAATTTCTATGCAGTTATCCTGCAATGGACCATTCTCGCTTTGAGAAATCTGTGCGAGGGAAATCCTGAGAATCAGAAAATTATTAGAAACTGCGAAAAAACGGGCGTGCCACATAATCCTACGTTGCAAGAGATGGGATTGACTCTGCACGAGGACGCGGATGGGAAGTCGATTCGTATCGCTCCTCTCCGTCGCAATTAGGAAGATTTACTGTTTTCCAGAACGCGAGATCGCTCTCGGCGATCAATCAATTCGATAATTATCAAACTATTACTTGTTTGTATCGATAATATCCTCGATAAGATACAATGATTGGTTTATCTCGATATGCATAAATAATTATTATTCCAATTAGCTCGACTGAAATGTATCTTGCTACACCGCTAAGAAAACGACATCGCAATTACAACGATTTGTGCCATTAGACGAAATATGATCTCGTACGACATAGAGAGATATTTTATCTACATTCATGGCCGAGTGATTTACGATACAATAAAAGCTGCTGCGAGAGTTCACGGTCTATTAGTAATTGCTAATGTAAGTATACAACTGCTATCGCTGATCGTTCAATTGCAAAGCGAAATTTTGAACTTTTTTTTTTGTAAATAATGAGCTTTCGTCAGAATTTTATTAAACAATGACAATAATTTTTAGGCGATGTGTTCTGGAAATCAAATAAATAAATTTGTAATAAATATNTGTCCGTACCCACGTTTTTCTGTCCTCTCACTCGAAATTACTCAAGACGGAGATGTACGGAGATTCCTGTTTAAGAATTATAGAACCTCCAATTACGCTGTCAGGAGAAGCGAGTGTTTTAATAAATAATTTCTCTATTAATTAATTGCACGTGTCTTAATTCCCTTCCTCGTCCCCCCGTGATTCCCGTTTTAAGACGATAATTTCTCACGTCCGTGGCTGTTTCTCATCGCGAACAATTTTACGATGAGGAACGGCGACGTCGTCTTGCGCGTAATAGGTGTTTATTAATGTCATCCGAGAGGCGCGGGCAGGCAGGCGAGCGAGAGGAATCGCGGTGGTGGGTGAGAAATCCGCCTGCGCGCACCAACTTGTGCGTTAATTATACCGGAAGTTTCGAAATACATAAGAGACAGTTACGTTTTCCTTTCTAATGGAATTCTCCGGACACCCGGCGCGCGTTTCCAGGGCTCAACGGGATCGCGGCCCCGGTTAAATATCGATAAATAAATAATATTAGATAATTATCTCTCTCGAAGGGCATGTACCGCGTGCGTTCTACTTAGCCGTGATACGCGACGGCATGCATCTCTGACGGATTTACGAAATGTAATAATAGGTTTCCCGACATAATGTGCGATCTAATCGAGCATGACCAATCGCTGATTTATGGCGGGGTTTCAGGGAAGAATAAGATTGCGGATAGTTGTGGCGTATGCATAAGTGTCTACTTTTATCCCATAAATAATATGATCATGTGACAAATATGCCCGTTAATAATCGTTCCTTTTCTTTGTTAGTTCCCACTGCAACAAAGGACGATAGATTTATATATCGTGCGAGATTTATATTTTTCGAAAGATCTTGGTAAGCGAGCCGATGAAATACCTCGAGTTTGCACGTTTCGCGTATGAAAGTAGATCGTACGCGTTCCGCAAACGACCGTACCGTAAATTGCTTTTGATTTAAATATCGGCCCATCTCGCAGACAATCAATCTTGGGCGTGCGTAATGGCGAGCAGTTAACGCATCAATTTATCAGTTAATTATATACGCGGTTAATTGCCACGGGTAATTATTTCCGCGCAAGAGACGCGCTCTCCGTGCATACGCGAGAGAGACGAACGCGGTTCGAGGAAGCGAGATGAAATTCCTGCCACGTGAGCCACTTTGATCGCGCGGTCAATGGTATCGATAGAAGTGGCTCCCTGCGATCTCTCCTTGAGAAGAGCGTAAGTATTCGAAAGCCGAACCCAAAACACAGCACACCACAAAAAACGCTAACAATATAAAGAAAATATTCAACTCTACAATGAATATTAACATCACTTTTCGTGCTCTCCAAATTCTATTCATCCGTTTTTTTTTTTATGTTTAACTCCCTCTTCAATCCCCATTTTATTTCTATGGCATATGTAATGTACAGCAATATTCTTATTCTCATTCACCATGAAATAAAACGAGGACTAAAGACGGAGATAAGAATAAAGAGTTTAATTCTGTGCTAAAAATAAAGTTTAATCGCAGGCAAAAAAAAATCATCATTTCATCTTTTTGTGATCATAAAGTTTGCAACAAGACGAGATCCAGCTGTGGACGAACCGCCTACTTGTAAGAATCGATCGAAGTAATTAATCGAATTCAATGCAATATTGCGTCCCGTAAAAGAAATATCTTCCAGCGCGTTGAGAATTTCGTCGATCCGCCAACCTTATTAATATTCATAGACGCTGACGAGGGAAGCGTAAAAAGTGCTTGGTCGTGCGTGAGATCGCTCAGGTGCGTAAATTCTGATCGGCTCCTTGATAATCAACTCGTTGACGCAATAAATTCCGGCGAAAGAAGTCGAATAGAAAGAGAGGAAGAAACTGAGAGCGGGTGCATGGTCCAACTTTAGATAATGTCATCAGTTTGTTCCCAATTATGTTATTATATATTTCGAGTTATACGAATCGTTTATCACAATAATCTTTGATTAAAGAACTGTATAAACATACAGATTGGAAAAATTCTCTCTTCTCCTTCCACCCTTTAAATGAAAATTGAAATTGCTAAGAAATTTTTGTGGTCAACATTTTGAAGACCATTCATGTATTTCCTTTTAAATTATTGTGAATGAATAAGTATATACACATATCATACACTGTACAAAAGTATAAAATTAAAAGAAGTTTCCTGTTTGTATTTTTGTCCAATTTGAGAATATATAATTAATTTTATACTTATTATTAGAGCACTCGGTCTTTTCGTGGCTTCCTATATTAAATATTTTATTTAACATTTTAATTAAGACAAGACTGTTGTAATATAAAGAATTTAACAGTTAAACTTCTTTCACAATGTACTCCCTTCAAAGATAAATAATCATGTTCTTTCTCTTTTTTTTTCTTAATTAAAAAATTAATTTTCCTAAGATTTTCTAATTTTCAAAATTTTAAATAAATTAATTTTTTCTAAATTATAAGATTTTTATCTTAACCTAATTTTTGTTTATTAGAATAAAAATGGAGATTAAAAATGAGAGAAAAAATTTGAGAAAATGCTCGAGCTCGATGCTCTTATACGGGATAACATAAAAAATTAAATGTGCAGCTTGTCCTGATTCTTTGAGCTTTCATTCACCTCTCACGTGAAGTCTTATATGTAAATTCGTAAAGACAAAGAGATTTACTGAATCGGCGTAATGGATAGATCGCCCAGTAGATACTCGGGATAGATAATCGATCTAGCAAACGAACTAGATTCTCGTATTAATAGAGGCTGCAAATTGAAGCCGCGTCGGCGCCTAATAAGTCGCGGATTCTCTCTGCGATACCGGGGCTTGGACGGGCCCCTCGCGCGCGCGCCTACGCGTGATTTCTCTCAAAGAACCCCGACACGGCGATATATTTCCTATGCCCTCGTATACTTTACATACATCGTGTACGCTGCGCATTTGTACGAAAGAGTTGAAGCGACGTAAAGGGTCATGCACAATGCGCTGCCGAGGGTCGAGTTGTAATCTTTCCTGGAACCTTAGGGATCGGTGTCGTAAAACGAGACTAATCCAAGCTGCCGTGAGCTTAGGGAGAGACCGACTTTTGGTACGTATTCTTCTGTCAAGAAAATTAGAAATTTATTCTAACAGCGAATGTATATTATCCGGGAGGGGACCGGGGAAGAATTGCGGAAGAAAATGACAACGCGCATGGTTAATTATAAACGTAAAGAGGCCTCGCGCGCACCGAGGGCATGCAGACCGCGCGATATATTTTAACGACTGCCGCACACGCGGTGCGTGAGCCGTAAATGTTACGCCGAGCCAGAGATTCGTGTAATAGCCACTAAAAGCGAGTTTCGTCCCTTTATGGATCGTAAAGGCAGGGATATTTGGAACGGGGGAAACCACTGCTTAAATTGACCCGACTCGCAGTTAACTAAAAGAGCGTCAGGCACGATCATGCCTTAGGTATACCGGAGTAATCTTCGAAGAGACACCATTGTCAGCACGATGATTTTCTTTTAGCGAATGGGATCTTAAATTCTTCACAACGACGTCATGCGCAAGAGAAAATATAATAATCTATAATATTATTATCAAGGCTTCTGGTCCATCGCCGACCATATTGGAAATCGTGACGTTAGAAGCGAGAAATTACACGAAAATTACATACTTTGCAAAAATTACATACTGTCAAATAAAAAGATATTTGGATGAAACCACATTGTAGGTCGCTTTAGCACACTTGTAAAATGTACAGGACACTATTCTTAAAAACACTATATGTAAAATGAACATGGTACAGAGCGTAGTCACACACATAACTAAACACACTAACACACACGTGATTTGACAACTCTGGAAAGAGATAGACACTGTGTCTTCTACGATGTGTATTCCTTGGTAATCTTAGTTTCTTGTATGTTTTACATGTATGCCACAGCAATCTACAGTGTATTTTCATTCAAATATCTTTTTATTTACGTTGCAAAGATTTGACAGTACGTTGCAAAGATTTTCAATATGTATAATTTCTCGCTTTTGACGTCACGTTTCAAGATGGCTGCGNTTAATACTCAGGAGCTTTAATATATTAATATATTAATATATAATATGTTTTATAAATCATGTAACGAATATATAAATGTAAACGGTATCTAAAGAGGAGCTATCTGAAGAATGTTTGAAATATTCGTAACAATGTTAACGAGCGCCGCTAATTGCACGATTCGCTTTCAATCGCGTTTCGGTTTACCCCGCGTAAATTAATCCCGTTTCAATCCGAATACGTATACGGCGCATTGTCCGAGCGATGAAAAGTCCGCTCTAATTACCCCGTGTAAACGGAGCCGCGCGTCGATTTCTCGAGAGACGGACGCGACGTCGCTCGTAAACAATGACAATAGGGCCTGTCGTTTGCGAGCGGATGCTGCCGATGCCAGGCAGCCCTCATGATGGCCGCCTGCGATCCTGGCCCGTCCGTCGAGTTAATTAATCGCACCGAACGATCTCCATTGAAATGGAATCTGGATAAATTTTCCGTGCTGATGCTGTCGGGCTAGCATGTGGGTATTATCTTTACGACCTCTTCAAAGAGGAGATGAGACGCCGGGGCAGCGAGGCGCAAGGGGCGGTAAGGGACGCATGCGCGCGATACGGCCNCCGCCGCCGCTGGAAGCGGTGCACCGAAACCGGAGAACCTGTTATCAGAGAAACAGTGGCCTGGGACTTGGTCCAATTATCATGCAGGCGAGACACCGAGGTCCCGTCTGCGAGACGCGCCGTCCTCGCCGCTCTTAATTCCGACTCACCGCCGGAGAGCCGTCGTCCGCGCGTGGCGTTCACCATGCTGGCTCCACGACTCACCACGAACGCGCCGTTTCGGATTGTGGATCGAAGAGGTTTTCGTCAGACACGCAATTAACTGGAACCTATATATATATGATATCTAGCTATCCATGTCGAGACGGATCTCTCTCTCTCTTTCTCTCGTTCTCTACGTTCTCCGTCTATGTTGCACGGTGTAGATAGAAATAATAGCTAACGTGACGACGCACTTTGTGCACGAGGCGTTCTCGATACGCAGTGTTTTTCGCCGTCTACTAAAACGTAAAAGTGTCAGGACATGTTAAAGACAGCGAGCGGCCCGACGTGAGATTAAATGCAGACGCAAGTCATCCGAGAATGACTTCGAGAAAATGCGTCTCGCCGTTATTTCTGCGCAGCGACGCGGATAGAAATTACCGCGTGACGTATCGATGGTGTTACGTGTCGATCGGGAGGCAGGACACGACATGTTCTCCACCTTCGGAAAACTTTCGAGCCGCCCGACACTCGTGTGACGTATGACTGTGGAAGACTTCGCGATGCACGCAGGTGATACCCATCGAGGAGAAAGCGCCGCCGTTATTATCAGACGAGATCCAAGTGGCCCAATTTGTACCGCGCCGTTAAGGAGCGACGGAGATGATTTATGGAAACGGTAGACGCGCTAATTGCCTGCCGATGTGATTCATCGGACGGTGTCGTTGCATACCCGAGCACGTCGGTCGCTTTGTGAAGAGCCGGGCTGAAATAATCTCGTCGATTGCGATGGGATATGCAGTTGCTTAATTAACGACACGGCATAATGAGAGAGATTCGATGCTTGCTCCTGAGGTAAGACCAAATCATTTTTGCAGCGCCCGTGATTTCACATTTCGTACACTGAGGGAAATATCTGTTGACGCTATCCAGAATTCAAAATCGGTTTACCAAACGGTGTAGTGAATAATTGTGTAACAAGACATCTAGTCAATAATATCAAATTATCTGGTAAGCGCATTGTCTAATTAGTATTACAGTAATATTTATATACGTTTACCAAACTGTTTAATATATTATACGTACGATTCATTTTATGAGCGTTATGAAAAGCGTCGAAAAAGAAAGCGCCTTATATCCATTTTTATCAACATAGATTAATTTTAATCTCAGTTTAACTTACTTTTATCTTTTTCTAATTTTAAGAATTGGAAAAGGATACAAGATAAGTTAAACCGAGATTAAAGTTAATCTACATTTGGTAGAAATTAACATTAGTGAGAGACAATTGACTATTGCGTCCATTAGACGGGCACCGCACGTCTAGAGAAGATTACTAAACTATCTAAATACCTATGACTAAATGTCTCGGTATTGACAGTCTCGGTATCGACTACTATGAGTACTATGACACATTGAGGCGCCGCGCCGTTAGCAAAATATTGGATGTGTGAACCACACACACATCGCATAATTCAAGTTCACTACACTACTTCTCACAAAACGAGTATAGTTTTAATCACCAAATAATTTCCCTCAGTGTATGTTCACTGTGTATCGAACGATATATTATATATTTATCTGTAAGTTTGTTAAATTTATTAAATTTATAGGAACAAATTTATTTAGATATAGAATAGCTTCAATATGTTGCATATGTTTATGATGAAGTTCTTATCAGGACCGCTTACTATATTCGCAAAAATAGTCCGAATCGAAATACGTTATCGCGAACGAGTTCTCTGAAAAGCGTAAAATCAGTTATCTCGAATGTTCGCCCGGCGTTTCCTCGTGCCGGAGCTCCGAGCGGCGCGCCTGCTTTCGACATCATCATTTTCTCCCGTTCTCACGATCTTTTCGCGTCTTCGCGCTCGTGTTATTCCTCTTTCGATTTCACTCACGTCGTTTACCGTTTCCATCGTGTGGCGGCTCTTAAAATCATGTATTTCCGTGGCGTGGGGTTAGACTGGACCCTTTTTCTCCGTTCTCCGAGAGTCTCGTTTCGCCGTCCACCGCCACGTCTCTTCGCCGGTTCTCTTTCCTCTCGCGTTTCTCTCTCTCTCATCCCGTTCTCTCCCTCCACTCGAAAGCCCCGGTGTAACAATGGCTGCCCTCTAATTATCGGAAGACCGCGGCACTTTAAAAAGATCCCGAGAGCCCATCACAGGATTCCGTTTCGTTCGCTCCTTAAAATTTCTCTGCCTCCTTTCCTTCCTTCCTTTACGCTCTCTCTCTCTCTCTCTCGTCTTCTCCTTCTCCGAGACGTCGGTAACAAAAACAATCAACGTGGCGATCGTTGCTCATGGAAAATTAGTTTAGTCTCGCGAGAGCACCTACCGCGAATTCGCAACAGCCGTTGGTCCTTTGTCGGATCCTTTGGATGTGCGCTTTGCAGGATGTGAGAAATGATGAAAAATAATCAAAAGATTCGCATTCCGAAGTAATTAATTCAAAGCTCACGTCTCGCATCTCGGATTTCTCTCTTTATCATAAATAATGTCAGTTTGCAGACTAGTAATTTCTGTTACATTATTAAGGATATACTCGATGATTGCTCGTTACATATAAAATGCAGCTCCCCGATCATCTAAGATGTCCACATGGATGTTACACATGTTACTCAAGCTTTCTAGTATCGCCACGCGAAAGACGTTCTCGAGTGCGCGCCGAGTCGGCCAAGTGCGAGATCATGACGGCGCTTTCCGGTCGGCGAGAAAGATCGTAGAAGGGAGAAAAGCCACGCCAATAAAGAGAAAATAGCGGCCGTTCGACGAGAAGCGCGAGTCGGAATGGGCGTAACCCAAGGCGAGCTCGCTCGTACCTGTTGCTCGTTGCTTCCTATTAAATACTCTCAGCCGACCCACACTAGAAAGGACTCCACGTCTGCGTTGGTAACCAATGACTAAGAGCGAGGAGAAGTTTTTTTTTCCACCCTTTCCACGCGCGCGGTTTCTTTCTCTTCCTCGTTCGGCTCCTTCTTCGGGATCGCGCTCTCGAGTCGTCGCTTCCAAAAGCGACGCTCGCGCTTGAAACCGGACGCACGTGCGCACGTAACCGCGACGATTGCGCGCCTTTCCGTATGGGAAGCACTTGAAAAAAATCCGCGCTTTCTCGTAGATTCCGCCATCGGTTGATTTACGAGAGCGCGGCAGGAGATGGAAAATTTCTAATCGTGAGACTCTCACGGTAACGCTTCCGAGATTGAATTTCAAGATACGGTTTGTAATGTTTTTTTCTTTCTTTAAGATAAGATCTTTTGTCACCGAAATGTCGTAACCATTAGCCGTAAACCCTTTTTAGAGTAAACTTCTCCATTAGCTCTATTATTCGCCGGTTTTTTCTCTTTTTTTTTTTACGTTACATAGACATGATTATTCGCCCCATTTTTCGTTCGGATTTCGTCGCTTCCCCTATGCTTTTTGTCGTACTATTTTTCTTTAGTGATATCTCTTTGTGCACTTCTATTAGCGGTTTGTATTTCGAGCAGATGTTTGTCGAGTACAATGTCTTCTACATGCTAGCCAGTTTAGGCCTCTCGACGGCATTGTATCCACCGAGATATAAAAGATTGGGGTAGGCCCTTTCGGGGCCTTAACAACGACACCACGAAGGAAACGTGTTTACTCTATTCGGGACGGACCGCACTATCTCAAGAAGGTACAAGCCAGTCGAATTTTCTGAAAAAGATTCTCGAACGAAAACATTAATGACGCTGCATCTTTTTATAAATTTGCACATAAAATATTTTAAGTGCACGAATAATTAAATGCACGAAAATATTTTAAGATACGTTATTATATGTTATTATAGCCTGACCTTTATCTAGATTTAGGACTGTGAATTTTCAGTGAAACCTAACGAGTTAAAAGGAAGTGTGAGCCATTCGTCTAATAATTCTGAATATTTGTACCTCTACATCTCGACCATCGATCGTCCGATTAATAATGGAGTCATAAACGATCTAACACGAGGGTTCCTAGCATTATGCGGCTCGAATTAGAGACTCCCAGATAATTTATCTAAGGGCGGGGCCAAGAAAATCCTTGAACTTTGCCGCAGGTGTAACGTAGC
This sequence comes from Tetramorium alpestre, assembly GCA_021460005.1. Taxonomy (NCBI): domain Eukaryota; kingdom Metazoa; phylum Arthropoda; class Insecta; order Hymenoptera; family Formicidae; genus Tetramorium; species Tetramorium alpestre. The sequence goes on from JAJVSH010000002.1 coordinate 2,670,122, forward strand.
TTGAATTTTATCGTGATAATGAGAACAGGAGGTCGCTTCATAAATTGCGGCATTGAACGTCGGGACGGAAAATATGACAGACGTGCATAATTAAATAATTTTTTGAACTTTTAAAAAAAAAAATTTCTTTTGCTTACTTTTACTGTCGATTTACCGGGAATTGACTCAACTGCAATATTTCATGCGTCCGTGGAATCCGCAAGAGTAGGGTTCACGGCAACATATTGTCGCGACATCGGTGACAGTGTTATTACGCCGTATTGACGGTAAAGCGTTGTTAATTAAACGGTGTTATAAATTACCGGCTATATCGTAAACCTAATGATGTCCCGTTAAAGCGCTACAGCGTGAAAACTGCGCGTTCGAAATTCACGGTGGGCTGTAAACATTTTTACGGTGCTCGTCCGTTACCTCCGTGCGAGAGAATACTCAACCGCGACGAGGGAAACACGAGGAATCGCGAGAGTCAGCGGTAGCGGGCAAGATTAAATATAAAATAGGGATTCACAATGAATTCCGTACTTTGTCTTTTACTCGTGTTTCATATGTACCTATATCCTGTGTAATCATGGCGCAACATAACTTCCGGGACATCCGCCCCGTAATTGTAAAATTATAATTATTATCAGTAGATACACAATTCCACAGAACGATTTATACGTGTTCATAGAAAAAAAATTCAATTCTACGTGAACGAATGTTTTTTGCTGGTTGTCTATCGAATGCATCGCTCTGCTCAGCCAGACATGTTTCCTGTCGTTTGTCTGGCTCGCACAAATAAAATGATAGAGCGTTATTGTCACGAATCGCCCCGTCCGTTAACATCGACGCGTTTATATATCACGCTCCAATTTCTATGAGAGGAGAAACGTATAATTTTAAGATCCTAGAAACGGAGGAGAGAAATAAAGAGTCGAGATCAATCCACACGACTGGCAATAAGGCGAGGAAGGTATATACTTAAATTAAGTGTGCTCCACAGCCGAAAGATGGTTTCGCGCCGGATCCTCATCAGGACCGCGTCCTTCTTTTCGAAAACGGAGCTCGCGTATTTTGTAGCGTTGCCGGGGGTCTCGTGGCGATCACCTTACTTCTTTTTCTCCCCGTCTTGACAGCATCGGATCGTTTGAGGCATGCACGTGAGACGGCGACCCGACTCGACGAGACCCCCTTAAAATCGAAAACATATGGCGTACAATTACGACGTAATTGTATATAATTAATGGAATTCGCTCAAGGGGCCCGCTCTTGGTTGTTATACGGCACGCTTGTTTCCTCGAACGGCAAAGGGAACTGCGGAGTCCACGTAAGCGGGGGTCTCAACGAGATCCGTCCTCCGAATAAAATTTTCATCGCCCGCGTGTATATACTTTATTCACCATACATGTGTATCGGCCGCGCTCGCATTTTGCATGCCACGGGACTATAAGAGGGCAGAAAATTGCGAGAGTTCAACATACTAATTTCCGATGTCACGAACAGTATCCCGACCAATAACTTCCCTGATTGTCGAATGTAAAAAAAAAAAAAGAGAGAGAAAAGGGAAGAAACTGGAAAACTTGGCCGAATGTGTGTCTCAGCTCGTTTATTACAAAGTTATTTTATTTTCGGCACTCTCTTCGGCCAAGTACCAGTCACACGTTCATCGCGGATTCTCGAGCGCGACGTTTAATGATCGATTCGTTCCGTGCAACGCAACGAGGTAGCTCGAGTGAGTGACATCCTTAAAAATTCCCTCTCTCGATATGAGCAATCAGATCTGATCGCGAAGATCATTTAGGTAGTATCTCAAGTATTTTCTTAAGTATGTCGATGTATACTCGTCAGCCCGATGAGGCACACACGTTAAGTCTATCTCAAATCGAATGGACCGATCGGATCGACCGATCCATTTTTGAAACAAAGCGTGCCTTAACGATAGGATCGAATTTTTGCACGCAGATGTGTATCATTCATCACGTTTCTCAGTTACATAATATTTAAGGATAATATACTTTTCTCAGCCTCTTGCGTTCTTTTAAATAATAATTTTCTATCAAAAATGTAAATAGCAACAATTAAAGATAACTATCGATATAATTTTGTTCTATTGAATAATAAAAAAATCCTCCGTTATAATTATTATAGCTTCAAACATTACGTATAATTTTATTTTAAATGAAAATAATCAACTTGTTTCGTCAATCTAAAGTCTCGCATATGCAGTTCATAAAGCTTTCGAGCTGTAATTTGTGAGGCTCAAGTTAATAAATTTAAGCACAATGTATAGCACCTTAAAAAAGAGTTACAATGCAATAGGATCTGACCTTCTGCCGGACGTAGGTGTACGGGTAGTCAATTATCCTGCTCGTGCTGAATGGATTCAATTAATCCAACAACTTAATCGGATTCTCGAACCAATCTGTAAACAAATAGAATTTATATCGCTGAGAATACGATACATTTGTCTATGTTACATTTTATAAAAAGCATAAAATATGTAATTTTCTGCAAAAATAAAATTGTGCAAAAATTGATAAGAAATCGTTGTTACATACAATCGTTGTTTCATTGATTTATATATAAATCTTACTATGTGCGGTTTATGTGTATTACTATGTTTGTTGACAGCCATTGGCGATGGCTGATAAGAAAAATTATCATAATGTACGATCGATGTAAAATAATATAAATATTCGATTGCATTAAAATCGGTATCTTTTCATCATGCGAAGCTGAAAGGCTTTGATGTCCATTAAAACGGATATCGTACATCGAGACAGTAACAAGCGTTTGTGATTCTCGCGCATCATCGCCGTGCTATCTGGCGTGCGATCGAAAGTGCGCAATGGCACAAATCCGCGATGGCGGTTTCGCGGATATAGACGTTCGGGCATTCGGAGAGAGCACCGAGCGGGCGGCGGGTGGACGAGTAACTTTCAAACTGAAGCAAAACGAACGGCCGACAAGTAGCGAGAAGAGCGAGACCGGGAGGATATAACGCGCACAGCAGCAATGTGGAGGAAAGGTAACGGGGAACCGGGTGGAAATGAAACGAAGAGGCAAAGTGGAGAGCAGGAAGAGAGTAAGAACGAAGGAAAGACAGGGAGAGCGGCGGCAAAAGGGGGAGGGCGAGAAAGAGAAAGACGGAGAGAACGAGAAACGAGAGAGAGAGAGAAAGAGAGAAGCGGGCGGGAAGCCAGAGGCGCGAGAAAGAGAGGTCGGTGATGTGCGACGAGGTAGGATCGTAGAGGTAACATCGTAGCTGCGGGACCTGATCCCAAAGGTAGGAGGACTCGGGTTGTGGCCGAGGCCAGTCCATCGCGGGCCCTCCTCTCGGACCGAACACGCGCTTTACTTTCTGCCCGCTCGTTCAAATTCCCATGCGCGCGCGACGCGCTGCTCGTCGAACTCTCCGCGTGTTACACGTTGAGTAACCCTCCGGTGGCTGGCTCCCCATGGCAGCGACTCGTAGCCGGCGATCGCAGTGCCGTTGGTCGTAGTACCGATGGTGGTAGTGGTTGATGGTGGTGGTGGTGGTGGTGATGGTGGTGATGGTAGTGATGCCGGTGCCAGTAGTGGTGGTGGCGGCGGTTACCTTGAGCACCAGGTTGTATCGCACACCTTGCACAGTTACCCTCTGTTCCAGTTCCCGCACGCGTGCCGGTGTTGTGCACGCGACACGACACGAACGGTTCGACAATTATATCCCGCGACTGATGATTAACTAAATAATCACGTTCGTACATTAAAAGTCGTTCGACAGGCAGGTTTCTTTTCTGTTTCACCTGAAAGTTCTCCCCGCCCGTCGAGAGAATTCTTGTCGTCCGAGAGAAGCGCTTATCGATATCTCTGATATACGGAGACGATGACGATCTTTTTCGCGTGGATGAACGATGAATAACGATACGCAACGAACGATTGGACCTGGACGCGGTGACGCGTAAAGAAAGACGACTCTTGCGAATGTCGATCTGTGAAGCATAGAAGACACGATCAGTTTCTGGAGTTTGGATCACCCTGTTGACTGCGAGGCGATCGAGAACGACGCCGGATTGATTTGAAGGCTAACGAGCAGTGAGCAGCGATCGCCGATGCCGATTGTGCGACACGCTCTCGGGTACCGAGGGTTGCCGATCCAACAAAAAAAGGGAATACCGGACAGGAAGTGTGGCGCGAAGGAGCTTCACAAGGGATATTCTTCGCGCGGCTTTGTTCGTGACGAGGTGCTCCAAGTCGACGAGGCGCGGATTCAAAAGGACTGACACGGCGGAACAATAAGACAACGAGACAATAAGAACCGGTAGCAGAGCTCCTCTCGTCGGGAGGGTGCTCTTTGAGCGCTGGAATTTCTTCGTTGGAGCGTACGAGTGGCGCGACGACCGGCGATGGAAGAAGAAGAGTAACCGCGAGGCGAACGCGCGTCTCTCTCGTGACTGCCGGACGATCGATCACCGGTTTTTGCAGTTTACGCGATCTCGCCGGCGCGATCTCCGCCTGCTCCGGCGGAGCAGAGGATCGTTAAGCGTGTCTTGCGCGCGGCGGTGACGATGATGAGCCAGCTGATAAGTTCCCCCGGCATCGAAATCGTTAACGAGACGACCGCGGCGACGAGCATCTTCGCAGCGATGACAATCGGCCGACATTCTCGCGTGAGACGGCAAAAGATCGTCGTACCTCGGCGATAGCGCGTCTCTCTTTCTCGTCGCGTGAGCCGCGTATCTGCGATCTGACGATCGGCAGCTCTCGGGGCATAAAGTACGCCGCGCCGATAATGACGGTACTTAGTTATCTTTTTAATTGGTATCTATTTGCTATAACGAGACCCGCGTCGTTCGCTCGTTAGGATAACCGAGCCCCGCCGGTTTCTCTCCGGATAAACGCGTCTACCGGGTTAGGATAGCCGACTTTCTAAGATCGAGTCGGGCGGATCGCGCCTCATTAAGGTGAATCGAGTAAATCTTACTTAAAGCTACATTCCACCGATATCGCGGCGGCGCGCTTCGAAAAGGAATCCCCGAGCGCATCACGCACCCCGACGACTCCGTTACCTTCGTGATCGGACGGAGGGGGAGGGGAGCTGCGACCACCCGCTGATCGAATTTACGGATCGCGAGCCCTCTGCGAGTCCGGTCTCAATTATCACCCGATGGAAGTACCACCCGCGGCACGCGATACGCGATCGATATGCACGATTCGGAGATACATGGGCGAGAAACGGACCGCTTCGGCCGCTTAGTCATCGCGACGAGGGGAGAACGCCTCTCGGGAAAGAGTATTTGGGGACCGTAAATACTCGCCACGGCACACGGCGTGGAGTTTTAAAACGCGCGCAAACACTTTAGAAAATCCAAATGTTGGCTCTGCAGTTCGGCTCTTTCGCACCTGACCGGTACGCGCGCACGTGCGCGCGCGGCTTTGTGGCCGCCACGAGGTGCTAACGAGAACGTGGAGTGATTACAGTGATCGAAATCGCGACAAGAAACTTCTCACGACGTCGCTCGAGGCGACGGTGTGTTGGGTAAACAGCAGAGACAAAGTTTCATGTTGTAAAATACTGTGGCCGCGAGAGACGTGAGCCTGCCGCGAGTGGAGAGACCGGTGCTCGTCGAGCGGTAACGGAGACCTAGCACGCACGCACGCACAAATCTCTCACATGATCCGACTGGACAGCGGAACGGGGTCGATCCCAGTTCCGAACGATCAACTTCCGGTGAGCGTCGTTCATCCGCTGGCCGCGGAAGCGTAAAACTTTGTCGCGTGCACATCCGCTTTTTTATACATTCAATATACAACAAGGTGATTGTGATGTAAGAGATGCGTCGCGGTGATATCGCGACAATCGCGATAGCCCTTCTCATTCTTGGGCAGATCCAGGAGCCACGGCGAACAAGGTGAGAGAGACACAGTTATATTCAAAATATATTGAATTTTTATCCAAATGATAAATACAAAAATTAGAATCGCACGAATCACAAGATTGCGTTGATATAGAAGTCAAGAATCGCGCGACGAAAAGCTTTAGCAAACAATCGATTAACTAACGACGCATTTCCATCTTATCTGTCGGTAATCTCAAAGAGACAACGTGTAAGAAAGCTGTCAACGTTCCACGATTATACTGCGTGGCAAGTGAAAATGTTAATCGATAGTCGCCCGCGGCTAGAGCGCGTACGCAAATTGCAACGTCGATTACGATCGCTATTCGCCGAAGTAACGAGCAAAGGGATCGGAAGAGAGATTCTCGCGAGGTCGCAATACGCGTGACTCGGACACGTGCTGAAAGCCCGTCATACCGCGTCAAAATCGAATGTTCGCGCCGACTCCGCGATAAAATCCACGAGTCTTATGACTGTAATCGATTTATGTACGCGACGACGTTGCGTCTCTTATAGAAGAAAAAGACGCGAGAGTATCAAGATTGAACAAAATAATTAACAACCGATAATACACAAAAGAATTTTAGTACAAAAATGTTTCTTGGAAAATCGAAAGAAAATTTTTTTTTTAAATCGATGCAAAGTATTTTGTTATTAACGAAATAAGATAGATTCAGCAGTGAAAAATAATCAGAAAAATTCTTATAAACATATCTATTGTTGAATGTTGTCAAGCTATAGCTATTCTTCTACCAAAAACAAATTTTCTATATAGCAGTACGTTTTTCTATAATAATAAAACTCTCTGCGTACACTTTTCTTGCGATTGTTATCACAATAAGCAACTTCTTTCTGTGTCGAACGTGGATTACTTTCTTGTTTGCCTTCGACGAACAGAATCCAACGCGTGCGCGTGGATAATAACGACAACGCGACATTTTACAAGATTCGTCATTAGCGGATCGGCGTAATCTACGATCGGCACGGCATATCGGCTGCAAATTGCCCGAGAGCCTTCGAAATAAGCGCTGCATTTCGTCATTTTATCATGGCCACAATAAGGTCGCGATGTTGGAGCGTGTCTGTAGAACGGTACATACGTACACACGCCCACAGTGTGTTGAGAATAAAGACTTAATACTTTGTGTAAATATTTTTTTTAGCATTTTCTTGTCTCCTTGACATCGGCACTCGAAAGGTAACGTCGAATAGAAAGTATCGGCACATAGTAGACTCGAATCACAATCCCCGCGGTTGAATCGGTTAAGATTGATAGCGATTAACAGTGGTGATTGGAATTTCCTCCGCGACTTAATGCCCGGTTACATAAACACACTAATGATTTAATATGCACAAGAACGGCCGTCATTCAGAGCTAATTACGGACGTCGAACGAAATGAAACGTTTATGTAATGCGGCGCGTAACGCGTGATTGCGGACTGACCGAATTTAATGTTATATCCGTACGAAACGGCCGCGGAGAGTGCTCGTTGTGTTTTACGAGCCGCTCGGCTACCGGCCACGCCGCGTAATGAGCGCGCTAAGTGGATGAATGAAGCGGCGATGCGACAGAGATTAAGGCCGATCGGACTATCGTCCTCGCGCGGCGGAAACGAGATCATTTCGTCGGTGCGACCGACTTAAAGCCCGTCCCCGCGTATTCTCCCGTGAATAAAATCCGTACCGATGATGTGAGGAAGAACGGCGGAATTAGGCTTAATATAATTACAACGGCGGAATATGGCTGCGTAATTTCCCCGGCGGCGAATAAATTCCCGATAGCCCGTTTAAAAATTCTCGACGAAATAATCTGTGGTAGTTACCGAGAGATAAGAAAGAAATACTCGATTAAAGTACTTTTAATGAATGCCATGTTTTGACGCGGCTCTGTCTGACGCGAGGATCCGTCGTCCCGTTGAACACGTTGCAGATTATCAGAAATTAATGATGCAGGACAGAATGGTGAACGATATACAGACATCGTTGCACATCGTGTCGTCGCGCAGATATCGTGTTTACCTTTGCAGAATTTGACATGACAGCTTCTTAGCTGATTAAAAAAGTAATCATCGTTTTCAAAGTTATTCAAGCTTAAATCGAGGATAGCGTAATATACGCGTATCCTCAAGTAACTCGAGCTCGAGATGTGCTCTTTTATATTTATTATAAGAATTATTCGATGATAAGTGTAAACATTTTTATGTCTTGGTCCTGAATAATCTCTCTCTCGCTGTCTCTATTATCACAATCCTTAAAAAAAAAATTAAAAAGTATTATTCCGATTGTATCACAATGCAGCATTCCTGAATCGATCATAATACACTCTTCATACATGTTACGATACAAGATCGGCGCTATGAGAAGAGACTATAAAGATAGTCGGATCTCTCTCGACGCAACTGATGGCCATCCATCATCGCCTATCGCGCTTCGAAATTCTATCGATAAAAGTGCATCCCGGCACTTAAACGCGCGATATACTTAACGAAACGTCAGGTATCAATCTAAATTACGATTCCCAAGTGATGGTGCGCGAGAAGCATAATATGCAGGTGTGGAAGGGTCCTCATTGATCACGGAGAGATATAGCCCTGAGCAGGATTCCTCCGTTATCCCGTGCGCTCGTTCACGTGATAGGAATGGAATCGAGCCTTCATAGGCTCTTCCAGTTATCCGATGTAACAAATGTCTGAATCTCGACGGTTCATATTTCGAATCGAAAATAAAATAGTAAATTATATCGGCTCGAGCAATAATAAGCGGCTTCCCCTCTGGACGATTCATTTTCCGATTTTTATAAAACACGGGATATTTTTCACGAAAAATACACGTTATCCAGAGCGTGCATACGTACGAGAAACATTTGTGTGAAAAGGAGCGCCTCCGCGCGTCAGGCCCGTTGACGTTTACAAATAGCTGCGAAAGGGCTCGTACATTGTAAGCACCGGTAGGCGTGCGTGTCACTTTCCGGACGCAGGGCCCCCCCTCTCCCCCTCTCTCCGCAACCGGGACACATGTCGGATTCTATCGGTGCAACAGGCGATCCACGAGCGCGCGTAACGAGAACCGCCGATCGTTTGTCTTCCGGCGCGATGGCGTGGAAATTGAACGATCACGTCGCGAAGCCAGGTCGAGAGCCCAAGGAACGTTCGTTCGGATCGGATTTAATATATTTATGATAATGATTACATGTCGTTCGCGACCGCCATGCGTGACGTTCACGTGTATCCTTTCGTTCCGGTCCGCCGGATACTTTAACGCAGTGCGCCCGGCTTTTTCTTCCCTCCTACCGGCAACTCCGTTGCAGCTATTTGTTCAATGTATCGGCCGATGTCGCGATTAATCGACGCGTGCAATTTAACGATAATGAATCCGCGACGGAGCGATATTGACGTGTAATTATGTGCGTGTAACGAGAGACCCTCGTGTCCCGTCAGATTCATTCAATTATGAATGCTCGTCTCGTGCAGCGTGCTCGATGGTCTTCAACAAAACCTTCGAGATGAAACAATTTAGTATCTGTTTAACACAATATATTTCGTGGCGACTACACGCTTCTAGTGGCGCGTCGATGCATCGAGCTATAGCAGATCCCTTGCATCGCTCTCACAGAAGAGAGAGAGAGAGAGAGAGCAGGGGGGGAAGGGGGAACAGAGAGGGATTAAATTAAGATCCGACAGTGTTAAAGTAAGCCCGGACTCCGGACCGGGGCCCTCCCGTGGCGAGGATAGTGGTAATACCATTCGGTGAGTTCGGTTCGGTAGTGGAGTTCTGTCTTCATCCGATGCCGATGGTAGATGCACTGGCGCTTATTACGATTCGCACATACAGATGTACCAATCTGCGCGAGGGGGAGAAAAAAAAGGAGGATTTAAGAAGGAATATCCCTCGTCTTGGGGCTATTCTGAACATGGACTAAAGATCCGCGTGGCCGAGACCGGGGATAATGGTCACAAAAAGCAGCACATATTTGCGCTGACTCAGCATCGGCCATTGACGGCGCTACAAAGAGCTCGCCAGCGCCAAAGATTTGCTAAACAGCCTGCGTTAAATAACTGAAAAAGTTTCTCCTTTTCTTCAAAAGATTGAAGAAAATTAAATTTGAGAAGATTAATTTGTGTACGCGCAAACGCGAGTGAATTAAATTAAGTCGTATTAGTATTCACGTACAATAGATTCAAATTGACTCGATGCAATACATTGTACATGTAAATAAATTTCTTACGATTGCTGGATATAATTGTTATGGATATAATTTTTAATTTCTTATTAGCAGTAGTAGAATCGAAATTTTTTAACTACACGATCACGTTAGAGCGCCATTGAGAATATGAATAGTGACACTGTATGACGGTGCATGTTGAACGCGACATGATTTTCGCATCTGTTCGCGCCTCATCTCGTCGTGAACGCCGTGTGTCGGTGGAAACTTATAACTTATCGCAGTCGTTCTCCGAGACGTAAAACTGCCCACAAATTCACAGTCAACGTAATAGTACCATCGTAAGACCTTTATCACGCACTTTCACAATACTGCAGATGCGACTTGCAGAAGCTGTTTCATATTTTCATTAATGTTTCATTAATAAAATATTAAATTTTATAAAAGAATTCCTTTGTCTATTATTCATTTATGAAATAAAAGACGTTTCACATAAAAGAAATAAAATGTTATCTCTCTAAGTATCAAATTGTGTTTAAAAGAAAAATTTTTAGTCAATCGAAAGAACGCAAAGTATAAGATTATTCTTTACGAAATATATTATTTCACAAGATTGAATTATGCACAAGAAAAGAAACACGAATAAAAGCACGCACACTGTACTGGTTACTTCTGCGGAATTCTTTAGGACGATACGTTGTGTGCAAAAATCGAGCGAAGCGTGTTCAAGGAATTGTGAAAGGATGGAAGAAAGGAGAATTCGAGGGGGTAGCGGTTGGGACGGGTGGGGGTGAAAAAGTTTCGACGAAGATCCAATTAAAATAACCAGTAGTCAGGAGATGTCGGTCGAGAAAGAGGTATAAGGAGAGGAGCGAAAAAGAGAAAGACAAAGGGCGAAACGAGGAGTTGCGGTTACATAAAGGGCTCGTTCTCTGGGAGGGGAAAGGTGGGCGAGGATATACAAAGCGGCATTAAAATATTTCTAAATGCCTGTGACAGAAGGCCGAGGAGCCGATAGTCGACATGAAAACTGCCGCGGTATTCGCCGGGCGCGATCACGCTCGCGACTGGACTCGACTGTAGAAAGGCTGAAGCCTTTTGTAATAAATTGTCGCTTTTTAGTGCGCGAATTCTAGCGTGATATTAATNAATAAATATAATACTTCAATAAATAAAATTAGTCTGTCCTCGCGCGGCGTAGGAGGAAATTCACGTGGGTGCGAGCAGAAATGCACTTTTAATTTCTACCCAAATATAGTTATTAAAAAACTATCGATGACAGCAGATAAATATTTTTAGCAGTTACGCGCGATAAAAGTTATAAGATGTAAGAAAAATGAAATATTTAATATAATATATCGAATGGCTTTTATAATAAATTAAATATTAATTTGATCTCGAGGCAAACGATCATTAACTGACGAGTCGAGAAATTTGTCCGCAGAAATTTGCGGCTTGCTGTCTGGAAATTATCATCATGATAAACCGCATGGCGAGATCGCCGCTCCGTTAGCGCGTTCGCAATCCGTATCCTTATTAGCTCCATTTCTCGCGTACGAACGTTAATGTACGACAGCGCGCGTGTATATCGCGCCCGCGATATAAACATTCCTCGTTGCATAAGAGACCGCCGACTGATCGAAGCGAGATAGAAATGATGCGTCGATATGACGATTTGAAGGCAATTACATCGCCCGAGGAATCGAAGATCATGAGTTACGATTAATCGCATATAATCATGCGATCATAATCGAGAAGTCGGCATACGAAAGCCCTAAGAAAATCTCTACAATAATGCAACAGAGAATTGAACGGTAATTTCTTTCCGTGCGTAAAATACAGCGCCACGTGTACATATTACGGTTTGCGTTAAAAATTCACGCGCAGAGATAAATAGGTGAAATCGTTTTTGTATCACAGACGATCTAGGCGATCGAGGCACAATCTTGGCGGACTGACGAGAACAATTCGTGATAGGGACGGGTTTCCTCTTCCTCGAAAGAAAAAAAGAATCTACGTTCTTTCTTCACGCTCACGATGGGGACGATCCTGACGAGAGGGGGAAACGTGCGCGGCGCGTGAAGGGCGTGTTTCTTCATTCCGGATGGTATATGATCAACCGTGAGCAATTTGCTATGGTAGACGGAGCTATTTACATTTAAACTGGCGAACGTTTAAGTATCCTAGCGGACCTACGCGTGTAACAGTCGACCAAAAAAATAAATGAGTGGAAAATAAATAATCGGTTTAAAACGTCGGGACGTTATAATTACATGTATCAACGAGCCAACAGCTGATAAAACTTAAGGGTCATTATTTGCGTGAGATTTCGATTAGAGCGACACACAGTGTGAAAATTACATGTGCGCGACGGAAAATCCGATCTATTTTCATAGCCGATGAAAAGCATCGGCACTCGGCAACCTAACCCGATTACAAATTCATAGAAAATTATGCTAATGACGCGCTCGAGCGAAATCACTTGGAGGACCGGCAATTTCGATTCTAGATTTTCCTAACGGTCCGCGTCGCCAAAAGGACCATGCCGACTCTCGTCAGGCTTTCTCGTCGATGTTCGTATTCTATTAGGCGGAAGCGCGAGTAAAGGCGTGTATGTTTATCGCGGATGGCACAATCTTTTCGAGGTGACAAAAGTTTAATGTATTCAAACTGCCTTAAAGCGGACTCGGCTCGGGCGCTTGCGACCGAACGCGCCGGATAGAGAGAATGCCTCCGCGCCACCAGATAATCACTATAATCCGCGCTTTCATTATAATTATCACCGTTTATTACGACAGACACGCTGAATGAGCGAGCGGGCGAGCGAGCGAGGCAAACTATCCCTAGCCCCGGCACGATCGTTAAGCGCGCCAAATCTAATTAACTTTAATCCGTCGTAATTACATCGACAGCCGGTCATTACCGATTTGAAATGGCGCAGCGTGGCGCATTTTACGGCCATTTTCGTTTGTTTGCGCGATCGCTTACGGTAATAACACCTTCGGCCGAACGTATCGCGTATGTTTCGTCGAAATTAATGTAAACTTTTACAACAAGCTGAATGCGCCGGTACGAACCGATTAATTTCGAAAGTTACAACTGATTCGATAAGCGAGAAATTGATTTAAAAAAGAAAACTCAATGTTCCTAAGTTAAGGAATATACTTTTAGCATACCGTTTAAGTGGATTCTTTTGTTATTTGCCTTGACAACATATGTAGTTCTACGTCGTTGACGCCGCTGATGTTTCTCATGTAAGAAGGACAAAATGGGGTAGTCGCCCGATAAATCTTTAGGCGCCAGGCTTGAGATTTTCGCCATCACTCTGAGTGTTAAGCCCTTCCTACAGAAACACTTTCAGCCTACCTGCCTAAGAGATCAAATCTCAAAGACTTTTACGTTAACGATCTCGATAAGGAGATAGCTTTCAATCTTTAAGGAGATAGCTTCAATCCTAAAATAACAGCGCTTTTAATATGCATTCTTATTTTTAAACAATTATCAAATAAATAAAAAGGAAATGAATCATTCATTTAGTTATTCCACAAACGTAACCGAAAAAAGGACAAAAATTGCCTGATCGATCGATCTATNACTTTTTTTTCACGTCAACGACTTTTCTTAATAATACTCTTCCATCATGAAATAATATTCTTTCAACGATGGAAATAAACTTTATTGGCTGGACCAAATGGTGCGGGATCAGATATTTTTTCCCATATTCTTTTCCTCGCCGTTGATTGGCTCGGTCTTTTAGACCGCGATGACACTCGAAGATCCAGCGATGCTTTTAAAGTCGCGGTCTTTAACTGTGTCGTTTAGCCGCGAATTCCTCGCGTCTATCCCGCATCGGAATTCGCGGCTATACGCGCGTGCATATCGCTCTTAACTTTTTCCAATAAAATCGAAACGGAAAAGCCGTAAAGACATTCTCGTTGGCGTCGCTCACTACTGCGCGTTCTATCGAGCGCGATAGAAGTTGTCGATTAAATCTCCTGCATCATCGTAAATCAAGTTTCAACACCACGTAACCGTTCATGCTCCATCTTCTTCTACCAAGCAAATACCTGATTTTTGTAGGTCTCGCCAGTAGCAGCCGCGCTCGCGATAGTCATGGGACATACTTATAATACGTAAAAGCCGTTCCTTCCCTTTCCTTCCCACCTTCCCGCGAGTATCTCCGAGTACTTTTTCTCGCCACTCCTGCGACGCTAATAGTATTCTGGAAATATCGCGTCATTTAGCGATTGAATGAATCGTATTTTATTTAATTAATAAACAGGGAGAAATTTCTTTGGTGCATTATTTAACGCTTACACAGAATTATAATTGTAATTTGTGCACAAATTTTTTATAATATGCATTTTTTTTAATCAGATATTAATGTCATCGATTCTTTCTTTGAAAAAAAAAAGCTATATAGATTTTTATGTATAATTCAATTTCTTCACTTATTTTACATAAAAGTATCAAGATAATTTTTAATTTATATAAATATGAATGTGCGAGGTAGTAATTTTGTACTGTTGTGTGACCAGTACTAGTAGTAAAATTAGCAGAAGAGAGAAGAATTGTAGACGACGTGGTTTGACAGCGCGAGTGCTCTGTGCTGCTATCTAAATCTACGTACCGCGCGTCGAGAGAGCCCATGTCGCTCTCAAGTGTATCTCTTCCGATCACACGTACCGAAATGTCAGACCCGTGACCTCCGTTATTCCACCATGCTATCTATTTATCTCCTGCCATCGCGTATTCTATTGCACGTGAGCAGCTCGCCCGAGTCGTTTCCTGCCGCTCTCGAGTCGCGGTTCGCGAGCTTGTCCCTCATCCGCGCGTTTCGTAGGTATCCACGTGCGTCTCTCTCGGTCGTGCCCCGGTAAGCCGTATTTCGGTCTGCCGCGGTACTTTAATGAGCTGATCGTTATCGGGACATTGAGTCGTTCACATGAGTCATTTCTGTGGTACGTCCCGCTATGTCGCCGAGAGTCTTCCACAAAATGTCACGCCGGTTAACGTGATCCGCTTCCGAATCAGCCGTACGTCGGATTTTGCCGTTTACAATGACCTGAGAGACTAGTCTAATCAAAAATACACTACCTGGAAATTTTAAGCTCATCGGCTTCTAAAGCCGATTTGACCCGCGCCTTTTCCTGGGTCATAACAGAGTCAAAAGGGAAATCAATCGTGTCTCCATGATTATTAAAGAAACTTGATACTATTATTAGTTATGAATATGTATATAATACTCCTCGCACAAAAAAATATTTTATTAAAGTTTATTTTCTACGCTACGAACGCGGCGCTTTCACTTTCTCTGCCGTTCACCTACTTGTCCGTTGCGCTGTTTTATTTCCGCGGATAATAAAGGATATACTCCGACTCTGCCGTGGAGACTTTCCTCCCTGTCGATTCCTATGATCGCGGCTCGGGCGAGAAGGTATAACGTCCTCCGATCGGTAATAAAGGTCGTGCCTTGAATTAAGCGCTTCGTTAAACTCGAGCCTTCGACTTTATCGCGCTTGCTCGAGCACGTCGACGTGCTGCAAGCTGTAAAGCCCATTGGCATAAAGCACGTAAGTATGTACACGTATACTACATAAGTATACTCGTGCGCATATAACTGAAGACTACTCCGCCACTCGTGGTTTATTCGCTGTCCCACATATTATGCGACACGGCGCATTCATCATCGAGCCAATCTTAATAAACAATCGGCACTACCCACATTCACGCGCATTGATTACGATTTCGCGGAACTTGCCGAAATAAATCTAATGTCAAACGAGATTTCAAGCAGCCTATTCTAAAGCACCGTGCATATGTGCGAGCGAAATCTCCCTATTCTTAAGACACTTTTCCTGAGTTTCTGTTCTTATTCCAATGGCACATGTATCCAAAATGAAAATATTATTTTCTTGATTATTTTCAATTAATAAGCATTTTCTCATTCATACATATCACCAAGTGGCAAATATAAAATAGCAAAGAAGCTAAAAACGTTAAGAATAGGGGTTGAAATGAAAGTTAAAAAAACAAGAACATTCACAACAGTAGTACGTATCTGCATGGCATCCGTTCGTGGCTGTATAAAATATTACGGGATATTTTCTTAGAAATTATTAGCGATAAGAATAAAAAATTTCTTACTAGCTCTTGCTCGCAGAAAGGCAAATAAATTGACACCGGATTCCCCTCGGCGCACATATAATCTCTATTATGCAAATGGAAATATTTGTGGACGATTTGAGTGGAGGTTAAACCGATCATCGTCGACGACGATCATCGTCGTGGGTGGCCGGAGGCGGATCCAGCGGTAGCACAAGAGCCGAATGCTATCAAGCATTCTCTTCGTCTTCCTTTATCTCTCTCTTTTCCCTCGCTTTTTCTGCCCTCTCTTCCCGCTCCCCTTCTCTTTCTCTCTCTTCCTCTCTTTTACTTTCTACCTCTATCTCCTTCGAGCTCTTTTTCTCGCAAGCCTGACAGACGAACATATTACGCGGTCTACGTGCATGTAATTATCCCGTCAATGCCTCGGATTTTCAAGTCTCTCGAGAGTCTCGCGCGAGATACGCTCTGGATTGATTGAGAAATCTTCCCTGTCATTGAGGTGCTTGCTGATGTTGTCCCCCAGGCTTCTCCTACTCCACCAATTTCGCGCCGGTTTCGTCGACGATTCTTACCTCGAGCCGCGTAATGACTTGCAGAATTCATTCGGCTCACTGTCGCGCGTGTCACATGTACGACTTTAATATTCTCCTCGCTTACAATAGAACAATAGATTCTGTACAATGCGAACCAGATGATACAACCAAGTAAAAAAGAGAAGAGAACACAAAGTACTGTGTTTACACCGATATATTCGAAAAGAGAGAGAAAGAGATAGAAAAGGGCAAAAAAAAAACAGAGAACGATACTTTTATAATTTTTAAAAATATTTTACACGTATTACATGTATGACTTGTTTCAAAAAGACAGTGTCCCAATTTCTTCGCCTGTAACACTCGGAACTTTGCATATCTTCGTACCTGGGCGTACCGGAAGTGTCGGCGCGCGTCGCACATCAAAGATAACTTTGCGAAACCCTCGCGTCGCGCGTCGGGGCGTTCGATCGATCAGGCGACCCGCAATTTCTTTTGTCGATCGCATAAACATAGGCGCCTCTCTCGATACAACAAGAGAAGGGGCGGGAGGGAGAGGGAGACTGGTACTTTAATGCGTGGCTATGATATGATAATGCGCCGGTACACGGGATTATGTATATAGGTTCATGTATGATAATTTGGCGAGACAAAGCCGCATTGTCGAGACATAAATTGAATCGCTTCTCTCCTCTCTCTCTCTCTCTCCGTCTTTCTCTTCCTATATCCTTCTCCACCCACCCTCTCCCACTCTCGGATCATCGGATCATCGGAAGAAACGCCCACCGCGGAGAGGGACACACTTGCTGCACACCTCGATACCACACGCGCAAGGAGATCTTCTTCTCCTTCTCTCTTTTCACTTATAAGCACACGCGAATGTCTTTTAAACAGTATTTACTGCAACCTGGTACAGATGTTCTCACTAGAGTTGCAATTGATCGTAATTCTATCGTAGAAATGGTCCGAAAAATCAGAATAATGTGCCTGAACCTAATAGTTTAATTTTTATTTAATTCCGATTCGGAAATAATAGATTGTTGTTTTATATATTCTTTTTTGAATGGAGAGAAGATAATCAATCATCTCTGCACGCGACTTGAATTTTTAATAAGTTATCTCAAATTTAATAGTTTTCGAGTACCTCGCTGAGACGTGACAACCCCTATTATAATCATTCATCAATTTATTATTGTACAACTTGGCGAGGTTGTGACCTCGTCGTGAAATAAGCAGATACGATTCGTTAAAGCGGTACATACATCATTCGCAAACATACAAATTACGAGGTACCAAACTGGTTTCTGCGGTGACAAAGACAATAAAATCCTTCTAGGCCATCGACAAAGATACGAATTTCAATTCGCAACAAAGGCACGCGTGTATATTTTCGTTCGAGAAAAAGAAAAGATTAACGAAATTATTGCGAGATAACACGTCGGGGGAAAAAGATCGCGTGAGACCGTCCTTTCTGGTTTTTGCCACGGGTCAAGTGTCAGATTCGTCGGTTTTAGGCGTGGTATCGTGGTATTATTATGGTCCATACGTGACCAGATTGCGTCGCGCTGCGACTCCCAAGAGCGCGAATTTACAATCCCACGCTAATCCACGCAAAATTATATTTCAGCTAACGTCCGTTCCCGAGCTAGCGCTGTTCCCCGCGACAAAGCGTGTCTCGTATTTTTGCTGATTAACCCTCTTTCGTCGGCCTGATGCTAAGTTATGAATTTCCGGTGATCGCTCGCGCAAACTCCGCCCGCTCGTAGTACCCTCGGCCGTATAGTGCAGCACACGTAGGAGTAAATTTTTCCCACATCGCTTCTCCGCGCACATAGATTTCCCGATGAGAGTAAATTATCTAAAAATGTTAATTTGCATATATTCATATTTACGCGTGTTTATCTTAAAGGCTATACTAATCTCACTTGAAATACACGTTTGATTAACGTTATAGAGAAGAGCAATGGTGATTACACAATCGAGTAAAATTCCATATAAATCATTCTTGATCTCAGATGATGAATCATACAATGGTCCAAGTTGTAAAAAATTATTTATTTCTACTACGTGCGGAATAACGAAAACGGAGATTTAACATGCGTGCAGCAACTGGGAGCAAAAACAAAGGCTGAGCGAAACGGACGGAATGGCTTTATGGAGAGGAAGACTCTGATCTCCCTCTTGGGCATGAAAATCGTAAAAAAAATTAGACTTTCAAATACGTCTCGTCTTTCTGGACCACCTCCGTACGCGCGCAGCCAACGGTCGGTATAAGCCGTACGTACCACAAAAAGCGGGCAGAAAACTGCGGCGGATGACGAATGTCCCAATGGGCGAGGGGCACCACGACGATTAGCATAATTCCCATGTTAACATTTAACCCGGCCGGCCCCGAAATCTCGAAATTGGACGAGCTCGCCGTTGCGCGCGTGGGAATCCGCGCGGATCACTTCGCCGCACCGGAGGGACCGGCAGATATGTTCGCGCCCAGATAATATCGCGAAATTATGTATGTAAACCGCTCCCTTTTTTCACATGAACAAGTCTGATTCTTGTATCTTCTTTCCTACATCCTCGTTTACCATCGCGCTGTTTCTAATCCGAATATCCGAATATAAATGTTACAAGGTTCAAAAATAGAAAATAGAGAATTGTTGTTTAATCTCTAATATTAATTAAAAATTGTGTGAGCTTAAACTAGAAAATCTAGAATTAAATCCTGTTTCGGATTATCGTAGGAGATAACGGAACCGCCTATAATATACACGTCATCCCATCGACATCTCGTATCGAACCGCAAGATAGGCGAAGCGAGAGAAGATTTATGTGAAACGCCGCAAAATTTCTCACCCCTATCCTGAGAAAGGTCGCCGTAACGCTCGACGGCGACGTTTCTCACTCTGGCGTCAACGCCGATCTTATCTCGGGCCCTTCGACTTCGCCGATGGATCCTTTTAATTAGCTTCGGCTAAGTGCAAGCGCCTCTCTCTTCTCCTAGGATCAGTTAACCTGCACGGATCGTATCCAGCAATATCTTCGAGGTCAATAACATGAGCGCCGAACCCGAGAGAGCGCAAACATAGCTCCAGATTTCTCGTGTCGCACAATAGAATACTTTCCGGTGACGGGCATTATTTAAAGGTGAGAAAGAGGAAAAACGAAACTATTAGAACGAAGGGCTTTCCTATAACTTAGATAAACGTGCCACATGCTTTACGCATTTCGACTCTCTGGAATGTTTTGTGAATTTTATATTAAATTAAAAGATACACACAATACAAAAATTTAATGAGAGTTAAATTAAAATTTATATATATTTATAACTTAGATAAACGTGCCACATACTTTACGCATTTCGACTCTCTGGAATGTTTTGTGAATTTTATATTAAATTAAAAGATACACACAATACAAAAATTTAATGAGAGTTAAATTAAAATTTATATATATTTATAACTTAGATAAACGTGCCACATACTTTACGCATTTCGACTCTCTGGAATGTTTTGTGAATTTTATATTAAATTAAAAGATACACACAATACAAAAATTTAATGAGAGTTAAATTAAAATTTATATATATTAAATAATTTTTATATAAATTTATATTTTATATAAGTTAACTTATCACAACTATAATTTTTAATAACGATCATAATGACACTCGCTGGATCTTACATGAGTACATTTGAACGAATAGGGACAACCAATTAAAAAACTATCTATTAACAATGTCACATTGAGCACAATTAGCGGGAAGTCGTGATCTCTATCGATACCAGCGCTTTATATTTAGTGTGCCGGTAATCGTATTGCATGTATAAATGCATGTATAATGTATAAATGCAATAAGAAGATGGAAATAGTCATAAAGTTGTGCATATATACGAGAAATATAGAAATATAGAAATTACAAGAAGACAAGAAAGAAAAAGTGGAAAAACAGTCAATCATAAGAAAACTTTATCAATTTCATTTACTGCAACTTCTCGCAAGATCGATGCAATGACGATGCTATTTCGCTACGAGAAGAGAAAAAAAATTGCATTTTGTCGTTCGCTATTCGCGCGATCGTTGTTCCCTCTCACTCTCTTATACTCGAAAGAATTTGCTATCGTAGGGTTAATTTAATTCGTATTCAATGCTAATGGAAGGTGAAGTGTCTGTGATTCTTCATGTGCATCGGGACAACCTACGCGACGCACCGTACACGCGTCCCAGAGCATGACGTCGTGCGGAATGGAACGACATTGGAACGTCGGAATTCAAGACAGTGCAGAGACACGCGTCAAAAGTATTACGTGCATTCACTGCAACGACAGATGTGACGCGCGAATAGCAATCGTCATGAGAAACTATTCGTAAGAGTCATCCTTAAAACAACGCACTGTTGCGCGAAAAATTACAACTGCAAAAAAAAACTACAAAAAAAATTCGCTTTTTGTCTTATAATATAGCTATTCATTTTTGCTTGATAATTGTCAGTCTTAATAATATTGAATATTGAATAATTATTCAATAATCTGAAACGTATCTACATTATGACATTTTGCGAAATCTTGAAAATTTTGCTATCATATTCTACAGATCGATTATTTTCTTTTTTTAGATTTGAAAAAGATAAATTGAATTTTCTTTCTTTTTGAAGTTTGTTGAATTATTAACTATTAGCCGTTTCATAAGCGATTACACAAGCTGCATATACGCAAAACGATATAGGAAATCCGAAGGACTCAATAAGCGCGCAATAAATACGGGAATTAAATGTGTAGCGATACAATTCGCCGCGCGTATATAAACGAGCTTACCTCTTAATGCACTGACCGCTAAAGTAACTCATGCAGCTCAGCGGGAACGGCTCTGACTCACGCATGTGTGTACGACACATTCAACTTGGCGAGCAACTTGGTAAAAGTTTTTAATTCTTATCTACGCATATCGCACCGAGTCGTGGCGATCAAGTCGCACCCGTTGCTGCATAAAATGCGAATCGCTATAACTTCATCGGAAAAACACGATGTCATTAATTATGGCTATCACGACAAGTCGCTGCGAGTACATTTCCTTCTTAATTTTTCCGAGAGCAGTTAATCATCACGAAAGGATATCTCACTGCGAGAGAACCGAGAATCGATAAATCGACGAGTCGCTTACACCGCTAAACGCAATCGATATGATAAAATATAGCGGTTAAATCGGCGTATTAAGATAAGTATTTGCTCCAGTTTAAATATAAGGAAGTCAAGGGGAGCAATAAGAAGTACCGAGATAAGCTGAATCGTGAGGCAAAGGCGATTAAGAAAAATCCGTGTGCTTCTCGTGTATTTCATATCAAACGATTTCGCGAGAGAACAATTATGAGATTTAATTTAATATCATATTGATTTTACAATCTTCGATCACACCACAATATCTTTAGCAAAAAGATTTATTTTTTGCTTGAATTTTTTTTCGTGCTACCGCATACGCAATAAAAAGATGAACACAGGCAAATTACAGATCTATCAAGAAGCGATTATCGATGACTTGCCGATGACTCGATTCTTTGGACCGCGGGAAATCACTCTATCGGAAGATCGTAGGTCGATCCAGTAACATTGTGAGTCACGTCTCCTGCGGCCCGTTTAATTCCGTGGTAAGAAACGAGAATGGGCGTATCGAATCTCGACGAAGTAGTCATCGTAACCAGAGCGAAAGCATTCTGAATATCGTTGTGGCGGGCGCTATTGTTGTGCAACGAGAGACGAGTCAGACCTATCCCAACGAACGGGCATACAGGAACGTATTATATTTATACACGAGTTAAAAAAAAAACAATAAAATTGTAAATTTTTAAAATAATCTCTCTCTCTCTCTTTCTCCCTTTCTGTTTCAATGTAATTTTACAGATAACAGGCATGAGAAAGAAATAAAAAAATCAATCAATCGTTTGATGCTCATAATTAATACTCACAATGACCAAAAGATTACAAGCAACTTTTCCCAAATCTCTTATTATAGATTTAACTGAACGAGTATTAAAACGGTAGAAGACGTAAATCCGCCCCTGCAAGTATTCTTCCAGCGTTTTCGATTAGTCACGGCATATCGAGTACTCGAAACCCATTCGCCATGGGCCGTCGAGTTGAAATCTCGCCAATAAAAGGAACTCGGAATACGTTACGCATCGAACCAGCGTCCCACCGGCCGAGGTGTCTCCGTAAAAAAAGTGTTTCGAAGATTTGATGTCGGATAAGCGTCCATCACATTGTGGATCCTTCGGACTCATGACGGTGTGTATCCCGAGTTTTTGACACTGACGGACAAACGGACAAAGCGACAATAGCACGTTTCTGGCATGAAGTTGAACGAATTCTGTCAGAATGACAATCAAAGCGTTGCGCAATGAAACATTATCTCTCAAGTAAAAAAAAAGGCATACGTAACGTGGTATTCTCCAAGTGACTTGGTGAATTATAAAATAATTCTGACAAAGAAGAGAAAACGGAGAGCGTCGTTGATTTAAAATTAAAAAAGTTGAAATGTGTCTTAGATAATTAATTTCGTTATTCGCATTGTACGCTACGACCTACACATTCTTGTATACGGAATTAAATGTATACGTGCGATGCAGGAAAAACGTATCACGTATTCACTACGTATCTCGAATTTGCAATTGCGAGTCATAAATCTGCGGGCTAGATAAAGGAATGACGCATGATGTCTCGTTGTTGATAGATTTGATGACAGAAAGACTTGAAGAAAACGTGTCACATCGAAACTAGAAAGATGCTTATATCTATGAAATATCCTTTTCTTTTAGCAAGTGTTAAAAAGCAGATAAAGGCATATCAGATAAAGCAAATCCCAAGAAAGTGTAATGATGTAGATATTAATTCTGTACTTAAAAAAAAAATATAGTTAATTGAGTCTTGTTAGGTTTTATCCAAGATTTTGATCCGTCAAGATTTTGATATACGATTTCAAATAATTTATTAAGTTGTTCTTTCGTTCTCCTTTCGTTTTCTAAATATACGCTGCGATAAATGCGATTGAACACGCAGATGGTATTTATTCACGCCTCGTCTTACAATGTTAGTGAAACTTGACAAAAATTATGACGATCTATTATCTCGATAATTGGCATATTACTTGAAAAGTTTGCGCACATTTTCACGCGATTATTAAAGGTACTTTCTATTAAAATGTGATCTTTATTTGTTAGCTCGAATCTCTCTCTCTTTCTCTTTTCTTTCTTTTCTTGACATTTAAATTTTTCACTGGCAGTTTTGTTGTCACTGTCGAGACGTCGAACAATTTCTCATACAAATAGAAATACGCCGCGCCGTTTTCGTTTCTACACGGCGCTCATAGTGGACGAGCATTTCGCAGATGGCATCTTCGATATCATCGCGCAAGGCATTATGAAGATTTACAGTTATTCGAGTAAGCGGAGCGACGGCGTATTATATACCCAAGATCTCTCTCGACCACGGAACCCCCGCGGTGTCATACGCTATCGAGATATCATCGAAGCAGAGCGAAGCGCCAAGACGTGCACTACTGATATTCTCGTATCTACTATACATCCTTCTATGTCAATTCCCATAATCTAGCGTGCAAGACAGCACTAACAGATACCTATAACCGCTACGGATTTATCGAGGGATTTATGTCAAGTCAACCTATTCCGATCAAGTAGTAGCAGAATAAAAGTAATAATCAAATCAAAATTTATTTTATATAGTCGCAAGTACGTACTTTGCTTTTTCATCATTTTGGATTCTTTAGATTTTTAATTGTGGTCTACTTCTTTTCATAATTTACCGCTTTAATAACACACGACACCAAGTTTCCTTGTATGCTGATATTATCTAGGAAGGTCCTCATCCGGACTTCTGCGGCTAACCGCATAGAAGTTGCTTTCAAAAAATGCGACCGCGACTAGATGAATCAGTGGATCGTGGCTCATTCTATCGAAAAATCGCCGGTATCGAGAAATTGAGACGTGCAACTCTAAAATCGGTCAGTATACTGGCAATAAAACCAGACTGAAGTATTAGCGCGCTTGCAAATATTGCGCGCTACATTTGAGATTATATATCATTTGCGAGCAAGCATGAATGCAAAGGAATTGAATATTTTTTTCCATTCGAAAATTAGTCTTGAAGGAGTGCCTTAAATGAAACTAATAATGCTTAATAGACTCTTTGCTACTATAAATTGATACAATTTTCCACGAAAAAAAAGAGAATCACGCAAGCTCTCTATACCCGTGCATCGACGAAGGCATTTTAACGATGGCTTATCGATGCCTTATTACACAGAATGTTACACATACGAGCCTGATTATTTTCCCTTGATTTTTCCCTATTTTCAAGAAACTTGCATTCACGTTTCTCCGTAGTTCTCGTAAACGCCCAAAGTCAGGGTAAATTGAGTAATGCGAAATAACCGAGGGAAAACATATCGATATCGTAGTTTATCACGGTTATAAGCCGCACGTTAATTATCTTTCATTGAAAACAATATTATTCAAATACGTAATGGAATATTGGATCTCGAAATAAGTTGTTATCGTAACATCGATTTTCTACAATATAAGCTGTTCCTACTATAAATATGTATTATGAATGCACATCAGTTTAGAAGGAATTTAACTTCATCAGATTATAAAAACAATGTTTGAAAATTTGCAAAAATTAAGATAAGCGGTACATAATTGGAACTGCTCTGACAGCGACTTTAACGGTCGAATAGCGAACGGTGCTGCGGTACCCTGTTGCAAATAGCACACCATTAGCCTCCGTATGAGACGGGCGTAATGTTATACATTATGCTCTAATGACTACGTGTGGATTGCTGCTGAGTATAAGTACGCGAGTCCGTTGTTCTCTTTTACCCGATTATCATGCTGAAGACACAGGTGCACACGTCAATAGCAGTTTTCAACGTTCAATAATCTAATTAATATAAAAATACAAAAAAAGAGATTTTGCAAAAGTTTACCGAAATATTTTCAAACAGATATTTGGAAAGATCTTTGACGCAAATAAAATTTAGTCAAAAAATAAAATGTCTATACAAAATATTATTTAACTTGATTTGATTTAACTGTATTTTCATCTTTTATAGCAGTCAAATATAAATTCCTCTAAATAATTTCCCTTGTTATTTCAACATTACCTCAACTAATTTGCATAGAAAACTCTTTCATGTATTTGTTTCGAGTTATTTGCAAAATTTTTATAAAATTCATGAAAACTTTTTTATTTTTCTGAAATTATATCCGATATAAATGTAATAATATCAATTAAACTATTAAAAATTATAAAAGTTGGAATATATAGGAAACATAAAATAGTCATCAATTTGAAATTGTAAATCTTTTTCGACGAAAGACGAGATTGCTATAACAATTCATCAGACATAATCGTGATAAAGTGCATCTTAACTGAGTAACGAGCAATGAAGACAAATGAGTAACCGCTATCACCTGCCCGTCCATGACATGCCTTCGAGGCGTCGTCATGATGCAACTCGTGTTTAATTAAGGTTAACGAGTGACGTAGCGAGCACGTAATTAAGAAGGATAACGTAACTACTAACGTTTAACGTTGTCGTCTTCCTGCAATTGGATATCGGCAGATTTTTCTGCAAACTGTTTCTTTAATTAATTTCTCAGTTAATTCGACATACGCAGACCATTGTCAATGTAATCATGATCACGAAATAACCAAATGCACGAGACAGGAAGGAGCTCGTTCTCACTGTCTCGTATCTTATTATGAGAAATGACGTGGAACGTTCTCCTCTTTCTTTTCCTTTTCCCCTCGGTAGTCCCCTTGCGCGATTGCATCTTCCCGTCAACGAGAGATCACGATTGCGCATGCCAAATCTTTGAAGGGGGCGATGACGGGACCTCTCGCGTCAACGTCTTTCTCGTTTATGCCTCGCGAAAGCGACGTGACGAGGAACGAAGTCCCCTCCGGCGGTTTCGGACCGGCTCGTTTTCGCAGCGCGGCGCGGCGCGGCGCGGCGCGGCGGCACGCCATCGCCCTACCTCTTCTTCTCTCGTGTTCATCGTCAGGACATCCAGATTGTCCCACCACGTGGGCCACGAGGAGAGATTCGGCGGCCACTGCGAGAGCCAGTGCGATGCATTCCAATGCAAATATCTCTCGCCCTGGGGATACGGCGTAATCGTCGCAATTTCATGCTTCTCAGAAATTCAACCTGCTCGCCTTACATCCTCTCTCCTACGATCCTGTCTGTGTAGCCCGGTACTTTCTTACCTCATCCCGCCCCGACCCCGGTACTTGATAACTCACCCTCGAGTACTTCGGAGCGCCTTAATATTTCATTGCTGATCGGGAAGGAATAACAGAATCGTAAGTGGTTCGTAATGAAGGGTATATTTATAGCTCTCTCCAAGTGATGGATGAACCGCGCGATTTTATAAATCACCTTCGAAATGATATATCGGTCTCTAGTCTTTCTATTATTCTTTCTTTTCTTGAAAGAAGAAAATTAAAAAATACAGATAATCACTTTGCGCGAATGCTTGAGAAAGATGCTATAGGCTATAAATTATGCAATGAACCAGCAGGAGACTGAGGATATCAAGTTTCAACTTGTCACCGGATCGGTTTTAGCACCTGTTAACCACTCTGTTTACTCGTCAAGATATCGAAATGAAGATGATAAAGACGAATGCTCGTAAAATTTTCAATTACTTTTCTAGCTATCTTCTTAACCTTTTAATATAAGTTTATCTATTTTTAAATATATGATTCTACACGAATATAAAATTCTTGACTATTAAGTGGTGTACAAAATTATATGAGAAAGAAAATAAAAACAAGATAATTCAGATCGTTGATCCAGTTATGTAAAAAAAATATAAGCTGAGTAATTAGTAATTGTTTTTCGTCAAAATTCATCACGCGTTTATTTTCAGATTTCTCACAACGGGTCTCTTTTGTTTCAGGGTGGTCGGAGCGGTGGTGGTCGGCGCGGCTGTCTGCAGTCGCATCCCCGGTCTGGCGAAAAGTCAGCGCGAGCAGTGCAGAAAAGCGCCGCACGCGATGCCGGCGGTGGGCGAAGGCGCCGCGCTGGGTCTGCGCGAGTGCCGGCACCAGTTCCGACATCACCGTTGGAACTGTTCCCACGTGTCCAACGATCAGGTCTTCGGCCACGTGGTGGTAGTGGGTAAGGATTGTTCTGTCACCGGCGCTCGGTATTTATTACGCCGCGTAATATATCACGGATGTTACGTACATTGTGTACGCGTACTCTTTGCTCCGCAAAAGGCTTCCCTGCCGCGTGGAGTAGTAGATAGTCGGGGTGAAACTGCGCAGTTAACGTCCGCAATGGAAATACCGTGTAATAGAAAATATATAAAAGAAAAGTTTGGATATGAGAATCCGTCACTTGAACGCGCGCATAAATCCGTGTGGCTTACTACTTGCTAAGTATTAGTAAGTCGCGCGTGTGTTGGAACATCCTCAATACGTTACGAGTTAAAGAAGACACACGGGTTACATCATTCCCGCATTCTATTAGGCTCGCGCACTTGTATCGCACTAATGATCTTTTCATTAATATCTTCATGCTTTATCGTCGATTTATCCGTCTACATTCTAAACGTCAGATTCCCTCTCATTATCGAAGATTTAATGATTAAAGATACGACTTTGGAAACCAAATTAATAAACCGTCCATATACTTAATCGAAAATTATTAGTCTCTATATAACTAATGAATAATTGATCAACGATTATATATCTTAATTCTTTCAACCATCCTCTGTTAATAAATCAAAACGCGCATTTCAATTCTGAAATAAGATTAAATTTGTCCAATCTAATAGCCATTTTATCTAAAAGAGGCGGAAGTCTCGCAACGTGTAATTATTTAAAAATGTTTTTGATATAAGAACAGGTATCCTTACTCGCTCCTTAATTTTTATGATTAAACGAGCAACTTAATATCGAACGACAAGTTCGCGCGAAGTGGCAGGTCGGCTCGATGACAAACGGCGAAAACGATACTTTTCAAGAACATGATAATCCCTGATTCTGTGAGCGAAAGCTGATGTGATCCAAAAATACCGTTAAATATGACACATTTGTCATCTCAGGATTAAAAACTATAAATGAGAATTAGGAGGATAAATGTCTCATATCGGAGGACGAGCGAAGGGAGGCGGTTGTATAGCATCTCGAGATCGAAGCTCATAAAAAATTTTAAAGGCAGAAGAAAGATATAACTGAGAAAAAAATCTTCATTTAGAAGGAAAATTAATTGCGATCATATAATTTCTTTGAGACCAAGACATTTTTTAAATTATTTTTTCTACTTTTATCAAAGAGGCTTTTAATGTGAAACATCCTGTATACGAAGAACAGCAGATGTAACAGCGTAGGCATCGTAGTGGTGCAAGTCAGCGATTTTTCATGATTAACCGAACGGATTAAACCGCCGAGGTGGAAGAATTAAAGAAGCTTGGTAAACACGATGTGATTTATAATGTACAACGAGATGATCGTGCTTTGTTATCTTGTTGCCATTGTACGATCCTCGTCCGTCACCATCGAAAGGCTCGTGGGTGACTTCTGGAATTCCACGCTGAATAAAATGTGCACATAATACATCGTAAAATCCCTCGAGAGAGATTGAAAGAGAATGCCATGGTTGCGTACAGGCATTTGCATAAGTCACGAATACGGATGCAATAATTAATTACGAGTTTAGCATTTTAATTGATAGCGATCATTATCTTTTTATTCAAATTTACACAAGACGGAGTGCGTAATTTTTATAGATGTTACATCCACCGCAAAAATACGTGTAAGTATTTGCTAAAATTTTTGCTGTTGTCACGTCGGCGAGTCGATAATGTCGTAGAGTTTAAACTCTCAAAGAAAACTCGTATAGGGAATGTTTTTTAAAACAGCGAAAACGTTTACGTATGCTTGGCGACATGGACGCAAAGTGGAGAAGGAAAATAAGCTGCGAGACGTCGAGGAAGTCGGACGAGAAATAAGAAGATCAAAAATTAATGCGCAAAAAAGTATAAATAACGCTTATAAGAGACAGTGGAAGAGAGGATGCGAGATGGAACAGGCAGGGCGGTCAGTTGCTAACTTAATTAGTGAAATTAACGAGGCCGCTCGACATGCCGAAGCTAAATGCAGCGATATATACGCTTTAAAATATTTCCCCGCTCTTAAAACGCTCGCATTATGTATACGCTCGCTATATAATCTGCGAGCATATGAGTAAAAGTAGAGTATTCTCGAATTAAACAAAGCACAACTAAAAACTTTATCGAACAAAATTATCGGATGATTTATTGTTAGAGACGAAACAGGTCTGTTAAATTGTATTTAAGAATTATATTGCTCATTAAAAAAAGAATGAATAGAATAAATTTTTGATAGCACTGTATATAAAATATACAAATTTTTAAAATAATTTTGATTTATCTACATTGAAAGACAGGCGAACAGTTTCAATATTTCTAAAGCAGGTATACATAAATTCATGTTGTTTTTTTCATCCATGTTCCGTACAATTATCGTGTGTTAAATGTTAGCAATATAATAGATACGATTGTAATTGAATATAATTACACGCATCGATCGTCGTCGACTTGAAACCTCATTACAGAAGCTGCGACGCTACTCAAAACCGATCCGAGACTTCGTGACCCACTCGAATGAATTCTCCCGGGGGAATACATTTTCATAAATTAGGCAGATTTATCCAGCAGACTTTTCGAGATTCAAGAAAACGTGGGCGGCGATCGTCTAATCGTTTAAATAAAACGACGTAATTAAGAGATCCATTACGTAGACGATGGACCATATATTACCCGTTGTAAATTTAAGCGAGAACAGGACGTCGTTCTTGACCCACCGATGTCATCACGAGAAATTACAAGGATTTCCTCCTCTTTTTTCTTCTCTCTCTCTCTCTTTCCAATAACGTTTAAAAAATGTCTCTCTCAGCCGATTATAACAAACGAAATTTTTTTTAAAGTTGTTATCTCGTCAACTATCGTCTCAACGAGTGATTTCATACGAATACAATTCGCAAAAGGGTTAATATTATTCCGCGTATGACAACGTTATTCGGAGAGCGTAGCAAACGAGCGATAAGCGAAGGCGGGAGAATAAAGGTCGAGTGACAAAGGGAGTGCGAAAGAACTAAAGTTCACACGAAATACTGAGTATATCCTTTTCTGTCCCTTCCCCCCTTCAATCCTGCCCTATCCTATCAACCCTTGGAT
Source organism: Tetramorium alpestre (assembly GCA_021460005.1). NCBI lineage: Eukaryota > Metazoa > Arthropoda > Insecta > Hymenoptera > Formicidae > Tetramorium > Tetramorium alpestre. Next base: position 2,701,056 of record JAJVSH010000002.1, read on the forward strand.
AACATTGGCGAAGATATTGCATTAATGTAGCGTCCTATCAATTTCTGTTGCAAGTCCCTCTCCTCCTCTCTTCATCCTTTCGTACACTTATATCTGCTCTCGCGCTTGTACGCGCTTTTTTTATGTTTTTCAAGTTCTTATCCGTCTCAAATAACTGGACTGGCCCACACTCGGCGCTCTGGCATGGACACACCTACCTACCTGCGTCTACCTGCCTTTACCTGTCTTTACCTGCCTGCTCGCTTGCTCGCTTGCCTACCTTCTTACCTGCCTGCCTGCCTGCCTGCCCGCTTGTCTGCCTGCCGGCCTGCGGTTCCTCCCCTGGTGCACAGTTGATGCATTCATTCTCCTGTTCCGCGTCGATGTGTACTCATATTGAGCTATATCGCGTCGATGACCGTGCGAAATGGCGCACATGCCGGGTCCGACACATACGTTTGTATGTATAAGGTAGCGATGGTGCTAGCAATAGAAGGACGATTTCTTCGCGCGAAAAATCTTCAGACAACAAATCTTTTTATTTCGTTTTGAAGAATAACAGTTTTCAAAATTGAAAAATCAATAATCTTTTAGCACTAATTATCTTTGTTATTCTAAATCATAAAAAAAAATTGAATATACAGATTACGATAAATGTACGCGAATGTATGTGTGTTGCACCTTGTAGCGTCGTTTTTACACATCGCATTTGATATATCGATTAACTAGCTTTCACAATCGAAAGGTAAGATAATACCGAGAGAGCCCAATATAATTATATCGTGCGGTAACGCAAGTCGATTTGTCTCTGTCAGCGTTATCTTACCACTAATTTGCTCGATAGATTGTTTGAGAATTTGCCGGCTTGCAGGGACGTCCGCGGGAAAATAAAACCTGCATGTATATATATCTACCGTCCGGTAAAATAATTCGATTAGATAATCCTCGTGCGAGTGTCTATAAAGGAACCACCGAGAGAAGAGAGTCATTCTCAAGAATTTACGGTTGATGCTGTTGCCGCGGCGTTTCTCATGATATCCTTCGGTCATTCGGTATTCGTGGAACTGATATTTATTCAAAATCAAATTATGCATTCCGGTCTGTTTAAGTAATTACGAGGCCGCGGTCGATCGTACACTTATGTTTTGCATTCGCCCGAATGCGCGATTACGTTTAGAGTAAACTTGGACGTCGCACGCACAGTGTAATCGTCTGTAATTTGTCATTAGTAATTTCGACCGTACACGCGTAGACTTGCAACAGTTATCGAAAACACCAACTACTTGGTGCAGAAAGACACGAGACGAATTTCCATGTAAAACTAGATGGGAAAATCGCTTCCCCATTACTACCATCCGGGGCTAGTGCTCGGCGTTGATTTATCCGCCGAAGGCAGAGGAGCGAAGGTGCGGCGGGATGACGAACGGGATCGATATAATTCAGCGTATTTTAGTGTAGAAAAGTGCCAACGGCAATCGGCACGGCGGATGCCGGTATGGATTGAGTTATGGACCGGTGAGCTGGGGTGCTCGCTCTCTCGAGTCCCCAGAGGCTCTCACCGTCTGTGGATATAAGATCTCTTTAAACCCCGTGTAAAAATAAACTAGTTAATAAATTAATATATCGCCGGCCCGTATCTCTTTCCCCGTTGACCGCTGCTGTGGACAAGTGCCTCTGCGAAAATCGCCAGCGAGTCGACCGGGGCCATTAATAATGATGCGCAAGTAAGCCGAGAGAGAGAGAGAGAGGGAGAGAGAAAGAGGGGCGAAGGAAAGGGAGACAAGCAAGACGATGAACTCGCACAGATTGTCGTTGCTGCCCTTCTTATTAAGATGTAACCGGTCATCGGGAACGGTGTACGATAAGTACCTTCCAAGAAAACGCTTGACGAGAGAGGCGGTTATAAGATTATTTTTTTCGCTTCTTCCGATAACAGGTACTCGATCTTCACGAGTTTCGCGCGGTTTGTAATAACAAGCGCGATGATACCTCGCTCGTTTACAATGTCACGCGAACGTCGTGAATAAGCCTATATGCGCGAGACTGCAGCCTCGAAGCAATATGTGTAAGGGACTTAACCCTCAACCTCGCCACGACAAGCTTGCAGCATAATTCAACGCTGCAATTAGTTGAATTCAATGCTATTTTCTGTACCAATTTCGCTGCTTCGATTGAATAATTCTAATTCCGAAATTGAAATTAGATGAAACATGCGTATCTCTCTTTGATTTATAAATATCTTCTTGTATTAATTTTGGGTTAATGTAATCTTTTTCATGTGTAAAGCTTGACGAAATATTTGTGAGAGACGTGACGGCATATCGAATTAAAGATTAAAATTCACTATCGCGAAACGTTGCAAAATCTTGTACGGCAAACAGAGGATCTTGTTTTGCGAGATTTCATGTAACGTGCTTACACCTGCTTACACGTGAGAGTCTTACGCCACGCTACATCGCATGTACATCGAGCACACGAACGGCTGTAAATCACCAGTTTAACGTAACGAACACTATAAACGAGATACAGTCACGGATCTTCGGATTAACTCCGATACTAGATGCGACCCCCCGTTGTTGCGGCTCGCACGAAGTACGAGTGTCGTACACATAATATGACGTGTTAACTACATTGTACGGCTGCACATGGACAGGAATCTTAGTCGACGTTATTTAATCATATCTGCCACGCACTCGACGGAGATCTGACAGACTTTGAAATAAAATCGTCTTTGTTCACGTTCAAAAATCAATTTTTTTTTTCATGATGAGTCTTTTAAAAAATTGAAAAAATTATTCAGAATATTTAGCAATTAAAACAATTTAAATGATTTAAAACTAAATATTAAAAAAGTAGAATTTAACTATTGCTGATTATTATTTACTTAATAATCGCAATTTAAGAAATAGCAAATAATTATAAATTTGCAAAACAATTTTGGAGACTTGAGAAATTTAATTTTATTAATAAAACTTTAAGGCATGAATCGTTAATATATGAAAAAAGTTGTGCATAATTAATAATTTGTCGGGATCAATCCTGTCTCATTAAGAAACAAGATTTCTCTCCGAAAAAAAAACAACTGTGAAGACATCTCGAAGTGGATTCGAATGCAAATTCAACGGCCAGATTCAGATCGGACAAATATTAAGTGGAGATGTGTGTCTTAATTATAGTAATTGGTTAATTGTCTTGCGCTAACTGATCAAGTTTAACTTGTCGGCGAAATAGGAATCGTGCGCGTCCTTATCAAATTTTTATCGATTAATATCCGACATTATCGCTGGTTTTGCATAAAAGGATATAATTATAAAAACTAAATCGCAACCACGTGCAAAGTTAAAGTCGAGTAAGTCGTTCATTAATTATAAACTCATTACGCTCTAATGACAATTTTCATTAGAGTAATAAAAATTATTTAATCATTGTGCTGATATCATCAATACATTTTTCATCGTACTTCGTTAATCCGTGACTTTTAAAATTGCAATTAATTAATGTATCGTGCATATATGTATATAATTTTTCGGATGTTTTGGTTATAAATAACCGCACGAAAAAGAAATCCTATTGTGCCTTCAACTAAAATATAAACACGTATATTTTATTTTCCCTTCTGTTAATAATAGCTCAATAATAGCTGAATTATTTCAATGCAAAATACACGCGTATACGATTTCATATCACGTAATTATAAGCATTGTCAATCGCTTACTGTTTAGTTATTTATTATTGTTCGCTATATTGTTTAGATTAATTAATTATCGTGCTGATCAATTTCAACGAAAATAAAGAGTTAAAATCACGTCACAAATCTGTTTGCCGTAAGAAAAAAAGATGGTCACCCTATTTTAATCCAGCCACTCGGCAGCAGTTTATGATGATTGAGCGATGATTATTCATTGAACCGGTACGGGCGAGTCGTTTCAAATTATAAAAGGACGGGGGGCTACACGGCGGTAAGAGTCAGCTCCACTTTCTTACCCATAGCAAAGAGAGGTAAAACATGATGCTTTTTGTCCTGTCTCGGTTCATCCGTCGTGACACAAAAGGAGAGAAGCATTCTGCTCGCGTGCATTACTTTCACGCCAACGTGAGGGAGAGAGAAAGCACAAGCTCTGAGATATTCCACCCTACACACCATCATCACGCAGTTTGGTCTCATGAATAACTTGACACTTCTCTCTCTCTCTTTCTCTCTCTCTCTCTCTCTCTCTCTCTCTCTCTCTCTCTTTCTCTCTTGCATAAATTTTTATAAACATCAGAATAAAAATAAAATTTAGCAAATATAATTTAATCATTTCATAATTAGGAATTTTTTGAGACTTGTATGGTTATTATCTACTCTGATCCGCAAGAATTATATGTTCAAGCTCTTTTTTTTTAGATAAAAGTTACATATTGAAAATCTACTGAATTGCTATTTAATTTGATTTATAATTTACTAATACATTATTAATTACTATTACGTTCTCTTGTGGCACCAGTGATTAAAATAATAAAGGCTCATTGATAAATCAAGTTTTTTACGCTCACAAGAATTCTTACAGTAACTTGAATTTTATTCATCGATCAATAAAGAGGTATTTTCCGAAGTCAGCGGCTCTTTAACGAACACAAAATACAAATTACGATCTTTCTATTATTCTTATTATGTCCGAACTTACTCCATTCTTAAAGTTTTTTTCCGATGTCTATTTTTTTTAATAACGCAATACCAGAGATATAATGTAAATAGCTAAGCATGAAACATGAAGTCTGAGCAATACAAAGAAAGAAAATATAATAAGGTATTTGGGATCAGCTTTCTCGCTGTCTCACAAAAGAAATGGAAGACAGAAAAAGGCAGAAAAATTTTTTAAGATTTTTTTCCACTAAAGCATTGTTAGCATGGAATTAGTCGGGCTATTTATAATATGCTCATACATAAAATAAAACTTTCGTTCTGCCTTTCATACATATAATATATTTTCATTCTACGTGACTAAATGTAAAGTGTGAAATAGTAATGAAGTAGCGCAGGAGAATACGGAGAGATTCGAATTGTTAAGAATATGCCGATTCTAAAGACAGGAGTTTTAAGAGGAAAAGTCTCTATAATAAGTTTCTAAGGGAAATTTCTTGAGCTCTTCCCGACAAAGAATAGAATAATTTATTCTTAATTTGCCCGTCAATTCGATGCGCTTTGTTGGCAGTCCCTACTTCTTTTCTAATAACACGTAACTAAAAAGATGGAATACTTGAAAAGAGAGAAATCGCACGTGTCGATTCAGTAGCAGTAACATTACTCAGACAAAATAAATCTCCCATATAAAGGAGAGATATAATTTGCAAAAGCAGGACCTCTATAAATGATGTATCCTTTTAATTTGCATTCGAGATCATCGCGATGATCTTGATTAATGTGTACCCTTATCGGAATAGAATGTTTAAAAGCGAATTGCGCGCAATTTTTATCAAATCACACTTTGAAAAACATATCTCAAATATTCAAATAATATATCTTTCGATTGAATAATATCATATATGAAGCTCTCATAGAGTCATGCAATCAAAACAAAGAGAAAAGCGATATTTCATTCATTTTGGAAATCAATGTTGCTCACCATCGATATAGGTCGCGTGGGCGAATCCAGCAAATCTGTCTTCACGTGATAAACGTCGCAGAAGAATAAGGATTCCCTGTGTTCACGACAAGGGAGACATGGACACGTGAACTTTTAACCTCGGTACGACGAACGAGGAAAAAGAAAGATAAAACGTGAGAGAAAACACGCGTATATAAATTCGTACACACATGCATACAAGTTAGCGGACAATTTTTTTTTCGACGACGAAATAAAGATCTCGTCCGACATAAGAAGGGTACAAGGAGGAAACAGCGTCGTGGTGACCGATACATGTCCGTTCACCAAGGTGGAAACACTCTTATCGTCCACCCACCGAGAGAGTTTATAGTATACACCTTGTATACATTTCACACGCGTAAAGAGTTAAGACTAGGAATCCGAGACGGAATAATATTTCAATTCGATTGCGGTCTAATAAAACATTTATCGATAATAATAATTGCTTTGCTGTCGATTTTTTGGCCGATGAAAAAAATTGAAACGCTTAAATCACAGTTTTTTTGGTTACAATTATGATCCTTTTATAATTTTTTTTTTTACAATTATTTTCTTGCAACGAGAGACATGCATCATTAAGGGAATTTCATTTCATAATTTCTAAATAATCGAAAAATGTGTCTTTCTAGTTGAAAATCAAATCATTTTCTGTCCCCTTTCATCGCGAATCAGGATATCACTTCGATGACACGGTAATACCGCACGGATACACGCGAAATATATTGTATTGCCTGACACGATAGGATCGGGCTCGTTATCTTTAATAAGATCGACTCACATAAAATCGCGGAGAATATAATAACGGTGTGTCAGGCAAAAACGTCAGGCTTCCTGCCATTGGACAATGTAAGTCTTGTGGGTGGATGCGTGACGCATCGCCATTTGAGATCCACTGCCATCAATGTGTCCCTCCGTCGTGCAAGAAGTAAGATGCGAAATTTAACCCCTGTCAGGATCATTCCGTGCAAGTTTTAATGCCGGCGGTGTATTAACTCGAGATTCTCGCGTCTTAATTAAGGTTCCGCGTTTAAATAGTCTGATTCCACGTCTCAACATCGCAACAAGGCTTGCCTGTCCACTATCGGTGAGATTTTTTTAATTATTTGAGAAATGATATTCATCTCGCCAGATGAGTGACCAACGATAGATATTGTTCCTCTCAGATAAATGTATAAAATTACATAATAAAATTTAAAAAATCTTACGTTTTAATAAAACCTGAATACGATATTCTAAGTGGCTGTACTAATTGAAACAAAACAAAAAGACAAATCATAATTTTTTCGATTACAGATTTGTAACGAGATATAAAATGAGTGCACCATCGATTAAAAACAATATACTATATGCATGCACCATTTATAACCTTGTGTTAATAATGTTTTTGATCGATAAATGACCATCGCTGAGAAATGAATGATACGATAAACGAAGGATCGCGATGAGATCAACTACGCACTCATTATTAAATTTGAGTACGCGTCGCACGATCACCGTAAATAATCGCCCACGTTCGGTGACGCGGTGGCTTATAAATTTCGTACGGCTATTACGCGAGTCACTTAAAATGCAATGATATAAATTAAAAGATCGCCGGTACAACATCGATCACGGATCCTCTTGCGACTTTGCGCGTTTTCTTTTTTTTTTATCTCTGGCATATTCAAACGACTACTATTTTGCTCTAATTGCTCTTTATTTTTTTACTTTAATTTACGAAATATATATTATGAAATAAATCCAATCGAGATCTTGGAATGTAAACATCGGGGGCAAATAACGAAGACATTCTTCGGCTTTTCTACGGGAATCAGCGCGATTGAACGAGAATCAATTTTAACAAGAATATTATTCCACGTCGTAAGAAGATAATCTATTCTCGTTTTGCTTGCTGCCCCGCAATATTTTCAGACGTTAATAAGTGCACGGATAATGTGACACACAAATAAACGAATATACACGGAACTATGTGCGTACACACGTACACGTCGCAAATAGATTGAGGCCTACTCTCGCCACTCGCATTGCCCGTTCGGCATGAACAACGACTCTTCGGTATCGCCATGAGCCGGGCCCTAATATGGAAGCTGTGCTCATTTGGTGCGTTCACGTTTTACAGCTGAAATGAATTTATGGAAAGGACACCTCTCTTCGTCCATCGGAATAAGGGCGGGCGAGAAAGAGCGAGAGAGGAGCTCCGCCGCGACACGGCAACGCCAACGAAACGATAAATTTACCCCTTACCGGCTCCTCTGACGCTAAATAGATGCCCGTGCTGCCGTCCTTTGACATAAACGCTCAGCATAAATTCATCAACCTTTTGACCAATGGTGTCCGTTGGTGTCTCCGCGCACAATCAGCTTTCCTCACGACGCGTCCCGGAGCGCCGCTCGCGACGCTCAACACAATGCTTGGACAATGCCCTTCGTAAACGGATACGCGACAATCTCTTACAAATCGCTTACAAATTTTTCGAGATTTCTTTGATCTTTTATTTAATAAAACGAGATACAACATTTAAAAATCTGAATCTAAAGAAATCGGCCAAACGGAATGATTCATAACGAACCTTTCATTTACAGGGAGACAAATTCCACTCTGTTGCATTTTCAGTTATTTAGAGATGATAGAAACTAAAGCGTGGTAACCGCGATTTTACGAGAGAGAGAGAGACGTAAACGTGCTTATTTTATAGTGTTCATCACGATTTCAATGCAATAATTTATCCTAATAGCACGAATTAATTGATGGTTCCCAAATATTAAATTAATAGACATATCTTCTTCAACCAATAAAGATTTTATTCGAATCTGAAAGATCATCGCGGGTCCTGGCACACACTGACAAACAAATTAAACCTGGACGAGTTTGATAACGATAGAGTGAAACGCCAACCGTCTCAGACAGATTCGTGACAGAGCTGCGCGTAGGTGTCGACTATGATAATGGAGTGAAAAATGAGCATCGTGAGGAAACGGACGTACGATAATTCATTCGACACGGTAAACGAGCTGAGAGCATGGCGTAATTAATTGCGTTCGCGCTTTGCGCGCATGGTGCGATGGCGAGCGTCTAGTCGTAGTAAATTCGCGTGATGGAAATACTTGACAAGGCAACGTCTGTTTGAATGTGCCTGCTGTCGTGAGGCTCGAGTTTCGGAATATAGTCGACGTGCAAATTTGAAATAATAAACCACAGTTCGCGTATGAATCCATTAAATATAATATCAAATTATATATAGATTAATATTTTTTCAAATTTTATTCCTCCATGTAATAAGACTATTGAAAAGATATTAAAAATAAATTGGAAACAGAAATAAATCTGAATTTTTAAGATTTCGCAAATTTGTTTTATCTTTTCAACTTCCCTTATATAAGAATCAAATTCGACTCTCTAATCTATACGAATATAAGAAAGGGATAAGAAAAGAAAAAAAATTTGGCATTTTCTATTTGCAGGTAGCAGAGAGGCGGCTTTCACGTACGCGATAAGCTCGGCCGGCGTCACGTACGCGGTGACCGCGGCTTGCAGCCGTGGCAACATCACAGCTTGCGGTTGTGAACCGGCTGTAAGGTAGCTATAAATCCCGCGATGTTTTGCGCACAACACGCAACACGTGTTAATTATTACCGATTAATATCGCGTTTTTTGTAGGACAAGGAAGGACTTACCGCCGAACGGTTGGGAATGGGGCGGCTGCAGCGCCGACGTCACGTACGGGATGAGGTAATTAAGCTGATAGTTAATTAATTTGCACTATCAGTTCACGTCGCTTCTTACGCCAGCGTGCTCGCGACGATGCGGATACGTCACAAGTACGGCGAACGTTAAATCACGCATAAATTTTAATATTATAATTTAATGTTAGGTTCGCGCGTAGGTTTCTGGATGCGAGGGAGATCGAAGGAGACGCACGGAGCCTGATGAATCTTCACAATAATAAAGCCGGAAGAAAGGTAAGCGCGATAATTAATGATAACGTTCTTTTTTGCACTTATATCGTCATATAATATTATAAAAAAGAAATATGATAGCTTTCTCATGAGAGAAGTCCAGACGCGGGCGTCACAAGTCATAAAATATGCGTGAGCAGAAAGTAACACTATGTAATGAGCACCATAATTGCCGTGAAGCAATACTAATTACTGTAACTCGCAAGAGAAATCGTTTAGCGAGAAGATTAAGCTCGCCGGCATTTGACGACGGCACGGTACTTCGCCATTTCTCAATCATCACGTCGCGTGATTATATTATGCGAGGTTTTAACATTATATAATAGAGGATTATATATGTAAAATGTATACAATATAATTGAAGCAGACGTACTGCCGTTCCCCTGAAATTTAATATATTTGCTTCGTACGTCTAAATATTTACGCTTGCAAACTAATTGCACACTACGAAGTCCGCGATTTCCTAAAGATATAAACTTTTCTATTTTTAACGCGCAATTTGTCTATTTTTAACATTCTTTCTCTCAATTTATCACTTTTATTATCGACGACGTTTATTATCAACGACGTATAAAATACGTTATATCTCATTCTATGTATGATTATGTTATCACTTGGCCATGTGAAAAATTAGTGAAGGAATAATAGTTTAAGAATTATAATGTTATCAATACATTATTAAGAATAAAGATATCAAGAATAAACTATATAGGTATAGATGCGTTTCAGCACATTGATATTTTGTAGTGGAAAATCGTTATAGAAATTCAGTCTGACATGTTAATTTGTACGAAGGCTGTGGTCAACGGTTTAGATGAGCTAACAGGGTTGATAATATTGATAATGAGGCGTGTCCATCGCTCATCAAATCTATGCAAATCAGACATTATCAATTTTGATTTATTGCCCAATAACCTACGCGGGAAGCCAATTATACCGAAGAAGACAATGTCGTTCTGCGATTCCCGTAGATATAACCGTTCGCTTTGCGTATCTAGATGTCTTAATGTTCCGTCTATGGTAATATCTCATTTTTATTTCGAGAGAGAGAGAAAAAGAAAGAGGTGAAGGGCAAGAAAAGGAAAGAGAAAGAGAATGCAAAAAAATTATTGATGCACAGTATAATTAAAATCATCCTTTCCGATCTAATCTAGGCTCTTTTTTTTATATCATATCATTATCATGCTCACGCGGCAAGGTTGATGATCCCGAAAACGAGCGTTTGTGAGAAACAATTGCGTTACGCCCGAAGGTGAAGCGGCGAGGGCGGCGCGCCTTAATTGGGGAAAGTTCGTCCCGAGCTTTCGTCTACCTCGATTGGCCCTTATTACAAGCGGGCAATAAAAACTCTCTCGCCGTTGATCCGCGTACGTGTACGTATACGCGTGTACGTGTATTACCGGAGGTAATGATTTATTCTTAACGTTGATCGCCCCGGCGCGCCACATATTTTATGCCTTGAGGATTTTTTAAACCTCCTCCGTATGTGGCACCGGCGCTGGTGCGCCGGAATAATTCGAAATGTTAAACCAGTTTCATACGCGTACGCGTCGTGTCCGCGGCCGGCGCACAATGAAGGGTCCCCATCGGGAATCGAGCGTGCGTAGGATTTTGCAGATGAACATTCGATACGATTACAACCGTTTAAGATCATCCTCGAGTTAATCGAAATGCATCTCCGCCGCCAGTGGCGTGGCGATGCGAAATCCGCGCTGCAATTATTTCAAAGAACGTCGTAATTGTACGCGAGAACGCGAGGACGAGTGACTTGTAACAATTCGAATAGTCATACATATCTGCGTATCTATGAAGAGTATACTACACAGATGAATCCTCTTATTCTTAACGTCGGAGTTGAAAAGATTTAGCACTTCAATTTCTAATACTTCTCTGCAGTTTTATTTCATTCCACTGTGTGAAATTAAAATGCTTTAGTCATACGCAAAATAATAATATGACAACATTTCTATTTTACATATGCACGGCTAAATGAATAATACAAATCGGCGAAACGGTAAAAGAAAGCCGGGACAGTAAAAGAAAGCTAAGAACGCGGAAATTAAAAATGAAAAATTGCTCAACAATAGAATAGTAATCTAACAAAATCCAGATTTAATTATCGACAGATTAAAAGAACTAGGACAAACAACAAAAAAGAATTAAAGAATTAATAAATCGAATTGTATAAAATGATATACAGTACATCTTCATAGAGATAAATGTTTAATAATGGAGATCTTTATACAAATACTAGAAATATGAAAGCGCTAAAGATTGAAACAACTTGTAAGAACTTGAAAGAGAGATTCAATGATGAGTTCAGATATTCTAAAGATTTTACTTCAATTATTTTTATTTGCATTATATAATGGCGCATTCGCCATTACGCGTAGTCATAGGTTTTTGTTACACTCCTGAATGAGATAAGAAATATTTTGAAAAACACTGCACGCAAGGTAGCTAAAGCAACTGAATTATATATATAATATTATGACAGCCGAATCTCTACGCCATTGATTTCTTCGTAATGGATCCGTGTGTATCGTTTGAAAATGATTCAAGCATCGAGCGACGCATTCATTCTCATCGGGCGCATTGTAAGTTTTTGTTTTCATTCTCGTTCTCATTCCCGTTCTCCGTCCCAAAAGGCTCCGATCGCATGTGTAGATTTGAAATTTGCATAGGATACGCGTGTATAATGCAAGGAACAAATCGATATGCGCTTTATTAAGCGCACGGGTGTAAGTTGTAATCTGTTTCGATATGATATATAGACGCATTTCGAGATTCTATACAAGTCTCTGTCATATATTTGGACTCGTGAAGTCAATACGAAGGACAATACAAATGGCATTTCTGCCGAATGAAATAAATCACTATTTGTATAATAAGATTCTGAATAAAAATCTTTCAATATTGCATTCCATTTCATTCAAAATTAATTAAAATAAAATTGAATATCAATTGTCGGATAATAATGAAGAGAACTTGTATAAAACCGCATAATTATGGGAATTGTATTATTTGTAATGTTTTATCTTTTCAGATAGTCAAGGCTCTTTTGCAAACGGAATGCAAGTGTCACGGGGTATCCGGATCTTGCACTGTGAGAACGTGTTGGCGAACATTACCTAGTTTCCGTCAGATCGGCGATGCGCTTATGAAAAAATATTACAGGGCTAGACCCGTTATCGCCGTCACACCGCCACCCCCACCCACAGTTCAGGTAGCTTGTTGTAAGAATGTTTATCGCGAATAAATCAATGATCAATTTAAAATACGATAAGCTCAGTACATAAATCGAACATTTAATGATTATTTAGTTTAGTAATGCTATTTTTTCCTCTATATTAATTGCTATTTTCGAAATTTAATGCAAATCAGTTTATGTGAGCTATAATTTACAGACATTGGACGCAATGTCGCATTCAATGTTGCCGGAAATGGTGCCCATATTGGGAAACGACGCGAAAACTCAGGGCAAGCCAAACGATTTCACCAAGTCGCGGCACAATCGACAGCCGCTGTCGAAAAAGACCGGCAAGTCCAGGAGACCGCACTTGGTCCTGAAGAGGACGAAAGTCAGCGGTGGACCGAGTATAAGCCTGAAGAGAATTCCTAAAAGAAGCGAGCTAGTGTTTCTTCAACCCTCCCCCAATTACTGTGAGCCGGATTTGACGCAAGGCAGCCTCGGCACGCAGGGCAGATATTGCAACCGTACTAGCAAAGGTAAGGGGAAGATTTCAGGGGAACTTTTCACGCGTTTCCATTTCGATATTTAATTTAATCATCGAACGAGGTTTAAAGGTAAATTTTAAAGATTTAAATGTAAGATTTAAAAATTAAGCGAGACGACAAAGTCTTTTCCTCGCTCATGAGAGAATATTACTTTCTTGTTTTTAGGAACCGATGGATGCGATTTAATGTGCTGCGGTCGCGGCTACAACACACATCAATTCACGAGAACCTGGCAATGCAGATGCAAGTTTCACTGGTGTTGCCGCGTGCACTGCGAGACTTGCATGGAGCGCACTGAGGAATACACATGCAAATAACACTATTGCCAACGTACAACGTGTATATAGATTTGCGAAATAGTATATATAATTATAAACGATAAACTTTATCTCCAAGAGTAGAAAAAACGATTTAACGCACGAAAAACGTTAAATATTACACGTCATTGCGAAAACAAAACTATACGAGGTTATCATAATTTCATAATTATATTGTACAATGTTCTTCTTGATGAAAGAAGTCGATAGGGAATATCTTTGTAATTTTTTTCGGGCCCTTTAAAAATTTCGGGTCGCATGTAGAGTTTCATGATATTTAAACATTGGATATTAAAAAAATGTGAAAGTCTACTTTCTTAAGAGAGCACGTAAATGGACATCGTTCTATATACAACTTCAAATCCTGAGAGCATTGCGCCCTATGAAATTTCATCCCACCATTACTTTCTGTTCTATATTTAGAGACGGGATTAAATTTATGTATTTATGAAACTTAGTCAATTCAATGTCTAAATATCGTTTCATCAGGTAATATAAGATAATTAAAAAAAATAAGTAAGATCGAATTTAAGAATCATAGACAAATTTCAAATAATTGTAAGAAAATCTAATCAAATACCTAATTAATATCGATATTATCCGGAACGTATTTGAATCTTTTATACAATATCGATATCATCAAGAACATATTTCTAAACGTAAATCTTTCGAAAATATACTGATATTATGTATAATATCAGCGTCCTCAACTCGATACTCACATATACACCTTTCTTCGATATAAATTATTTATCATTAGAACTCTTACGACAATGCGTAGTGTAGTGCGAAAATTATCGTATAATAAATAAAATTCTGTAACATTAATGAGTATTTTTATTCCCCTCCTTACTATCCAATTGTAATCAGCATTTTTTGCTTTTAAATAATAACAATCCTTTGTTTTTCATATAGAATAATCTGTTGAAATTTGATTTTGAATTTGATGTTGAATTTGATAAAAATTATGTGGAAACTTTTGTGATACTGATGTGATGCGTGAATCTAGTTTAGTTTGTCTTTAATCGAAGCAATTTTCTTTTTAATTTAATTAGTGAAAACTATTTTATAATCTTATTCAAAAATTGTAGAATTATTAAATAACATATAATAGTTTTATTATATCATTTTCGGTTTAAATTATAAAATTAAAATTAACAGTTTTATTTTATCGTTTCCTCGGATTCGAATTATTAATTAGACCTTTAGAATTAGACAAGTGCAATCCATAAATAATATCGATAATACAAGTTCTGTTCTATGAGGTCTGTGTTTGTGCATCTTTATACGCACAATGAATAATGATTACATCACTCATTTGTTGCAACAATGGCATGATGAAAAAAAAGTTTTTTAAAAAAATAAATTTGTATATTTTAAATCATGAAAATTTTATATCATTTTTAAATGTGATTTTAATATAATAATTGTGGAGGAATAAAAGTAGTTATCTGGATTAGTTCCTTATTCAATGTACAAAATTCTCATTATTCTTTCGCAGATAATTAAAAAAATGATAACTTTAAAAAAATAATGTCATGTAACAAATGAGTGATATATTCCAGTTTGTTCCAAAGCAACAGGTCTGCGAAATGTCGTATTTAATCATATTTACACAAATTCATCACCTCATCATAAATTAATACATTAGAGATTCACTCACCGATACGATGCTCTGCTGATGAACTCGACGCCGCCCAGAAGTCGCAGGCCTCGCCCTCGTCCAAGTCCCATCGCTGCACACTCACGAAACACGCAACACTCGCGGAAACGCGATCGCGAGCGAGTTGTCACGATATGACAACCGCGATACTTTATCCGACATTCCCGCGAGACGAAGCGATCCAACGCATTATGGCGGTCTCCGCGTTCTTCAAACCCGATTGCGTGCCCGAAATATTCGAACGACGACAACTTCATACCGACGCCGCGCCTGAGATATTTGAACGACGGCAACTTCGCACCGACGCCGCGCGGTACAACGCGAATCGAATCAGCGACGATTAAACCGAGCGAACTATCCGAGCGAAAATGTAGGCTCGAAATATGCTTACGTGACACAGCTCGAATAAATTCCGCGAGATGCAAACGCTTCACTGCGCTCCGTTACTCGAATCGCACGATCTCGCGCACTCCGTCACGTAAATCGCGTTCGCGACACGAATGCAAATGGCCGGACTGTCGTTCACACAACCGAGCGATTAAATACGATTCGTTGAATTCACAGATCATCTGTAAAATGTTACATCTAATTGTATTACGCAAATCTATAACGTCATCGTAAGCTAATTCACTAGAGAGATGTACTCACCGACGCGATGCCTGCCGACGAACCCGATGCCTCCCAGGCCTCGTCTGCGTCATCTCCAGTTCTGCTGCACCCTCGCGGAAACGCGATCGCGAGAGAAGCGGTTTTGACATCAATATGACAATTGCGACGTTTTATCCGACACTCCCGCCCGCGAGACGAAGCGAACCGACGTATTTCGCCGTTCTGCGCACTATTCAAACCCGACGACCGAGATGTTTGAACAGCGGCAACTTCATACCGACGCCGCGCGGCACAACGCGAGTCGACGCAGCGGCCAATTGAATCGAACGGAATCGTCCGAAAATGTATATACGCCATCTCGCGACACTCGAGTAAATTGCGTCACATAAATTGCGCGATCCGTTGACTTCACTTGAGCTCAGTCACTTGCGACGGCCGAATTGCGGAGCGCGTTAGTAAAATCTGAATCACGTTTCGTACAAAGTTCGTTACCTGCGTGTTCGACGGTCGGTCAATGATGGCGCAGTGAGTGCTGAGAAATGGGACAGCGGTGACCGCCGAGCGCTGGCGAGAATGCCGAGAGCTGCCGAACGTTGCCGAGTACTGCTGAGCACGCTGACTACGCTGAGCATCGAATGTCGAACTTTTTATCTGTCGATCGTTAAAAAAAGTTTAATGTGTTGCAAAAGAAATTTATGCCGAATATTATGTTAAATATATTACGAATTTTTAAGCGACGCATATATTAGCGGCTTTTCTGTCATCAATGCGTGATTCAATCATGTACTTTGACTTGTCAATCCGACAACAGAAAATTTATAAATCACATTAAAAAATTCATATTTTATTTTATTTTATATATAAAAATAGGTATATTTTCAGATTGTTAAATCGAAAATATCTAAAATATATAAAATCTCTATATATTTGTGATAATTCCTGCTTTACTTTCCAATTTTTACCAGAGAATTGTATAAATTAATTAAAATTTGGTATATTTTTTTATGACAAAATAATGATTTAATAAGTTAAAATGAATTAACACTCGACTTATCTTTGATACAGTCAGAATAGTTGATGTTAAAATTCTTCAATTACCTCTGGTATTTCATTCTCTGGTGATCAAGGCGTTTTTCAAGATCACGAAATTTATTCAGGATTGATAGTCTTTAAATAATACCTCGCTGGTACCTGATGAGATAGACGTGCACAGCAATTTCTTTAGCTTATAAAGAATTAATTGTAAAGTATCATTGATGTAATCATTTTCTAATATTTATTAACTTTTCATAAATTTTTATAAAACATTGATTCCCATGTCAAAAATCTGTTAAATTTGTTTTATATGTATATAAAACGGATGAACAGACTTCGTGTACATGTATATGTATATACACACATATACACGAAGGCTGTTTAAGGAACAAGGTAATAAGACTAAAGTAATAACTATGATTTTATCTATGCTAGAATTGATCATTTATTTTATTGATATACATCAATAAAACTTGATGTATCAATAAAACAAATATTTGAACAGATATAGAATTTATGGAAAAAAATATATAGCAAATTGTAACACTGATTGTAAACATAATCAGATAGGACTAAATATATTTATATAACAGCTTATTTATTGTATAACCGTTGTATATATCTATATATTCTATTAATATGTATAAATGTATATAATAAAATACAACCAATATGGCAATTATATGATTATGGCAGTCATGATAATATATATATATATATATATATATATATATATATATATATATATATTGAAATATTATACTAAGTTCAAGAATGTTGAAAAAAAGAATCAAATAATTCTTCCTAACATTCCTGCATTCAAAAATGCAATTTAAAAAGGTACTTATCGATACGTATCACCTCTAAATATTATTTAATATTTTTTGTGCTTCCTGCTTTGTTCTTTGATCTTCGTAATTCTTCACAGGATATTCGGCAGCTTTCTTTAAATATTTTATCGCGTCTTCTTTACGATTCAATTTCAAGTATGTTTTTCCTAACAATAGTAAATTGTGACTATAAAAATTTGGATCAGCTTTTTCGGCGGTCTCGAGATACATCAACGCTTCTTCAAAGGACGAAGTTGGTGGTTCTCCAAATAAGACGGATGCTATTTTTCGTTGATACCACGCTAGATTTGAAATCTCATAGCACCAGCATCCAAGCATGTAAAACAGCATTGCATCACCAGTTGGCTTTAATTCCATCGCTCTCTATAATATAAATTATGCAAATAATAATAAATTAAGATCACTATCTGATGATTTGCGATATTATACATTTTTACACATTATAAAATACAATATATCATTATTTTAATTACAAATTAATATCCATATTCGAATTATTTGTTAAGTATCTTACCAGGATATGTTTTTTAATATTGTACGATTCTCTTATCTGTGCTTTTGTACCTTCTAGACTACTCTTACTATTAAGAAATGCAGACATCCATTTATGTACAGCATAATGATCTTCTCGAATATCAAGAGCTATACATAACAAATCGTATCCTTCATAAGTTAACTTTCGTGCTTCAGCGCCAGTGGTTATCTCAGACAATTTATAAATAACTCTACTTAAACGCCACAAAATTTCAACCTCCCTCTCATCCTACAAAAAATATATTGCTGTTACATATAAGTATACAGCATACATATATATTTACAATCATAAATGCAAGTAAATATATAGATACATTATATGAATATATATATATATATATATATATATATATATATATATATATATATATATATATATATATATATATATATATATATATATATATATATATATATATATATATATATATAATTTTAAGAATTGAATTTACCTTATATTTTGACAGAAGTTCGTATGTATCTCTATAGTTTCCCTGATCAAAAAGCGTATCTGCTTTAATAAGAAGTTCCTTCATAATTTGAGTGTTATTCTCATCATTGTTTTTCACAGCTCCCAATATTCCCATCATTCCCACAGTAAATGGCGATATTATTAACTTTCGGATAATTTGAATATTATTCTTCTCCTGAAAAAAAAATAATCTTGATTTGGTAATACTTAAATAATATAATTATTGTTACCATATTTTGACACAACTGTGTCCTATACCTTACGTGCTAGATAAATGGTTTTATACAGAACTACTCTTTGAAGAATTCTATTGGAATTGTTAATACAGTACAACTTTCGCAGTAGCATGTTCTATTTTAATTGTTGATTGGAGAATTTGTTATTTTAAGGAAAGTATAAGTTGTGTGGTGAGTTATCAACTGAAACTAAGTTAACCTACGAACCGTTATAGTTGTTACCAAAACAATTTTAATCACTAAATTGCACAATACATTATATTTTTAAACATTTTTTAAGACATTTGCTAAGTCACATATAATGTTAAATTTTTATATTATACCTTGCATATATTATCTGCATCTCGTATACAAATAGTCAAGTGTCACAAGTGTCAGCGTACATACATACACGATACGAACGGTTGTGCGTATGACCAGCCGTGTATATATGTGTGTGTTTTACATACCACAGCAAATCAGTGCACGCAAGTCAAATAAACTAATAAATGCAAGATAGATATTTAACACATGTGTATATACATATACATGAACATATATGATACATATACATACACACATAATCTTTTCTCTGCATATCATAATAAAACGCCACACATGTAAATTAAAAAATATAAATTATAGGCATAATAAAGAATGTAGACATGATTATTATAACATAACATTCCATAACCATTTATTAACGATTCATATAAATTTGTATAAAATATATCATTGTGGTCCCTGCACAAAAATACGTTAAACATATGTGTACATATTTGTTCATATGAATATATCATATGATTAATATGTCCATTATACAATTATGGTAATACAGTCATAGGTAATACAGTAATAGGTATAGTTATTTTAGTATCGGAATATTATTTTAAATTCAGGAATATTAAAAGAATTAAATAATTCTTTCTTACATTAAAAAAATATTTATCTATACCTAACATCATCCTTATATACTATTTAATATTTTTTGTGCTTCCTGTTTTGTTTTCTGATCGTCGTCATTCTTGGCAAGAAATTCAGCAGCTTTCTTCAAATATTTTATCGCGTCTTCCTTACGATTCAATTTCAAATATATCTTTCCTAACATTAATAAATTGCGGCTATAAAAATTTGGATCAGCTTTCTCAGCTCTCTCGTGATATTCTAACGCTTCTTCAAAGGTTGAAGTTGGTGGTTCTCCAAATATAATGGATGCTATTTTTCGCTGATACCATGCCAAATTTGATATCTCATAGCACCAGCATCCAAGCATGTATGAAAGCATTGCATCGCCAGGTTTTAATTCCAATGCTCTCTACAATATAAGATTTATTAACAATGACTTAAAATTACAATAATGATTATCATAGTGATTTGTGAGACTATACATTTTTTTTCATATATTTTTACAGTATTTATAAAATGTTAGTATATTTTAATTGTGAATTAATATCCATAATTGAATTATTAAATATCTTACCAGCATATGATTTTTAATATTGTATAATTGTTTCAGATGTGCTTTTGAACCTTCGTAACTAGATTTACTATTGAGAAATAAAGCCATCCATTTATGTGCAGCATAGTTATCTTCTTGAATATCAAGAGCCATACACATCAAATCATATCCTTCATAAATTAATTTTCGTGCTTCAACGTCACTGGCCATCTCAGCCATTTTATAAATGGCTCTACTTAAACGCCACAAGATTTCAACATCCTTATTATCCTATAAAAGATATATTGCAGTTATATATCGTAAGGATACAGCATATATATTACAATGGTATATATACAAATAAATATATATAGATACATTACATGATTAGTTTAGAGAATTTAATTTACCTTATATTTTGACAGAAGATCATAGATACCTTTATAGTCTTCCTGATCAAAAAGGGTATCTGCTTTAGTAAGCAGTTCCTTTGTTGCAATTTGGATTTTGTCCTTATCATCATTTTTCACAAGACCCCATATTCCCATTATGGTAAATGGCGATATTTTTACTAACTTTTTAATAAGTTGCATATTGTTCTCCCTCTGAAAAATTGTTAACACTCAAATAATATAGTTATTGTTATCATATTTTGATGCAATCGTATCTTGTACCTTATATGCTATATAAATATTTTTACACAGAATTGCCCTTTGAAATATCCTCCTGGAGTTAACAATACGACATAAACTTTGCAGTAGCATCTTGTAATTTAACTATTGCTAGATTGTTAGAGAATTATTATTTTAAATCCGAACTATATGATCAATTATCAATAAATGAAAATTGAGTTTAACCTTTAAATTATTGTAGCTATTATTTTTACTCAATACTTTTGTTTATCAGAGATTATAACTTTCTACAACTTTCAAACATTTGCGCGGATTTTACATGAATCTACGTAAAAAATTAATATGATAAATGCAGATCGTACATTACATATCGTATATCTTTTGCACGAACTGCATTTCATGCACAAGTCAACACAAGTATACACAAACGATACGAATGATTGTGTATGTATGCATGTATGTACACACGTCATACATATAAATATACATATATATGTTAAATACACTGCAGTAACTTGGTGCATCCATACTGAATGACTGATAAATGCGAAATAAGTAAATAACACATCTTTTCCGTTCATATCACATTAATAAAGCGTAACACAAGTACCTAAATTAAAACAATGTGGATACAATTATTCCAAGCCCAACACATTAAACATGAATTTTTGGAAAAATATCAATTTATGATATCAGTAACATTAAGTTTATAATAATAGTAATAGCAAAGTAAGTTGTATTTCAATTACAAAATAATAATTACATGAAAATATCAATTATCAGCTAAATTTTATTAAGTAAATAAAAAAAATGAAAAATTGTTATAATTTTGGGAATAAATAGGCCAATTAGTGTGGTTGAATTAGATCTTTATTTGGAAGATACACAGGTATTCATAGGATAGTTTAACATAATCAAGACAGGGGAGGTTGAAGGTGGATAGTGATTAAACATAAATGTACAAACAAAATACAATAAACAGTATTTTTCATCGGTGTAGTGCGTGGCTTATTGGCGGGGCAGTATAAGAAACATCTCCTTTTTTTCTTTCTTTCCCTCTTTCTCCTTTTCTTTCTCCCCCTGGATCTAGAGAGTTAATAATTGTACAACAAATTCAACTTATATGCTAAAGCCTCGCACACTAATCGCTTTCTCTGTTTTAAAAATAATCATGTTTCTTCCCTTTTAATACAAAAAAAAATCAGGTAATGCATTACATCGTAAACGAAGACATTGCACCGCAATCTCTTTCGCTTAGCCGTGGCTGTGTGAGCACGATCATCGTGAAGAATTTTAAAATTGCCCAGAAAAAACAGGAGAAGGAGCGCTAGCAATTTGAAGTGCATATGTTATCACGACATATCTTTATACGAAAAGAAACGTCTTTTATAGATTTTATATATCGTGAATCATCTACAGCTCTCAAATCACTGTTTTCTGAACAAATTTTGGTTCATGTTTACGCCTCAAATTCGTACGTCAGACAAAAATATTCTTAACAGTTTAGAAAGTATTGCTCGCTGTATCCTCTTTTTCCTGGTATTTTAGAAAATTCTTTTATAAATGATGCGCTAGACAAAGAGATGGTCGTGCAGATCGCCTATTATATACTTATAATCATCTTAACGTTATTTTTAAATACGTTCTTGTAGTCTTTACATGAAATGTTTGTATGAGTTCTCGTTTTTTTTGTATTTTTTATAATAAAATTATTTTTCTAATCTTTGTTAATCAGCTGTTGTTGCCCTGTGAAACCTGCCTTCTGTCATAATACAATAATACTTGCACGGTAGGTTCACACTTCTTAATTTGGTGATTTTTCTTCGTATATCACAATGTTACTTCTGCATCTTTTTTTCATTAACATTAATTTTCTTCTCATAATTACAAACACCAAATTCAAATGCAAAGTTTTATTTGTTCAATGTCATATTTAAGAAATATCCTAAGCCATAAGTCCTCGCAAATGCTAGCGCAAGATTATTCGAATTTTCTTTCATGTCATACATTTCTGTACGACACACATCAGATGCAAGATTATATGTTGCATACAACTAATAAACTTGTCTTCTCAAAACTACTTAATATATCTGTAAAAATGCGATAGATAAAAAAACATAATGCAGTTAAATCTGCATTACAAAAGCTAACATTTCACTTAATCCACTTAATCAATCTCTTTAATATCAAAGTTATTATTGTATATAATATTCATAAACATGCAATACTGCACGGTACCTATTACTCTTTGAAGTTTCGTTTCACATTGCAAATGCATTGTCTCGACTTAAGCTATTTTCATAAATAGACAGTTGAATCATAATCGCAGAGCATCTTATAGTGTGTTTTACTGTGCATTTACGCTAATTATAGCGTTCCTTTTTTTCCCTTATTGCGTTTGGGGCTTGCCACGTGGTGCATAGCCACGGTTGCTTCCCCTTTGTCCTCTGAATTGTCCGCGACTAATGCGATCGTTGCGTGTACCTCTTGATCCTCCGCCACTGCCTCGCTTGAAGCCGGTATTATATCCGTTATTCCCTTCGTTGTTACCCCAGCCACGTTGCTGATATCCGTTTTGATAGTTACTGTCATTGCGATAATACGTGCCTGAAAGAAAAATTAATGTCATATCTTTTAGCCATTAAAATTAAAAGATTTAAAAAATATTGAATGTTTTATAAAAAAAATGTTTTATAAAAAAGTTAAAAAAGTCAACTTAATCTCTTTGTATTAAAAGTGATTTTTTTACCTTGTCCTCCACCACGTCCATTTTGTTGGTAATTTCCCCTGCCTCTGCTATTATAGCTATTAGAAGTCCCTCTTCTACCTCCCCTTCCTCTATATCCACCACGTTGGTCAGAAATCCAAGGTTGCTGGGATGTTTGTTGCGACGCTTGCTGGCAATCTTGAACAGATTGTTGCTGTTGATCAGATTGATTCCAGTCATTGGTCTCGGTCATCTGACACCAATCGATAGATTCATTTGGCTGCTCCAATGGTGAATCAGAAATTTCATTTTGTCCATTTTCGACCTTTTCCTGGAAGAATCCATGAGCCATCAAGAATCAATATAAGTCATTTATTAATTTTAGGCTAAAAATGTTACCTCCGTGGATGTTTGAGTTTCTTGCTGATGCGTTTGCTCATTAAAGTTTTGCATTTGACCTTGCTGCGGTAGTTGTGCAGCATTCTGTTGCTGCTGCTGCTGTGGTTGTTGAGGCTGGAAACTAGTCGGGTGTTGTGGGCTATATTGCATATTCGGCTGCTGGTGAGAAGGCGGCATCGGAATCGGCGGCGGTGGATTAGGATTCGCGAAACCAGGAATGTGCGATATATCCTGCGGCGGTTGATATATGACCTGCTGAGGTACACCCACAGGCGCATTTGCAAAGTTCTGATTTGTGAAGGTTTGCGAGGGAATGGGCGCATTGACTGTAGGAGGAATGTGTGATACGATGGGTGCTTGCGATTCCGGCTGATCAAGTTCAGATTCCTGCAAGAAAAAGAAGTTGGGCGTGCCTATAACATCGTTGATGCGGGGTGCTGGTGGAGGCTGCTGTTGAGATTGCTGAGCTTGCTGCTGCGGCTGTGGCGGCTGCTGCTGTTGCTGTGGTTGCTGCGGCTGCGGAACGAAGTTGGTGGCATTCGTGTAATAAGGAGTGTCGACTGGCGCGGCAGGATGAGGTGGCATGGGTTGCGGGACAACTGGTATAGGTCCCGAGACCGGAGCGGCACCGGAAACAACGGGAAGCGTGGTAACTTGGACTGGAAAATTTGGAATAGGTATCATGGACTCCGGTGGAATGTGCCTGTCATTGCCGTTGCTGTATTCCTCGTTGACCTGTTCCTGTGGCGCCTGTGCATTAGTAATCTTCGTCTCCGTCAAAGTTTCGGTAATCTGTACAAATATAAACCGATTTTGTATTAAATTAGATATCAGATTGTAAACTCGATATCCTGATGCAATACCTCTTCTATCGGTGCTGCCTCCGAACATTCGTGAACTTGATCGAAATAGCCGCACTGATTGATCTTTGTAATTATCTCCTTCAGTTTATTATAAGTAGTGCCAATAACCTCACGTTGCTTTCCATCTACAATCGCAACATGATGCTCCGCTATTTTCTGCGCCTGTTGAACAAGTGTCAGATCTCCTTCCTCCCGCTGCTTTATCATCATCTCATTATACAAGCTGTCTAGGTATTTGAATTCGTCCTCCGACAGTTTTATAGCCCCATTCTTTCCATGAAAGAAGTCGTCTCTAACGGATTCAGTATTCAAACTTATCAAGACATGCTGAGTAAGTATCACTTCCTTCACCTACAAACCATACAAACCATACAAACGATACATTTTTTAACTCGCGCCTTGTATAATACATAAAATAATATGTAATATTTTTTCAAATCATACTTTTGCAATGTCTTGTTGCGTACGTTCAAGGGCCTCTTTTCGCGCCAATTTCTTCTGCTGCTTAACATAATCGTTGGCAATATTGGCAATTTGTTTATACAAATCCCGCGTAATGTCCAATGTTTGAAGCACCTCGTCATATTTTGCCACCGCTGTTTTCTGGTCTGCATTCAATTCCCTTCCATTTTTCTGCAGATCTCTATACGATTCGAGCTTACCCTAAATTCAAGAGGTATATTTGAAGAATTCGTTTAACTCCTTTTAAAGCGATGGAGACTACCCAGTAAAAACAAAACATTCCAACAAGATTCTAGTAATAGACCTATCCTTTGTACTTGAATCATTCGTTTTTTTTTCTTCACATTGGAAAGAAAAATCGTAAACAGAGCAAAAACTTCAGGTAAAAAAAAAGATCTATTGTTGTGACACTATTATTAGAATATTCTGTGCTGGTTGGGTAGTTATCACGTATACTCAATACATTACATTATACTCTAATTATAAATTGTGAAGTAAACATTACATTTACATTATATTTACATCGAGGTAAGAGACAGTAAATGAATAATCAACATATAACGAAAGATACAAGCTAAAACTTTGACATGTATCAAAGTAAACGGAATTTATATTTGATTATATTCTCGTTTTTAAAAGACCTAATATTTGAAGATATTCTATGAACGCGCCTACACACGTACACACATACACGGCAAAATCACGCGACAAAGCAGCGTCGACGTGCGTTTGCCACGACGAAACGGGAAACCGGGAAACGCCGAACGCCAATCGCAGGTGCTTCGCGTCGCGCAGGAGGATTCTAACGCAGGTAGAATCGTCGGCGGACATCGTCGTCAGAGACGCGACGGCGACGCGTTCCGCCAAGGGCGTCGAAAAGTGCGTCGTGCCATGGAGAAAAGTCTCGTGCTCGTGGAGACCGCGCACCGCCATGATACGGAGGTTGGCGACAAGTTGGCGTGTCCGGGAGCTCCGGAGACCCGCGCGGATTCCGTCGCGCATCGTCGTCGTCATCGAGGATCGCCGATCGACGGCCGACTCGACGCATATCGCGGCACGGAACGGCCACGGCGTGCGTACCCTTGAAAAATCCGCGAGGCGCGAGCACATGGCACGTCGGGGGGATCATGGCGGATCGCGATGAGAAAGCCACGGCGACTCGGTGACAGATCGACTTTTGTCTGCAATTACGGCCCGGACGGCCCGGACGTTGTCTTTACCTTACGCTTCTCGAGATTCCGTATCTTATGCTCGATTACGATGATCGCTTGGCGCAACGGTTCCACGGTCTCCGTAGAGGCCTGTTTCTCTAGTTTGGGGTTGGCAGAAGGCATCCTTCACGGGCAACAAACACGAACTGGGAATCGGAATGGTAACCAAGTTGAACCGAGTCGCGAGTGGGGCAGGGACGGGGAGGGCGGGGGTAAGTGGGACGACCGGAATGGCGGGCCGAACGTTTCCGAATATTGAGGATCCGCATGCGCGGCGACATGTATTAAAGGTCTATCCAGGACCATAGCCCAATTCGAGGTATTCCTTCTTTCTATTTCTCTCCCGTTTCCCTCAAAATTGTCAAGTTGACATTCATGAAATTATGCTGTGTTTTATTCAAAAATTCTGCGTGAAAAATTGTAGTGAATTGATCAAATTTCAATTAATTTAATTAATTCAATCAACACAATTATTTAAGACACCATTTTTCACTTTTTTTTTGCATAATTCATCGTTAATTTGATTTTTCTTTTCATGTATCAAACAATAAAAAATTAATAAAATGTTTAATAAAATACTGCAGATATTATTTAATAAATTAATTGGTTATTGTACTTGTGTAAACGCTATGTTAACCGATACACTTGAATTGTTATTAATTTGGAGTATTACTACTTTAGTTTTAGGTCAAGTATTACCTCTGAAAATTTAAAATCTTCCGCTTATTATTGGTTTCTTCACTATTGCACTTACTTTGAATTTAAGTGCAAAGATTACAATGAACTGCTACACCCAGTGCAAACAGAGAATAGTAACATCTGACGTCATTCCGCTGGAAGAGGAGCATTTCAATGCACGTTTTCTACACTGGTGCAGAAAGTTCCGCTGCGAAGAATAAATATAAACACAAACATTAAAAAAATCTATGATTCATTAAAGAGAAGGTTGATGACGATATTTTATTAAATCGTGTATCCACGTGCTGAAATTCGATTCGAGATCTCGATTCAAAAAACGTGTAGCCAATAAAGTTACATTTTTCATAATTGATGCTAGTTGATTGGCTACATATTTCTCGAATCGAATTCTCGCATTGCGGACACAAGATTCAACAACGTCTATGCTATTTCATACGCTAAAAAGAACGAACTTGAGTGAGATAAGTTTTGAAACATATCGACAAATAGATCTTCAATACCATCAGCAGAAAATCGAAACTCTTCTTTTCTGGAAGGCAATTTTCAGCGCTATCGTAGTAAATTCGCGAGTGACGAACTAAAGTCAATCACGTGACGAAGTGTGGAAAACAGATGCTATATTCAAATTTACACGCACATATACATGCTTTTATATAAATGTTAAATAGTCACAAATTAACAAACACACATCGTTCAAGAACTTTTAACATTCTATTGTATTTCTTGCAATTGATATTGTAAAAAATAATATTTAACTCTGCGCAATCGAATCTGAATTTATGAAACAGACTGATGCTCCTTTCCTAGTAGTAAATCAGTGACTGACACACTTTACCGTCGGATGGAAGTAAGTAGCTAATCTTCTTTTTATGAAGAAGATTATTTATGATGTGAATGTATTACATCATACCACGAATGCTTTGAATTTTAATTCTAACTTTAGACTTCAATTTGCGTCATACTATTTTTTTATTCTTCTTTTTTTTATCTTATCGTTCTTCATGTGTACATATACTTCATATGCACTGATAATTAATGTATTTAGCATAGAAAATTTTCCTGCAAGCGGTCAGCGACATTTTGCTAATCTTTGCGATTATTAGCACCTCCATATCTTGGATGTTTTAGATTTATACTAAGTTGTTTTGACAGGAAGCAAGTTACATAAGATGAAAACTTTGAAACTAATGGAATGTTCATCAGCGCCAGAATTATACATATTATTTGTTCACGTGATTTGGTTTAACATTACGTTATCTGTTTCAACGAATTAAGTAGTTATAGTCTTGTAATTTTTAGTATATATTCTTCTCAATAGTATATATTTCAGCAGGAAAAATTAAAATGAAAGATATTTAAATATAATATTAACTTTCTTAAATCTCGCAAAGTCTTACAATGTAAAACACTTCATTCGCATCGTCATTAGAAAGTGACAGAACAATAATAGCATTAACTAACGTCTGTAGGAATCTATGATGAGACTTTTAAAAATAAATTTTCGTTTCTCCAAATATTCATGCCCTAACTGCACAGTAGATTCCGAGAATGTTTGGAGGATACTTAATAAATACCAACTAACAATAACATTGCATCAATATTATAAATTTCTCACTCAACAATATAAATATAACGTGATACATGTTATACATAACAATTAATTTAATTACTTATTATTAAAGCAATTATGATGCAATGTTAATTGATGTTGGGGTATCACAAAAGTATAAGATATTAAATATAGATTGTGTTCTCAATATATTTAATATATTCCTAATACATTAATACATACAAGTGTATACCTAAAATATCATGTATTATTAGATAGGGAAGTACACCCGTCCGCGTACGATTCATTCACGCTTGATCTCTGGCTCCGACACGTCCGAATCGTCACTCCAGTCACACTTCGGTTGAGTGCTCGACCAACGGCACTGTCTCCGACACGTTAGTCCCTATCAGCGGAGATTTGACACTTGACCCTTGACGCTGGCCTAAGTGTCCGCGTCGGCGGGTAAATCGCGAGCATTCCGCGGGATCGGCAGTCCCGCGTCGATCATCGCGCGCTTAATTATACTGGTGCCGAATTCCGCTGTCTGGCAGCCGTCGATCACGTGCATCCGCATGTACAATCGCATCCCCCCGCGTATAACGCGAGTACTCCGCGATACTCCGACGGCGCGTCCGACGTAGAAGGTGAACGATAAAGCCACCATTGCTTTTTCTTCTCCATTTTTTTCGCGTCTGGCTGCGATATGGGATTTCTTTTTATCTCTCGCGGTTGTTTCGTCGAACCGATATGTGGCTCAGCGATAATCCCAGTAAAGAAAACGGATTGAGGCCACGCACGTGGAGAACGTGCGTTCGCGATTGCCGCAGGTGTATTCGCGCGAGGGTGAAACGGCGCGATTGGGGAAGTTCACATTTGCCACGAAGAAGCTACGGTGCACCAATTAGCGGGATTTTATTGATAAAAACATGGTTCCAGTTTTTTCCTCGACATCGAAATTTGAAAGTCCGACGAATTAATTAACATCTTACATTGTCAATCATAATTACTGATAATTACAGTTGACAATTTAAAATCTGGAATTAAAGAGAACATCGAGAATCAACAGACATCAAGAAGTTGAAGCTACACTGAAGCTGCGAGATTACATTGAGTAAGGAGTTGTTTACTTATATCAAATTCATTACATTGAGTAAGGAGTTGTTTACTTATATCAAATTCAAATTTCGTGATTCTGCCCTTTTTTTCATCAGAAGAGATATGCGATTTACTTATGTGCGTACAATTTTTTTCGACTTTCTTGCAACCTCAATTTTTGTCAAATGTAAAATAAGATCTTAATAAGAGTGCTTCTTTTTTTCTTATTTATCCTCAAAATATGAATAAAAGCTGGTAATATTCCTAAGGGAAATCGAAGGAAAAGCTGCGCGATCATAAATCGTATATTGTCTTTGCGTCGCAGTTATCTATCATCACTCTTGTTAGGAATAAATCGTCACAGACGCCATCGACGTCGACGTTTTGTCATGTCGCAGTTATTCACCGCTCGCGAAAACAAATAACAGCAAATTATTCTCACAAACTTTTCCCAATTTCGGAAATGATAAATTATTCCCGTATCGATTCCATTTTTTATTTTTTCTTACGACAAACTCTTAATTTTTAAATAATTTCTAATTCAATATCTTTTGCGCATTGTGTCTCAAATACACGAAACATTAATCAGGTTTTATTGCGACAAATTACATTATATCGATACGTCAATACGTGAGTTCATATGAGGGAGGATTCTTAATTGAGTTATATCAACGACCCCACTCGATACAACTACATCCTGCATCCTGTTTTACGTCATATAAAATCCGTTATAAATTAACGAATATCCTCCTTCGCAACATTGTCAAGTTACTTGACATAATTACTAACATAATTGTTACAGGCTGAACGCCTGTAACAATTATGTTAGTAATTATGTCTCGCGCTTTCTCTGAACGGCAGTGCCTAATCTCGTGTAAACAAAGCTCCTAGTTCTAATCTAATCTAGGCGTTCTTGGATGAAAACAGTTCTATTTTTCTTTTTTTGTGAAATAAGTTGCATAAACAATCACGAGTATGCGAATCGAACTTGAGATCAGTTAGCGCCGTATCAATCTCGTCCGCGCATTCCCGCCCGCGATATATATTGTGAAAATAACGAGAATCCAGATAAGGGATCGCGACAATTATTGATATCCGTCGCAAGAAAATTTTCCCCTGACACGTTGAAGTCTCTCATCGTTTCGTACTATGTGGACTCGGCACATTCTGCGTCGTACGTAAAATCGTTCGAGTCTTTTCAGAAAATATGCTGAAAATCGAGCAACAATCTCTCCGCGTCTATAACTTTATTTCGAGGTCCGTCAGCGCCTCGTGTGGATGATATTATTCTTGATAATATTTTCAAATCACTTTTCCACACTCGTGGCATAGTGCATTAAAATTCCATCAAAACAAGCGTAATTATATCACTGAAATCCCGAAAAAAAAGCGCACGCCACGACGATTAAAACAAAGTTCATTAAATTAATTGAAGAAAAACAACTCGTTAACGATATCTTAATGTGTTCCCCCTTGCACTTTGTGCCTCGAGGCCGAAGTTTAGTTCCGTGTTTCTGTGCTTTTTCATCATGTGTTTAGCACATGATATAAGGCGGATTTGGTACTTTGGAACGCGATCCACATTGATATTTTGATATCAAGATTCGCGTGGCGGTGCGGAATCGTAAGAGAGATGGGGGTTCGCTTTCTCTAATCTCTCGTTCTTATAATTTTCTCTTCTTAATATAATAATAATAAAACGACCGAGCGCGGCCTCGGCCAGTTCTCAGAGAGCGCAATAGTTCGTAAACAGTTGGAAAAGGTAGCGGACTAATTCGAGCTTCAACACCTACGACACGCCCGGACCTGCGCTGAAGCCTCGGTATGTCAGCGAGAAGTAAAACGAATCAGTATTATAACACACCCCGCGCGATGAGGGTCAATAGCGCGCAGGATTACAAGTAGATCGCGATCGACAGGTGTCGCAAAATACATTGTTTTGCATTCGGTCTGTCTGAATGATTTACGATGTAAATCAACACTTGCGCGGTCATTCAATACGAAGCTCTGCGACGTGAAAGCGATTCCACCCCCGGTTTCTCGCGTAAGATACAAAATAATATAAACACTTTATAAAATATATTTCTGTTGAAAAATTATGTTTTCTTTTAGCATTGAGTATTTCTTCATGTTTACATATCTTTTTACGGGTAACAAAGCTAATTTTAGAAAATAAAAGACGCGTAAAATTAGATTATGTTTGATTAAATAGAATAAATAAAAAGGAATATTAATTTATTTTAAGAATGATAAAAAATAGAAATATAAAAGTTTTTTTTTCTTCAGCTGCGTTTATCCATTCAGACTGAATCGCAGATCGCTTCTGAATGCAAGGCAACCCTTCGAATGTAATGTAACTTTGTCTGCAGCGTTTAAAGGCTAAATCACTAAACACAAATAAACGATCTGGCAAACATTCATCCCGGCGCGCGAATTGTTGCATATTCCACCGGAACAGATTCTCTCCAAATGCATTAGTCCGATCTATTATTTCCCAAACTTCCCCGAGCTAAAAGTGTGAGCATCAGACATCTCGAATTCACATCACAGTAGACACTGCAAGTCTTATTGCATTATTCTCCAACATTATTTTCTTCGTTATCCTATAAACTTTAGGGTAGGAAGAAATATTTTTCAAAAATAATTTCGCAATATTAAAATAAGAAGATAGACGTGCGAAGAAGAAGAGATCTCCCTTCTTTAATAAAATCGAACGTGACAGTTTCAGTTGATTGATAATTTGATCTTCAACGACATGGGGAACGTAATGCAATTAGGCGAGGCCGAGGACGAGGAGATCCTCATGTGCAACGACACGGCTCATCAGGAACTGCCGATCGAGATGCGCTTCAATGACGGCCACTTGGTGACGATAATCACTTACAGCATCCTGATGGTGATATCGGCCACCGGGAATATTTCCGTGCTGACCATAATAAAGAAGCGAAAGTCCAAGTCCCGGATACAGAATCTCGTGATGCACTTGTCGATCGCTGATCTCTTTGTAAGTATAGCAAGTCGCGCGCAAATAACTTGACGATAAAGTAATCATCCCGCTCGAGAATGCGCTTAAATTTAGAAACTGTGATATGCAACGTCCTCTTATCCGTCCAGGTGACATTCCTGATGATGCCGTTCGAGATCGGATGGGCGAGCACGGTGTCCTGGGAGGCGGGAGACGCGATGTGTCGCATAATGGCCTTCTTCAGGATGTTCGGCCTGTATCTTTCATCCTTCGTAATAGTCTGCATCAGCGTGGACAGGTCAGTACAGCGACATCATAAATCGCGATCGTTTTTCGCGATACGTTTCCTTCGACTTTTTTCACATTAACGTTAACTTGCGGTATTTGAGATGATTGCACCGCGAGATAAGACTACGCGTTTACGTAGCTGTATTTTCTAGATATTACGCCGTGATGCGACCCCTCCAGATATTAGACGTTCACAGAAAAGGAAAGATATTGCTGATGCTCGCGTGGGTCGGTTCCGTACTTTGTTCCTTGCCACAGGTGCGCAAACTTTTATACAAACAGTATGAGATATCATTTCGCTTCGCGATTGGCTTTAAACAGCGTATTCTTGTTCCCCGTAGATGTTGGTGTTCCATCTCGAGACGCATCCGAATTATACCTGTTATACCCAGTGTATAACGTTCAATATCTTCCCGTCGTACGTGCATGAAATTTCGTACAGTTTGTTCGGCATGGTGGTGATGTATTGGTTTCCCCTGATCGTAATATTTTATACGTATACCAGTATTTTCATGGAGATCTGCCGTCGATCCAAGGAAAGGAGCGAAGGTAAGAATGCAATTTATCGCCCTACAAGACCGCTAAATATTATTTCGAAAGCGTGTAATCACTATTTCTGATTTACACATTTACAGATCTAATGATAATTAACGCTCGTTGTTTAATGCTCGGTAATGAAAAAAATGATGCAATCGCGATATGTTAAATTCTTTCTTTGCAGACAGAATACGTCGTTCCTCGAGCGGATTCCTAAGTCGAGCCCGAGTACGCACATTAAAAATGACGATAACTATTATCGCCGTCTTCCTTATCTGCTGGAGTCCTTACTACGTGATGAGCGTATGGTGAGTCCGCGAGTACTTTTTATTTCCGCAGTATCTTTTCCCGTCGTCCAAAAAGTTAATCGCACTAGTACTAGCGTACGCGTTCCAAAAGTCAATAATATCGCCGATTTTTTATTTCCGCAGTATCTTTTCCCGTCGTCCAAAAAGTTAATCGCACTAGTACTAGCGTACTAGTTCCAAAAGTCAATAATATCGCCGAACTGATTGTGCAAATGTAAAAATATTGATGATATGCACTTTGACGCGATCGGCCGTTCACGGCCGCGTAGATACGCGAATTTCGTCTTACGAAAAGAAAAATAGCATCGCAGATTGAGAAACTCGTTACTGGATTCTATGATCTTTATCGGCGTATACGCGTGCAAACAGGTACTGGATCGATCGATCGTCGGCCCTCAAAGTCGACCCACGCATTCAGAGAGCCCTTTTCTTCTTCGCCTGCACCAACTCCAGCATGAATCCCATCATCTACGGCATCTTCAATATACGCCAAAGGAAAAAGGTAAGTGACTCTACCCCGGAACGACAGTGGCGTAAATTCGCAATAAAGCTTCTAACGGAACATTAACTCCGTAACATTTCATATAAAATCACGAATTGTTCAATCAACAAAGTTTTGCATAAAAGATTTACATATTCGACACACGTAACGGTCTTGCAGCGGACGTTAATAAAATTCATAGTCGAGCGTGAAATAGAATTCGATTCAGGACGAATTCGTATAATTGTCACATTAATTCGATTATCTGCGCTCTACATGTCGTTAATACGTTCCATTGTCGTTCGTTTGTCCATGCAATTGTATATTTTAATACCTCGCAAAGACAAGAGCAAATTTATACCGATTGCATTAAAAAAGAAGTAAATTATGTCTCTCTTTTTGCTAAAAATTAAACAGTTTACATTACATTCACTTTCTTCTTCTATTAACATTTTCTACTAACTCAAGCTAACAGTTGCCTGTTGCCTGTATTTCCAGGCAAAATTTCAGTCCTATCCTCTTCTAAGGCCCATCAATACAACCATGGAGCTTCCGGTCGTCGCTTACGCCAGAGATTCCATTTTCACCGTTTTCGTAATAGCCCTGCCGGTCCTCTTTAACCACCCGACCTGATATAACAGACGTTCATCGCATGATCGTAATGGTAATTTGTTATCCCGAGTGCTGATTGACAAGTAAATCCTGCTAAGCCATCTTGCATCCGCATGTTCTCACGCGCGATTAATATAACCGTGATCATACATTGTTGCTTTCGCAGAGAAATAAAGAAAGCATAAATAACCAGAGCTACGAATGTCTGAAGCAGAGGCGCAGAGGCATTCGAGAGAAACGTCTCTCCGAGGCGTCGATTAGACGAGATTTGGACTTTCGACAGCACCAAGCTTCCACGAAAATCTCTATTTTCGTTCTAGGCGCCGATGCGTACAGCCACCATCGAGACCCGGGTCACGCCGCTGTCTCTATCAGTCAAACTTCTCGATTGTCAATGAAAACGATATTCGCCGGCTCGAACAGATGCGTCTAAACCAGTGTTGGTCCGCAAAGTGTGTCTGCGTCCTTTTACGGAAATCCACGTTTCGGCAGTGTTATTATTATGAACTGCGCCTTTACGGCATGCCGATCGCATGACACGGTCCGCACGTGAAAACGCGGAGATCTGTGCTATTAAAAAGTACCTAGTCTTACTCTGCCAGATGCATGACGAGATTGAAGCGAGATGAAAGCGCCTGTGATTGATCAAGTCGCGCCCGACGAAGCGGAGAAGATCCTCTTTGACGAAATTGTACGACGAAGATGAAAAGGAAACGGACATTTTCCTGGATGAAAACTTGTATACTCGTTTATCTCTAGATGTATTTATTTCGTTAAATAATTAGATAAGAACCTCTGTAATAGCTTAAGAAGAATCTCTAGACTAAGTTATTTTANACGTATTTGTTACGACACAAGCAGACATTGTAAACGCAATCGTGATGCTTCGTGGATATGTGTTCTTTTTTTTTTATAAATATATATATATAGATATATAGATATATATATATATATATATATATATATATATATATATATATATATATATATATATATATACTTTCGCGACATAAGGTTGTGCAAACAAGTTACGTAAACTATTTATACACTGCTTATGTTCCGTATATTTTTATAAGGAAGAAAAATATATCGAACAAAACGCGTGTGTTTGCGTACCGCGCAAATCTCTTTCGTTATTTAAAAAAAACTTTTAGAGCATAAGCTCGTGTACTCAGTCTATTTCTATATATTACATTTCTGTATATTTTCTGTAAATAAAAAGATAAGGTAATTGTAATTTATGCGACACGCGTAACGTGCAAATTACCATCTCTTTGTGATCGAATACAACGTAATGCGCAATATACACTTAGTATAACGTAACGATGTATTTCAGTCCATAACAGGTAAGGGAGTCATCGTGAGAGTCTTTCCCGGAATCAGACGCATTTCTGCTGGCGTTCGCCAGCTCAGCCTCAATTGAGTTGAATCTGCGTGACTCCGTGCCGAGTCTGGTGTACGTAACGGGCCAGTTACATACATCAGACCCAGCTCGCGCCGCGTAATGTCGCTCAATTAGGATGGAAAATTGATCACATGGTACGGTGCGGCCGCGCAAAGTCTCGGTCAGCATCCGACACGGCTAAAACGCAGTTAATGACGGGGACGAAATGACGGCAGCTCTTGAAGCGGTTCCTTTCGTTCCGCGTGTTCGCAATGACACGTGTATCGCGTGAACGAAAAATGCGGCATGACGTATCGAAATGCAAGTGCAAAACGTCTCGCGTTAAAGTCGTATCTTTAAGTTTACGAGATATCTCGCGATGAGTTACGGTAAAATCAATCTACTCGCAGATTGTAATCATCACCGATCGTTAAATGTCCGGCGAAACGTCCGCGAATAATTGGAGAATTAAAAGAAGTTTGCGGGAATCTATATCGAAGTCACAAATATTCCTTTTGTAAAATTCACATGATGCTAAATATTTCTATTACGTTGATAGCGATCAAATTATCATGCGACGTGAGTTAGCGTCCAACTACATCGAATTCGGCGATTGAATTTTGATAAAAGATATTAATTTTTTTGAAAGAAACACCGCGTATGTCACCATGGAGGAAACTAGGTTTTCTACAGCGTGTCTACGGTTTGAAACTGGTGTGGATGTGTAGGTGGGACCACTTCCCACACACGCGTAACTGGCACACCAGCGACATTGTTACATACCTGTTGCAAGGTCCATCGCATCGGAAAGACCTAAACTGCCGTTACAGAAACCTTCGAGATTGGAGAGGCTTTTTTATCTATAAAAAAAATTAACATATTGAAATAAGAAGCCAGAGTTGTAAGCGCAAAGAGTTGCTCTCTTCGTATAGAATTTCATCTTTCAACTCATCTCAACGACATCTATTTAGATATTATTGATGTGTGATGACAGTTTTACAGGTGTAGATATTTCAAAATAAAATTCATCAAATCACGGGATGCTAATGCACAAGTGAGTGTATTGCATATTAATCGATTTCGCCGAGAAGTTCCTCGTGTCACCGTAGAAGGAAGCGTTTAATTTATATTAGCGCCGGCTCTGACGCGCCTTTCCGCTATGACTATTTCATATCGTTAAAAACAGCTCGTGGGCGGGTGCACACAATAATGTCGGAGTAATGTATTGATGATATCAGGACTAATCATTCAGTCAGATCATACGGCAATAATACTGCTTACTCCACTATCCATTTTCAACTGCAGCATCGATTCAATAAAATGCATTCGTTAATGTAATAAAATGTAAATTTCACAAAAGTAATGTACATATGTACAAATCAGACAATATCTTTAAGATAAAATCTTGACGAATAAATTAATTTTCTCCCGTTGTTCTCTCAATTGAATAGTAAATTAAAATTTGCACGCAAAGATTTTTATTTGCGAGCTTTATTTCTTCTTCATTCTTATCTTTCTATTTCCATTGTTTGTTCGCAAAATTCATTTCATATCGCAAAGAGCCTGTCGCTTTTGTTTCACCTTGTTTTGAGAGAGTTTTTATAAATTACTATTTACAGTCTTTTTAAAATAATAAAATAGTAATGTTCCGGATTTATCTTAATTAATTAGTGTTTTCTCTGCTCGCTACGTATCAGGTAGCACAAAATCTTGTTCGTAAAGCTGTGTCCGTGGGCGACGTATAAAGTCGCGGACGGTCCGTGTCCGCGCTTCAGTCGGCGGCCGTGCCTTCTGCATCCGCGCGCGTGCCGTCGTATCCAGAATTCACCGCACCGCGATCCCGAGACGAGAAAGTGACTCGCCGAGGGGATCGCAGAAAATTCGTGTTTCACTTTCCAACCTCGGGACACCCACAGCCGCGTACGATACCGAATATAACTCGCGAAAAGTGCATCGGGATCGCGTCAGGATGCGAGTCCCGACTGTGCTGATCCTCGGGCTGCTGGCTGTCTGCGCCGTCGATGGTAGCGTCATACCCGATCGAGGTAAAGATTTTCCCTTAAATAAAAATAGTAAATATTTATGAGAGAATAGTTCCATATTGAAAAAATGTTAACGACGAAATTTTGCGATCATGTTGACTCCGATTCACGTTCTCTTCTTGCGTCCTCTTCTTCAAAATAAAATGTTTCTACCGCTATTCTCTCCGCGTTCCTGTCGAAGACCATTCTCGGCGTGGCGCGGCAAGAACCCCGGTAGTAACGTGAGATCGGTGACCAATACACAAAGCTTTTCTCAGGTCACTCAACTATATTTTTGAACTTTTTATATTTTTTTAACGTATATTAAATAACTTTTTATATTTTTTAACGTATATTAAATAACAAAAATAAGTTACAATTTTGAATTAATTAATTAATTAGTAATTAAACGACTTATTCGATGCTAGATTATTTTTACTTATGCTGTCTACTTCTTTTTATCCTGCTGCCGTACGACAGCTCTAACTACGACTCTGCAAAGTGCGTTGTATGACGATGAATTTGTTATCGCGGCATCCATCAGGGACAAGAAGAAGCACGTAAGTTCGACCGAGACCCTGCTGTCCGTGAAATATCGAAACGTGAAAACAAAAATGGTGGTCATACTCGATCGACGGATGAAGCGCGGTGAGTCAGGAGATTTTCCTGAATAGCGATCCCTCCAATCTTTGCATTACAAATTTAATATTCCAGTTATACTCGAGAATCTGGACGACAACGGTCGACGTAGCGCCTCGCACGTCAACGTGGACAGCCTTGCAGTGAACACTCCTCTGAAGAGCTTGATCGTCCTGATACGTCAGAAGCAGCCTAACTCTCGCATGGATGTGTTTGTCGATTGTGTTTTCGAGGGTTCTATACCGCTTAAGAAAACCTTCCGCGACATAGCCGAAATCCACAAGCACATAGAAGTAGTAAGTTTTCAATTTCTCCGCTGAATATTTTCCACAATAGTATTAATAACTTAACAATAGTATTATTAACTTAAATTTTTACCTACAAATTAAGAACGTGTGAATGCGACGTCCAAAATTGTTTTCTTTTAATGCTAATTTAAAAAGAAACTCCCGCTTGTTCCCGCTTGTTCTTTAATTTTGCCCGATATTACTTTTTCGCTGCTGCTTTCTTCGCTCACGATCGTACGGTAGTTTCTTATTTACGTGCTGTTCGTGACGTCCACAAACGTGGGACGATGTCTTTCCAAATATGGTTGACGAGACCTAAGCTAGTTGCTTCTGTTACATACACCTGGCTGGCTTACCCAACCCAGACACAACGATCCCTGACTACTCGGATGAATTGAATTCGTTTCAATGAATTATTCGCGCCCTATTTCTGTCACTGACATTATTACATTCCGACTTTATGCAATGTCATAATTCTACGAGTTAACTTTCTATTCTCGACAATTCTCGACAATTCTCGAGGACCTCTATATTTCTTTCGCTATTAAAAATAAAAATTATTCTCCGAGTATTAATTGTTCTACATATTGATTTTCATAGAAATTTGACAATATTGAAAACACTGATAATTACTTAAGTGATTTTTTTTGTAAAAACACTAAATACAATATTATTCTTATTCATTTAACAATTCATTAAATTGAAATTTATTCGATCAATTAATAATTATTAATTCATTCAATGTCGAAGCAAATTGATCGAATTGCAAATTGATCTTCAACATCTTGATCAATGGTGTAATTTAAACAAAATGCAACTTAATATATCCAAGTGCCATGTGGTTCATTTCAGTCAAAAAAGGAACAAGTTATTGCATGATTTATTTTCTAAACAGAATCCCTCTTTCTAAGTTGGATGTTATTCGTGACTTGGATGTAACATTTAGTTCCGATTTGTTTTTCAATGCTCATATTCACACTATGTCAGAGCAAACCTTAAAAAGATTAGGATTTATTATGCGTTCTTGTATATATCTTAAGAATATTAAAACTATAAAATTACTTTATTGTTCGCTAGTTAGGCCTCAGTTGGAATATTATGCTGTAGTCTGGGCCCCTCACCAGTTTAAATACTGTAATGCTATTGAAAAGATTCAACATCGGTTTTTTCGCAGGATCAGTTTTAATATGGGATGTATTCCGATCATAATTACGAACCTAGTTTATGTGAATTAAACATAATGACGTTGTATGATAGGAGAATTTTCCTGGGTTTGACATTCCTGTTTAAGCTAATTAATGGGCACATTGTCTGTTCAGAATTGCTGGAGCGTTTTCTCTATATGTTCCAGCTAGAAATCTCTTAATAAAATTTTCGATGAAGAATTTCATCGCACAGTGTATAGAAAATTTAAGCCTCTGAACAAATTATGTTTGCTTATAAATCAGTATGTAGACCGGGTTGATTTTTTCAATCAATCCGGTAGATTCATTTAAAAGATCATTTAAAAGATCAATAGCGTGTTATCTGCGTTGAAGTTACATATTATGTATTTTGTTTCTTTCTCGTATGTAATTTTTCCTTT
>JAJVSH010000002.1:2742578-2764772 GCA_021460005.1 Tetramorium alpestre
AAATAAATAAATAACACGAAAATTTTCTTTTAGTTTAGAGACCGAAAATGCCGAATAAAAGTGTATCAGTCTGCAACCATTACCGAGGTGTTAAAGAGAGAGCAATGTCCCACCAATTTAGACGACATGAAGCAGCCTTCGATATTCGACACCGGCAGCGGCGACGAATCGTCGTCAGCACACGAATCCGATGAAACGAAATCGACTGATCAACCTGACGGGAGCGAAAGCGATGAAAGTAACGGAGGGGGATCGAATACACCAAATCATAGCCCGAAACATCCTCATAAAAAACCTTCCGACAAAAACAAACCAAAGGTTAAGAAAACCCATCCACACGATTCTTCCGACCCTCAATCTGAAAAATCGGACGAAATGGACGATTATGATTACTCTGATGGACCTTCAGCACATTCTCCCAAAGGACATCGACCTAACAGACATGACAAACGATCTGGCGGACCGAATCCGTATGATTCTAAAAAGAAGCCTTCTCCAACATCAGATGAGTCTCCGGAGTCTAGATCTCCCCGTAATTCCAAGCGACCTGGTCGAAGTCCGTACTCCGGTAGTCCGGGCCAAGACGATTATCCGAATCAGACGGATGAATCAGACGATTCATCGGACGAATCGCCTGGCAAAAGAAAACCCAGGAGAGGCGACATCGCGATCCAGTCTCTAGATGAGAGAGGTGGGTGAGAGATAAGCGGATGTTAAATTAAGTCGTTTAACATGTTCTCACGGCAAGTGTTTTCCAGTCTGCCAGACCGAGGATCGACTCGTGAAAGCCTTGAACGATTTAATCAACGCTACCAAGCAACTCTGGAGGGAAATGGAACTAAATGTGAGTTAAAGCGATAAAGCAATTTTTTCTTTAATATACATGAGTTGATATCTTTGGATTTTAAATTAATATTTTTATTGATAATATTAGAACAATATATATAAATACGAAAAATCTCTTGAAACGTTATATTTCTTCTGATCATATATAACTGAGATTTATTTGCGTGGGACAATATGCGTCGCGAAAGCTTCTATTAAAATTTAATCGAATTTAATTTTCTAAGCCGCTTACACAAACGCGGCGACCGCGACGATCGCGGCGCTTTATCTCGTGCGTGTGACAAATTTAATGGGACAATATGCGTCGCAAAAGTTTCTATTAAAATTTTATCGAATTTGATTTTGTAAGCCGTTTACATAAATTTACGAGAGATGAAGTATTAACAGGAATATTAGAGGAAGTAATTCGCATCAATGAAGATAATGTGCGAACTATTTCCTTTAATATTCCTGTTAATACTTCATCTCTCGTAAATTCATGTAAGCGGCTTAGAAAATCAAATTCGATAAAATTTTAATAGAAATTTGTCACATGCATGAGATGAAGCGCCGCGGCCGCCGCGGTCGCCGCGTTTATTTGTTACGAGCGGCAGAACTGGGGATAGCGTGAGTGAGTCAAGAAATCTGGAAAGTTGCAAATAAATCCCAGCACTGAATTATTATATAAAATAAAAATGTGTTTTAATATAAAATTACATTAAGCCTACGTTTTATTATTTTTATATTGGCAGAAGAGGAAGTGCAACGTCAGTCAATTATAAAAAAAAGAATGCATACAAATTGAAAGACTTAAAGACAACTCATTGCATTTCGTTTTGCAGAGGATGGAAACCCAGCATCTTCGTCACTTGATCGAAAACTGCTCGGCGTGTCGTACACCCGGTGAGTGACGTTTCGTCGTATTGAAAGGACGTGCTCGAAAATAACAGTTCTTTTAACTTAGAAGTTAGCCAAAACCGCATCGTAATGAATCTTATTAATCTATCTCACGCGCGTCGTCCTTCACACCCTCGAACTTTAATCTGTACGTGGCAATTGTCAGCGGAGACTACCTATTTATATAGCAACAGTTGTATTAAGCAATCTTACAACGCAATAAATGCCTGTTGTTAGAAAAAAATTCAACTTTGTTGTGACTTTTGTATTCTTGTGTTGCGCATTCACATTTACATATCTCTTTCGATATGTGGGCAGTTAGCGGGAGTTTTCACATTAAACATTTAAAACGCGATATTTGTATCCGTTAAGATCAAACTTCGCTAATTTCTTCGAACTAATCACTCTTCGAGATGACAAGTTTACAATTTATATAAAGTTTCCGTTGCAGTATAATCAAGAAAAATTTTACTTTCTTTTTTTCTCTTTTTTCTTTATATAAATGCTTCGATATTCTATCAACAGAAATTGAATTAAAATTAGGATGCACAGCTTAGCACAGCTGCGTCATTATTATATTGTCTTTATTCTGAAAAACGAAGAATGCGCTGGATGCGCGACGTCGATCTTAAATCTTTCTCTCTAAGCGCACGTATATCACTTGCACGTGAACGTACGACACGCTGAGCCGTCGCATAATTTTCCGGGCCCACGCCGGGCCCGCTCGACGATGCGCACGGCGCGTATGGAAGACCGGCTGTCGAAAACCCCCCGAAAATTGGCAATTCACTCGTCATTCGAGCCGTGATCCCGGTAAATTCCGTAGTGCCAACACCGCCGCCGTCCACGTGCGACCATAACTCCCCGTGCTACCCCGGCGTCAATTGCCGTAACACACCGAGCGGACCCCAGTGCGGCCCCTGTCTTCGCGGTTACACCGGAAACGGACGGGTCTGCGTCAAAATCAATGTCATCACCTGTCATCAACGGCCGTGTTTCCAGGGGGTGCAGTGTTACAGCGACGACGACCTTGGTTACAGGTAAGAAATCGCCACTAATCTAATCTATAGCATTCATTCGAATCTGAATGAAAGAATAAGACGAATTGAAGATGATGGTGATGATATACGTAAATTTCACGTCTATCACCATTTGACTTGTAATTTGTTTGTTTTCAGATGCGGCAGGTGTCCGAGCGGATACGTCGGCGACGGCGAGAGATGCGACAGGATGAGAAACCCTTGCGACCATCACCCCTGCCATCCAGAAGTTAAATGCTACCCCACTCACAGTTCACCATATTTCAAGTAAATGTTTTACGAGCATACCTTTTTCTATGGTCTCTTACATAATTTTTATTGAAATAAATTCTCTTTATAAAAGCACAGAGAACTTTATTTTAAGAAAGATTCGGTTTTCACAATTATGCAATCAACGAGCTTTCGACGTAAAATTTATAGTGAAAATATTTCCACGTCTGCTTAGCTTCGAA
Source organism: Tetramorium alpestre (assembly GCA_021460005.1). Taxonomy (NCBI): domain Eukaryota; kingdom Metazoa; phylum Arthropoda; class Insecta; order Hymenoptera; family Formicidae; genus Tetramorium; species Tetramorium alpestre. Next base: position 2,745,793 of record JAJVSH010000002.1, read on the forward strand.
ATTTTTCATCGAGTTTTCTATATTTTTTTTTTTTCGAATGACGTAAAAATATCTTTCATCATATGTCACGTATCATCTTATTTTCTTGTTGATCTCAAATGTGATACAGATGCGGCTCGTGTCCATTGGGATACGTGGGTAACGGCACGGCATGCACGGACGCGAACGAATGCGAGCTGGCGCGACCCTGTCACCCTGGAGTGCGGTGCATCAATCTACATCCTGGATATAGATGCGACCGCTGCCCGACAGGTTACACGGGACCAATGACGGAAGGTGTCGGTGTCGAGATGGCCAGAACGCAAAAACAGATCTGCCAGGACATTAACGAGTGCGAGACCAACAACGGCGGATGCGATCCCTATTCCGAATGTATTAACACGGAGGTGAGAAATTTATCAAGATTTTTCAGCTTGCATTTTAAAGATAAACACTGGTGTCTCTTTCGTTGTGCTTCAACGATGTTACTCTCCTTTCTTGAAGGGATCCTACAGATGCGGTCCGTGCAAAAGTGGTTACATCGGCAATCAAACATCGGGATGCCATCTTCAGCATGACGTCTGTCCGGACATGGTAACGGTTTGTGATGTCAATGCCAATTGTATCGCCATGTACTTCGACGAATATACATGCAAGGTAAGCATCTCCATCGTGTATTATTGAAAATTGTACCGAAAGCTCGAGATTTGTACAGAATTCCTGGATTCATGATTCAGGAATAATTTTATTCAAATAAGATCTGCAAAATAACACAAAGAGAATTGAGAAATATTAAATGTAAGATTAGTGGAATAAATTTTAGAAAAGATGTGATTTAAAGAAATGATTGTTCTTATCTTTGTAATTCTCTTTAAATTTTTTTGAATAATCTATTTATTTTAAATTAATTTCTATTGTGGATTTAATTGTCGAGCCATCTAATTTTGCTAATTAAAATACATTTAATCGTATCTTTTGCAGTGTCGCGTTGGTTGGGCCGGAAACGGATACGTTTGCGGTCCCGACAGCGACAGCGACAGCATCCCCGACAGGAATCTTCGCTGTCATGACCGTCGCTGTCACGCCGACAACTGTCCAACGGTGCCGAACAGCGGTCAGGAAGACGCCGACGAGGATGGTACCGGCGACGCTTGCGACGATGACGCGGACAACGACGGCGTATTGAATCTGTCTGACAACTGTCTACTCATTTACAATCCGAACCAACAAGACAGCGACGACGACAAGATTGGCAACGTCTGCGACAATTGCCCGTTTAATTCGAATCCGCATCAAGAAGACTTTGACGACGACGGCGAGGGTGACGCGTGCGATAACGATCTGGATAATGACGGTATAAATCTTTAACGTTGAAAAAGGAAGTCTGGAATAAATGCCGAGTAAAAGAAAAACGAAAGATAAAGAGAAATAAAAAGCCGCGTTCCACATATTGCTTCGTTATTTCACGTTAAAGAATGATTATTAATTGAAGCTATCGACGCACTAATGATGTCGCTGACAAAGAGATTGTTGTCCAGGTATACCCAACAATCAGGACAATTGCGTCAGGACAAAAAATTTGAATCAGCGCGACACTGACGGGGACAGAATCGGCGACGCCTGCGACAATTGTCCTAACATTAACAATCCTGACCAAGCGGACGTGGATGCCGACGGCGTCGGGGATGTCTGCGACACCAACGCGGATCGCGACAGGGACGGCATTCAGGACGACAAGGACAATTGTCCGGACGTGGCGAATCCCGGACAGAACGACGTCGACGGCGATGGCCTGGGTGACGAGTGTGACGATGACATCGACGGAGATCGTATACCCAACAGGATCGATAATTGTCCTTATGTCTACAATCCGGATCAACGTAGCCGTCGTAAGTTTTCAACGGACTCTTTTTTAAGCGTGTTTAAACTATAACATAATCTCTTCTATACCTAAGAAGAAGTAAATAAAAATGAAGATTTCAAACAAGATATCGTATTCTTCTATCTTCTGTGAAAAATTAGTTTTTAATTATTAATTGGAAAGGATGTGAAACTTAGTGCTTTTTTTTTCATTTTCTGCACACAGATAAACATAGAGGCGTCGGCAATGCATGTTGGAATGACAACGACAACGACACGATTATCAACGTCGAGGATAACTGTCCTAATAACAGTCTAATATGGACGACGGATTTCCGTAAATACACTATAATCGCTCTCGATCCATTCGGCACCACGCAGCAGGATCCCATATGGAAAATTCATAATGAAGGTGCTGAGATTCAACAGCTTCTTAACAGTGATCCCGGAATCGCGATAGGTAAGTTCTGTCACACAGATTAAATTCAATGGATGCAAAAAAAAAAGATAAGATCTCTCTCACTTTCTTTCTTAATTAACTAATTCTATGAAGAAATTTTCATATATTTTTTTATCATCCTCTTTGTCTGCAAAGGACCGGATGAACTAACCAATGCCGATTTCGAAGGAACCTTCTACATCGATAATCACGATGACGATGACGATTTCGCGGGCTTCGTCTTTTCCTATCAGGATAATCGGCATTTTTACGTTGTTTACTGGAAGAGACATGAGCAAGTCTATTGGGAACCGTCCCCATTCCGTGCCGAAGCCGAGGCCGGAATTATATTGAAGCTCGTCCAGTCCGACACTGGTCCGGGCGAGATGCTTCGAAACAGTCTCTGGCACAAGGAAGATACACCGAATCAGGTGAGGATCCTGTGGAAGGATCCGAGGAAGTTCGGCTGGCAGCCAAGAGTGTCATACAGGTGGCATCTATTGCACAGGCCTAAGATCGGCCTGATCAGATTCTGGTTGTATCAGGGCACGCAGCTGGTAACCGACTCCGGGAACGTGTTCGACTCGACTCTGCAGGGCGGCAAACTAGGTGTCTATTGCTTCTCGCAGGAGATGATCACCTGGTCGGATTTAATGTATAAGTGCACAGGTAAAACGAGCAATCCTAATTGGCAATTTTTACGCAGCGCCGATCTAATGCATCATTATCAGAGGACTTAAATTACTTCTATATCACAATTTAATTAAAATTAAGAGTTGATATAGTTGTTCAAACAAGCCTAATAAAAATGAAATGTAAATTTAACAAAATAATTTATACGGAGAAATGATTTATATGGAAATTCGTGAGGTATTTTAAGCTCAGAATAATTACAGTTGTGACCTTTACAGACAATGATTAACGTTATTTTTCAGATACCGTGCCTCAACCTGTGTGGGATCAATTACCTGATAATCTGAAAAGAGACATTCAGGCGGAGATTGCTACCAACTTCCAACAGCAAATAATATAACGCAAAATGAATTACGATTTCTAAAATAGGCTCTCGATGATCTATTTTGTTGTAACAAGAAGTAAATGAAAAACGCGGAGATCAAACCTGAATCTCCGTAATTTTAATTTTAAAATAATCGAAGAGCCACAGAATTATAATCTACTATAATAAAACGTCAAATTAGCACATCTCTGACGCATTTAAATAAACTTAATTTGCATAAATTCGAAATTTTATAATAAATTGTGTATATTTTATATATATATAGATGTCTTGTAACAAAGATATTTAATATTTCACAAAATGACGACATATATTTCTCCTACTTAATCCATTAATCAGTTTTCATTATATTTAAAAAAATATATATATTATCCTAGTTTTAATATCATTATAAAATCAAACGTACTTACCTTATGCAGACGTAGAGAATAATACAGAGTCACGGCGTGTATCAATTAACATATACGTTAATTATAGTCTGAGATGTATGGAATCGTAATAATTTTAATTATCTTGCATTTATTTGTATCTCTCTAAGGTGCAACTTGCATAAAAATTATTTTCATATTTAATATATCAAAATAAAATAATAATCGTCAATACTTAAATTGCACCGTTGTTCATTTTAATCGCTTCATTTGTCCAACATGTGCACTATCGGAACGATATAACAAATAGTAAATTTATTTATTTAATCGAGCATTAATATTNATATTTCATCCCTAAAAAGATAAAGTTAGTTAGGGGTGACTATTAGGATGCGGGATTGTCTGAATAAAACGGCAAACGAGATATACGCATATGTTCTTCGATTAAACAGTTTATTCGTACGAAAATGTCAAAGAAAGATACGACTATTAATAATTTAACGTTGAATCATCCGATCATTCTCGTAACACGTCTAACAGAGTATGTTTTACAGATTTCTCACCGACAGAACGGCAACGGCTAGAATTACATGCGAGGAAACGATTTAAGGGTAAAAACTTAAAAAGAAACTCTTAGCTCCTGGCGAGTCGCGCGAAAGCCAAGTACCGGCGCGGGATCGTGGATCTCGCTGACAAAGACGTGAGAGACAACGGAAGGCGTGACGAAACGGAAATGCTGTGAGGTATTAAATTCGAATTTTATTTTCTTCGCTCTCACAGACGCTAGCTGAGGAATCAACTCGAACAATAAATTCGTGGCTCCCTAAGTTAATGATCCTTATTGAAATTGACGTAAACAGTCTTCTTACAATGCTTGTTCCCTTGCGGCATTTACAATAATCGTGACGAGATTTTATTTTACTTTATTTCTTTATTTTTTTTTTTGCGAAACGTCAATCGCCATCGCCGCGCGATTCCCGTGACGGCCGAATCCTGCCAACTATTCGAGAGGCACCCTCTCTCGCGCTCACTCTTTCTCTCTCCCCTTTCTTGCCGGCGCTCTAAACTCGAAGTATCGACTATCTCCTTAAACGCGTGTTCACGCTAGTACGAGTTGGATCGTGCGACATACATATATGACATTATTTTAATATATAAATACGAGAAGATTCTAGCTAAAGAATAAATTATTAAAATCTATCTAATTAATTCGAAGGAGAAACGGGAGAGGGAGACGATTCTTAATAGTCTACCTATCTATTTACACTAGGGGAACGAAACGCACGTGTGCGAGTCCGCGTCGCCCGCGGCTCTCGAAGCCTTTTTTTCGTCTGAACGCGGGACGCTTTGAAGCTCCGCTCCTTCATTTTCGCTAAGAGTAAAACCGCGCTCGCTGACGCGACGCGTTGTGGCAGTGGTCGCTCAGAGCTCGCTGATTAAGGCAGTTGGGCATGCCTTGAACGGAAAGGGGTAGAGTCGGTAGTCCCCCGACGAAAAGAACACTTCACGCAAAGGGGCGGTTGCGGTCCAGCAACGCGCTGACATACGATTGGGAACAGTCTTTGTTTCGAAAAGAGGATCGGTCACGATCATTGTCGTCGTCATCATCGTCACGTTGGTTCTTCGCCGGTTAGCCGGTTAGGATTCTTACGGTCAACATTGATTTCGGATGATGATTTAGTAAAGTGTCCAACAATTTTTCTTGGCTGCAAATTACGAGGTTTGCAGACAGAAAAAGACACCTATTATTCGCCAAATAACTATCTGATTGCTTTTCATTGGCGATTCATTTTCTTTCTCTTTCGTACTTCCATTAGCAGAGAGTCTCTCTCGTGACGTGGCAGATCAAACGATTTTCAACCTCATCGGTGGAATAATAAACTCAACGCCCTCGTGCTTGATAAACGAAAATCGAATGGCGATATTTGTAATCTTCGTCAAAAGAGTAATATCGTGAAGAAATGACGCACGCAGGAAAAGACACGAGAGAAGGAAGATGCATTGCGCTTCTAATGCCGTAGAGAACGAATCAAGACACAACTCGCCTTTTCCCGGAAACTAGAAATAGTTGGAGGAAGGACTCGCTATTGTTAAAGTGTTGACAAAACCCGAACGATCGTTAAACGCGATTGTTGACGGTCGTTTTCGATCAGAATCATCGAAACGAGCGCGTTATTGATGCGCGTTTATGCAAATGCTCCCTCCATCATCCCCCAGGTGGACAATTTACCGCGCAAACGATTCGCGTTCCACAGCTCTAACGATCGCGACTCTTCTCTGCGATTGTTACATGTGCCACCTCGCATATTTCCTGTACGCAAATGCCCGAGAGAGAGGAAGACGGCTCGTCGCTCTCGCCGCTATTTATTTATTCAAACGAATGCGCGTCTTTCCTGGAAACTGACGTCTGAGTTCCGCGATGCTGGAATGTTCCTGAAAAGTGCGGTCTCCACACGGCGACGAAGGCGCGGAAGGGACGCTCTTAAATCAACGTACGTCGCGGAAATGCCATCGAGCCACCTAATTGGCACGAGAATCTCTTCGGAAGAGAATCTTCGTCTAACGTCCCGCCTAAATAATATCGGTTAAAAGTGGAAGATACATTTATAGGAGACAACGCGGATACATCGATACCATCAATCTATCGCGTATACTTAATCGCCCTCTGGAAAGAACAAAACGTCGATCGACTAAGAAACCGGAAGAAACAAGATACGTAAAAACACGGTAAAAGGCTCTTCACTCATCCTGCACATCCTTACAGCAAGATTTTCTTTCCCTCCCTCTACTTCATATTCATTGACAAAAGTCCGTAACTTTCAGCGATCGTTATACTGATCGCAGGCGTCGCGTGTTAACTAAATCGAAGCAAAACGAAGAAATTCATCGCGTCCAATGCTCGATATTCAACCGAATTAATTACATCAAGAATACGAAATACGTCACACTCTGTGAAGTCTCTCGAATTTCTTTTTCCGAACGACCAAACACCTCAGTATTCCTTTATGCAGCAGCAGCAGGTCGACGGAGTCTGACAAAGAATACGGAGGGTGCTGGACGTGATCTCGGGTCACCAGGCCTCCGTGTATCGAACGTCAAATTCCTGAAGCGCCGGTAGTCGCTTCTTCAGGGACTCGTATGTCTGAGCCGACAGCTTCGTGCTATTCAGGTTCAATTTCCTTAGGCTGGTTAATGCTGTAACAAAGCAGTAGCACTTTCTCCGAGCGACAGACCGAAATACAGATTTCACCTCGAATAAGTCAAAACGTGAAAATACTAATTAATTCAAATTTAACATTAACGTTAAAATATTTCCATTTTTTATTCCGCACATACATAATGTTCGCATTCATAACTTTTTATAAATTTTTACGCGTGTGCTTCTTGTTACATATATTAAACAATTAAATCTCACGTAATTTAGCCGTAATTTTATATCTTCTAAATCTAGTTTCATCTCTGTTTCGTCTTTAAGATTAATTTTACCAAGTTCGTACAACAAAGTTAAATCATTATTATTACACTGAATTTGGTATCAGGATACTCACAGGCCAACATGGAGATGCCTTTGTCAGACACGGGCGTTTCGCAGAGGTTCAGTACCTGCAACTTCTGCATGTGCTCGCTGATCAACTGTAGGCCGGCGTCGCCGAACTGCGTGGCCCACAGATTCAAGTTTTTCAGCGCCGGTAATCTTATCAGTTGTTCCGCGCACGCGGATGTCACGGAAGTGAAGGCCAGGCTGAGGCATTCAAGATTACCGAGGGCACGACCGCCCAGCAGAAGGGCGACGTCGGTGTCGGTCGCTCGTACCGGTAACGTCAGTTTCCGAGGTCCGCCCTTTTGTTGCTGGCGAGATCGAATATATACATACGTCGTACGTGCATAGAATAGCATTAGAATCCAACAGAATTTATCATCGATTTATCGTCAACATTAATAAAAGAAGAATAAAGAGCAGAAACATTAAACATTAAATTGAAGAGGTGATCAATTTCTCGATTTGAATAATTCGCAAACGCGCTCACCAACACCTGCAGATTCTTCTGCCTCTTGCAGAGAGCGGCGTAATGCTTCTTCCCGGATTTCGTGGACTCGAGTGCGTTGACTATCTGCAGTCTCGCCTCCTCATTCGGCAGTAAGTGCCACTCGAGCATCAAGCAGAGCGCCTCCTGCGCGGCATCGCAGCCCCGCACCGCCAGCAGAATGCAATCGTCGCCCGCCTGCTTCAGCAGGGACGAGATGAACCTCTTTCGTCGGCAGCAACATCCCAGCAAGGTTGTGAGCTGTCGAGAACGCTCCGTTATAACATTTGTCCAATCTCTCGTGCATTCTAAATGACGGCGAAGAGTTCCCACGTTAATTAAACTTGAAATAGGCAACGTAATGAGAGGATTCTCTCGGAGTCCGCTCATTAAAATTCCTCGATGACAGAGTCGACGATGGAATTATCATCTCGATTGTAATCAAGAACGGAATTTGCTCGCCGCAAGGATCATTGGACATCCGTCCGTGCCATTCGCTGGCCCACAATCAAACCGGAGAGACTTCATTAATTCCGCGCGATTGTGGCGATTCGATTTCGCGGTTATTTCCGAGAGGATTGGAATTGATTCTGTCAATACGGGTCCATTGAAGACGAGACGCGCTCGCGCATCTCAAAAGAGATTCATGAATATTCAGGTGGACCCGCGATCGAATCGCGCGGCGAATAATCGACCCTGCCGCTCTCACCCCCGAATGAGAGAGAGAGAGAGAGAGAGGAGGATGAATTGTTTCTGAACAAAACAGATCTTATTTCGGCGTGTGTTATCGCGCGGAGGCCAGAGAGGTGCAATTTGAAACGTTTCGGCTCGCGAGATTACGCCACTGATACGCCACAATTGTTTCACGTGCGGATAAATTCGATACCGTTGCGCCGATAAGCGCGATAATTGCGTATCCATCCGCGTGTATTCTCTTTATCCCGCCGTTAGATACTTATATCTTTCGCCACGTGCAATGTATAAAATGAATGTATAAAACGCGCTGGGAATAATTTATACGAGATTAAAGAAAAGAAGATACATAAGCATTATAACTTTGCTTCGAATATCTTAGTCTTCGCGGGAGGTCTTACTAAAGATTTAACATTAGCGAAACTTTTCGGAACGATCCTCATAAATGTCATTATCGTTTGTAATTAATTGATAAAATTCTAACAGGCAAAGAAAGAGCCGTGTTTTAAAGCGGTAGTCAAAATTACAAACTACTATCCATAAATCATCTATGGTATGCGAAAAATATGTAACATAATCTTCGCAAAGAAAGGAAATGGAATTCGATAGAATCTCTCACCATCTCGCCGAATAGTTCTCCGCCATCCGGACAAGCTGGACTGGACGGCGCGGCGATGTGCATCCAGCCTGGGCGCAGTTCTCTGACAGGCAGCAGGACGTGATGCACCGTGCATCTCGGATCTTTCGCCAGTCGTCGCATCACGCGCTTCAACACGGACTCCTGCACTTCTTTGACGGACAAAGCCTCTTCCGGGAACGGGACGGGCTGTAGCAATGCCCCGAGGCCTGGACGCCAGTCGGCGTACTCCGATCTGCAATGTCGTTTCTCCGACGTGTGAGACTGCGTTTAGAGCCGAGGCGCGATACAAAGCGCAGAGCAAAAAGGATCAGAAGCCAGAAGCTCGTTTACGAGCTCGTTTATGACACTTACGCGATATTCAAGACATGCAAATAGCACTGCAACGGCGGCAATGACGACGGCTCCTCCCCATTCGACGACGCGCGACTCGACACTTCGAACCTGCGAAATCGGAATCAAACAAGCATTGAGACATCTCGTCTGATTCGCGACACGGGAGTCCAGCTGCATTATTACTTTGGGCGAAACTTGCCTGTGGAATATCGCCCCGACGCAGATGGACACGAGATTGGGGAGCACCCTCGGATGCGGACAATTGCTGCCCGGCCCGTGAACCGACGCGACGTAATCTCTGATCGCCCGGTCGCCGTCGTTGCTCTCGTACAAAGCGGCAACGAATACCTACACGCAACGAAACGCAACGTCGTAACATTCGCGCTTTCTTATCGTTTAGCGTAAGTCCGACAATTCGCCCGACTAGCGAGAATCGTCAGGACAGCTTTGTTTTTCTTTTTTTCTTTTTTTATAATTCATGTACCGAAACTAAAACGAAAAGGAAACGGACGATCTCCCTTGATCTCGTTTGGATAATCAAACAAAGTAAGACTTATCAGATGCCTCACCTGCAACAGCTTTCTCATATCCGGCGACTTGCCAAAGTCAACGGTGTGCTTGAGGCATCTCGTGATCGCCGGGCTGAGCATCGGGACCAGCTGCGATCGCGGATGTTGTTGAGCCAGTCTGGCGAGCACTCTCGCGAGCATCGGCGGCGGCGCCGCTTTTTCCAGAAGAGGAGCCACCACGGCGAGCACGGTCTCCGCCCAGCTTCTGCGATCGCAAACGATCTCCGCGGTCTTCTCATCCGAGTCCAACTCCACGCTTGGGTCCAAGTCCAGCAATTTTGTGGCCGCCTCCAGCGGCGTGCACGCTACCCTCTCGTCCTCGAGCGGCGTCCACAGGGCGAAGTTCACTATAGCGCGCAATTCGCGCAGTATCACGTCCTCTCGAGTGTTCGTCAACACGAGGTGTTGGTACCTGAAGATGCTTTTCTACGGGCAGACGGAGTAACTTGGAATGATTCGCGAATTCAAATTCGTGTTACTTAATCGACAAGTTCTATCGTTAAGAATTCGAAAATAAAAATGGTCTCAAGATACACACAGAAAAATATCTTCTTCAGTCGAAAAAAAAACAATTATTTATTTTATTTTGATTAAGTAATGGTTTTCTTCAAGAAAAAATATTTTCTCAATTATGATGACTTTATGATAGATTTACAGATACTTTTAGAACAAGTATATTTATAGTAGATACTTTTCTGTGTATATGATATAGGGTAAACCTAGGGGTATGATGAACAAACCAGAAAAGATGGCCATAGGCTGTAATTTTTTAAAATAATTGTTAAATAGTGCATTTTTTAAATCATTTTGAAAGAAGATCGATATTTACAGTAGCTATAAATATCGATCTTCTTTCAAAATGATTTAAAAAATGCACTATTTAACAATTATTTAAAAAAATTATAACTTATGGCCATCTTTTTTGGTATGGCCATCATACCCCGGTTTATCCTATGTATAATTAGAAGAAATGACATGCAAGAGCGTGTACTTATAAAAAATTAAAGAAAAATCTGAGCTCTTCCGATCCATTCTCGTTACAACAATTTAACATCGACAAAAGATAAAAATTGTTTACTAATTAAGAAACTATGAGCTGATATTAAACACCAAAATATTATTTCGATGCATCGTCCGTATCTATAAAACTGGCAAATTGAATCGAAACAAATCCTCTCTCGCGCCTCTCAGCGAACATGATCAATCTCTCGACAGAAGTCATCGACATCCAGGCCGCGCGGATGATGTTTTCGTCGAGAATATAACACGGTAAACAATAAAATTCAATCAATCGTTATGGTCGGCCCGATCGCTGGCGATTTACTCGTCACACAGCCGCGACGAGAGGCCGCTGATTAATTTCCCGACCGGATATTAAACCGTTCGCGGCAACCTCCATAAAACACTGACGTATCCGGGAGATTTGATCCAGTCGAGGACGATCAGGGACGTTCGCACACTGTTATCACTTTCTTCTGTTTCAGCCACACATTGTCGGGTGTTAATAACGCCTATGTTTGCTATACCGTTCCCTGCTGACCCATACACACACACACACACATATGTCAGCATCGAAAGACCAATTTAAAAAAAATATTTGATACCAGCGTTCGCATTCGCGCGAACAGCATCGATCATTCTCCGCTCGAAAAACTGGTCGAAAGAGTAAACATGGTGCCCTACTGTTAGCTTAAAAAGTTATGAGTTATAAATGGATCAAAAGTCCATTTTTTACTGCTATTAACATGGTAAACAGCTAGTGGCAAATCTCATAACGTGGCCAAAGGAAAACATGGACGTTAAGTCCAGTCTAGTCTGGTGATTCACATTTTATGTCCTCGTAAACGTGCTTCTTACACTTGAAAATCTTTTTTCGTTTAAAACTACTGCGATGATGGAAATAATTAATTAATTAAAATAAATAATAAACGATAATGATTTTCCTTAAATGATAAGTGAATTAATTGTTAACGTACCTTCCATAATATCGAGTGATACCACTGGTCCCTCGTGTAAGCGTTACTGGCTTGCAGAAGAAGCGAACCGTCCGGCAAGACGATGCTGAGGCAGTTCTTACACGCGAGGTCCCACCTGGCGGCAACGTACTTCCGGATCTCGGACATGCCGCTGTACGGAACAGGGTACTGAAGAAAACCCATCGGCTAAAACAGACAAATGAAACTCAAAATTCATGAATGAAGCTAAAAAAAGTTTTTGTGGCTTTTTTTAAAAGTGTTTTACTCAAATGATGATGATATCGCTAACGAGCATAATCGAATTAAAAGTGTTACAAGCTATTTCGAGCTCGTTAACCACTAAAAAAAGAATTCATTATGCAAAGTGCTGATACACGCAAACGTAAAAGCTTCATAATATGTAGAAATAATTCAATTTCCATATTCCATGTTTCCATATACATATATGTATAAATAGTTAATATATCGATATGTTATTACTAAGCTAACAAAAAACGGGAATAAAATTGAGTATGATAATCGGCTCAGTTAGCGCGGTTTTGCTTATTATATAATAATTAAGCCGCTGAATGAAAATAATCTATCATTAATTTTATGACTGTGCGTCAGAATTATTTTGTATAAATTATCGAGAAATGTTACTATTTTACGTTTAGCAAAAAATTATGGTAAATATATTCTGAAAAGAGAGATAAAGAGACGAGAGATTATAAAATAAAATTATAATTCAGCGTTATAAATCGAGATGACTTTTCGCGTTTTACTGCGGAGAAACAATCTAAAGGAACCTATTATTTACACATCAATCATAAATCATTTCCTGATTTATGTCATATAATTGCAGATCATTATTATGACGTATGAACTCGACAAATGAGTCATCTATCGATTATATACCTACATAAGTTTAGCCATGTAGGCAGATAATAAGAATACACATACGCGTAACACCTGTATTATTTTGCAAAAATTACAAAACCGATGATATCGATGAATTTCATGCAAATTTCTTTTACAGCAATTTTAAAATTAACATTGCCCATTACAATTCGAATTATGATTCAGGAAAGAACGGCGAATTATTAAGCTCTTTCGATTTCCTCTCTTAAATTTCGCTTCAGATATAATTAGATATAATTGCTGATTTATAAGATGAAAAGAGAGAGTTCCGTTCTAGATTGCCAAAGGTGTACTGAAATCGATAATTGCTATTTTAATTTACCATCGCGCGAGTTCGTTTTCAACTTCGGCGAACACGACGAATTTTTTTTTTTTTTTTTCAGCAGCTTAATTTCAAACTCTGAAGTAGTTTTCCGGACTTTCGACGCGTACAGATCGACCTTTAGAAATGACGCAATCATACTTGTCGTAACGAGGTCCATGAATTTATAAAGCGATACAAACGCGAATCTGGCCGTGGCAACAAAAAAGCCGACTTGGCAAAGACGCGAGAAGGAGAGATAGAGGGGGGAAAGAGAAGGATGAAAAGGGGACGGTGAATCGAGGGAGAAGTTGCATAATACAGCCTGGCGAGGACAATGCGCCTCGGTTCGCGCATCACTTCGGCGGTGTCTCGAGTTCTGAGACTGCAACGGGGAGATGACGCGCGCTACCCTCGCGCACGTGTGTGCGCGCGCGCGCTCGCGTACGTGTGAATACGCATTCGCGTATGTATATAAACGTAATATCGGCGAGACCAACACACGGATGCACCGGGCACCTGCGTGTGGAATAGTGAATGACGTCAGCGCGGGGTGCCGCGAATCTAGGCCGAGGGTTGAACGACTGTTGGAGCAGACTCTGGGCCGAATCTGGGGCACCGCATCCCCTTCGCTAAACGCGGCGACCGAAAGCGGCGCTACGCGAACGAGCGGAAGCCGATCGCGCCGATATTCTTGCGGAAGTACACGGTCAATCCGAATTTCGTCTGCGATCGAAAACTGCGGGTTACTTTTTTGAGCGTTTTGGCTCCTCGAAATCCGACTAGAAAAGAGTACGGGAGAAAATGAAATGCGATGGCATGGAATGAAAGAGAAGTCGAATGAATCATTGAGAAGCTCCGCGCTGACAAATGCAAATAAGCGTTCTGAAATGCGTTCTGAGGAAAAAGGGACCACACTCTGCGGCAAGAAATCGAAGACTCTTCTACGCATTTATGCAGATTAGAGAATGATTTCTAAATCGGATGTAATTGTGTGTGGCATGTATGAAATAGCTGAATAATAAAGCGATCAAATAAAATTCACTTGCGTGCGACAAATGAGCTGCGTTTCATGAATAAAGATTCCATTTCGTTTGACCCGCGTTTATTAGAACTTTATGCATATCGGCGATTAAATAAGTTTCGTTGTTTACGGCGAGGCTGTGGCATTTATGCGCGCTAAAAAAAAAAAGAACAAGAAGAAGACGGTCCGCTGCGCTGCGGGCGTCCGCGCGCCGTTACAAAGGGCGCATGACGTGAATAATATGCAACTTTTTTTTTCGCCGTATCTTTCGATTCCAAGGTCATCTTTTGTAAACGGCTTCACGCTCTTTTTATGCATCTGTGCTACGGAGACTGCTATGCATATGCATACACGATGCATATTCATGCATGACGTAAACGATAACGAAACGACTGCGCCCATTACTTAACTCCGAGAATAGCTAAATTTCGTGTACCCGTAATAATAACTTGATGCATAGGTGCGGCCATTATTCCCCGTATAGCTCCCGCAATCTCTTCTCTCACTCTCTTTCCCTCTCGGCCGCATCCAAATCGCGCGTTACGTGCGCGGTGAGCCAACGACGCGCGTACGAGCCTCTCTAATAAAAAAAAAAAAAAGATGGATAACATTATCTTGCGGTGTATACACGCGACGCTATCAAGAATGTCGAACGTCAATGCGTAAAATGATGAGCAAGTGTGAACGATACGGGCGCCGGCCTGCTGTGCCCCGCCAGTTCTCTTTTCGCTCGACTATCGGTTCGCAACACCGGGAATTATGTTTGTACGTGGAATTTGAAATGCAATACGCGAAAACTCGATTCCGCGGGCTCGCGCTCTGGTAACCGAAGCGTAAATCCCTCCAGACCTGTTAGATATCCGCGAACGTTACATTTTACTTTCGGCGCCCGGAATCAGGCTTTTTTTTTTATTCGCGATACCTTTTCGCGTCCGCGCGTCATGCAATTGCATAATTCGCTGCAGTTGCGGCCGAACGGGACGTAAGCAATTCGCGATTGCGTTGAACTAAATTGCGATTGTTTAAATGCCACGAGACGTGGGCGATTCGTGTCACGAGTTTGCGATTCGCTTCCGGCGCCGATCGCGATTGCAGATTAGCAATCGGCGCCCGTATGTCTCATTCATATGGAAAAAGAGACAAAGGCATATTATTTTTAGGCCGCTACTTGCAGTAAATAGCGTTGCACTATCTTTAGCGCGACAATTATTGCGAACGTTCGTTGCACCAAAAAATGAAATACCAGTTTAAAGAAGCGTGTAGAATTCGTAAAGCATGAATGGGAAATCGCCGTTAAATTTCACCAAAAATTCTCGATTCGATGCCAGTAAAAGTGTCACATTCGGGAGCGTCCCGTTTGACCACGTTGCAATTGACCAAAGCCACTCACAGCGACCGATGCCTAGATATTTTCTGCTGTACCGACCAATTGAAAGATTTTATTTTAATTTGACCAATTAGCAACGTGGTCAATCGGCCCCCGCTCCGTCACATTCAGATCTGAATCTAGTATTGATCGACGAAACTTCCATTTCGCGGTCAGAGAAGTTCAGAAAATTCGTGTCTTCCTTTTATTACATTGTATATTGAAATGTCTGCGTTATTACAATTTTTTATTCACAAGCTGACATAAGGTGACGGAACCGAAAAAAAATGTCAGGAGGAATGACGTTCATGTCGACTCATCTCCGCGGAATATAATGAAAGTATAATATAACGTTACAACACGAAATCTCTCACTTTATGTCGGTGTGCTCGCTCCACCGCGTGATGCATTTCTGTAGCGGAATTTTCTCGATTTAGTATCACGACAAGCGTCCAATTATATAAAGGAAGGCAGAGACGTCGCGGGCACGTGCTGCAAAATCGCACGTGGCCAATTTGTCACGTAACATACGAGGTACGGTGCAGCCCGCACGACATCGTGTCACATCGCTATGGTTCCTCGTCACCTATCGATTATTAATGTTATGCAACGTTACACGGCCCTGCGCCCGCCGACGTCGGAGAAGATATCGATACTGATAACAAGACGTGATGTACGAAACGAATATCGGGAGTAATTTTGATATTATCATTTCGATAACGAAAATTTTTAATTACATTAAATCCTTAATAAGTAAAACAGAAAAATTTTATTTTAACTACGATTTCTATTTTGATCTTTATTTTTTTTAAAAAAAAAGGATATTTTTACAAGATCACATTATGCTGAATAATTTTTTTATTTCAAATATTTAACTCGTGAAAAGATATTTCTCAACAAGCGGGCTGATATATAAAGTCACTTCTCCTTCTCTTAATAAAACGGAATTAAACAAGCACGCGATCGGTATTTTCGTTCGTCGATTATTTCCGACGTTCACAATTTCTGAGGTCGTTGATCTCCAATGCCTTCAATTCCGAGCCGTAAGTCGTGCATTTGACAAATAACTTGTTTATAGTACAAAAAACGAGCGAAACGTCGTCCGCCTCACGTATTGTCGAAAATTTATCGATTCACGCTTAACTTAATATTCCCTCGTTTCTCTCAAAAATCGCGAGACGCACGTGACTGCGTCACGTCGTATGTACGTGCGTGACGACGTCCAAACTTCAACGGAAGCGCGAATTCAAAGCGGATGCGTTTTCACACGTTACTTTGTGGACCCTTTATACATTACGTGGAATAAAATACAACATTTTGCTTTGTGAAAAGTTATTCGAGCGTACATTTCCCTATCTTCCTCCGATAAAGAGATACTTCTTTTGTCACTCGAGGGTCAACTTTCTTTCTCTTGCATTCTTTGTCTTGCTAATTCTTAAAATAATAATTTGTGCAATACGCTAGGAAGGAAAATGCCTTTTGGTCGAATAAACCAGTCGATTCGCCGCGGAGAGGATGTAGAACCGGCCGTAACACATCGACGTGGATCTAAAAATATCCACGCCCGTAAAAGCATCGTCGTCGGCTCAATCGCACTGACGAAAACAATACAAGATAAACGAAACGAGCGGCGAAATGAATCGATTGTTGGCGAACGATAGCAGATTGCGATTTGAAATATCCCCGGGAGATTGGTAGTGCGCAAACAGTTTTCCCAAGCGGGATGACGTACGGCGAATCGCGAAATTTTTACGAGATCGCAGATTGCGTCCGGGGATATTTTATCATACACACGATATCCATTGGTTTTTTTTTTCGTAATAACATAAAATACTCGACGATAACGAAACGGCGAAGGAGCGAGGAAATATATTATCGCTTACGCTTCGTGTATTGCACGTATTATGTAAAACTGATAGCAATCTCTTTTTATTGCAGCATTATGAGTCAAATAAACTTGCTCGGTAGTCGGTAAATTTTGCGAAGAAATATGTATCGTACATACCTTTAACATGAGTCATTTAAACGTTCTTATCAAAGTGTGATAGAAGTGAACAGATGTTCTCGAGAATTCAATGGCGACGTCTCGCGAGCGACATGCGACAATTATTTCAAAAGAATCCCCTCAAGTTCGGAGAAATTCTAGATGTACAGGAACAAATTCGAGTCATCAGGGAAATAACTGTAGATTTCACAGAATTTAGTCAGCGATTTGTATTGTTACGGAGATCACTGGCAGAGATAGACGTTTGAGGAAATCCTGGAAAATTCGGCGCTCTCGGTCGAGCAATTTCGTTAAATCGATGTTAAAATGCGCTGATTGATTCGAATCGACGGGAGACCGCAACGGGAAGACGCGTCGTGGCAGCCCAAGAGCTCGGGCTTCACTTCGCCGATGACATTTTCCTTCTCCGGTTCACCTCGTCGAAATAACGGACTGTTGTGCATTGTGAATTTTTATATTGGCATTTTCATAAAGCTTTCGCTCTTCGTCTTTTTCCCTCTTTTCGCCCAGTAACGTCAGTAGAGGCGGAACGCGACCGGCCAGTAGAAACGGACTTCATATGACGCATACGCGACGATTTACCCCTCCTTCCATCCGTGACGGTCTGTAAGAGGAAATATTTACTCGGGATCAACCCTTTAACGCGATACAATGCGAATATCTCCATTGTCGCGAAATATATTATAAATATTGCCGCGGCGGCAGCGAAAATCTCCACCAAGACAAAATTTAATTGACGTTTTCATACCGATGTCGGCGCTAACACTCAAATTGTTCATCGCGACGAGATTACATTACGTTTCGTTTGTAAATCCAGTGTAATCCGTCACCGGGAGATTTCCGCATCGGGCCGCATCGGCGATCGCTGAATTAAATTCCGTTTTACTCACCGATAATGAATAGTGGGCCATAAATACAGATCGAATCGTTTCAGATTTCGACTTTGAGTGGCTTACAATGAGTAATCAGACAGAGTCGACGCATTTAATTTATTTTAATTTAAAGCGGTTCACTTTTTTCCCTGGCTCTCTCTCTCTCTCTCTCTCTCTCTCTCTCTCTCTCTCTCTCTTTCTCTCTGTCCATTCTCTCTTGAATACGCTTGTCATGTTAATCGCTTATCTTTATTAATTAACGCGTAACGTTGCGAACTTACGTCATACGTCAATATCTATCAAATGTCAAGCATTCTTCTTGTGTAAATTTTCATGACACATCTTTCCGTTTTTTAACAGCATAAAATTTACATAGCGCTAGATAATAGTAGAATCAAGTTTTCTCATTAACCTTTATTATACATGCGAGGCTTGATAGGTTTCATCGGGTACGTTAGCGCGATAAATGCGTCTGCATTCAATTACGAATCGTAATTGAAATACGAAACGCAATAAATTACCTCTGACGTATCGCTTTAAATATAACTTATTATTTTCTCTTCCTCTTTCTTTCTCTCTCACTCTCATTCTTTCTCTCTCTCTCTCTCTCTC
>JAJVSH010000002.1:2773257-2825637 GCA_021460005.1 Tetramorium alpestre
TATATATTGTTTGAATAATTTTCCATTTGAATTATATTGATATAACTCACTGCATCACCGCGAGATCCGGGTCCAGAACTAAGAAAAAAAAAACATTCGAATACGAATGGACACGATTTTACGAGAACGTCGTCGTATCGCGTAACGAAATTTGTTAATTGAAGCGACAATAACTGGAATTGCCCGAATCAGCACAGTTTAGCGAATTGAAGTAAATGAGTGAAATGAGGTGTACAAGGGCGCGAAGCCAAGTTTACGTTATCCGATAACATTTCTAATAATACGTCCTTGCGTATTATGTCTCTGTAATATTAATATAAAAATATCGCGAGGCGCACGTATGTAGCAAATTGTAAAAAAAAAAAAAAAATGAAAAGAGGAAACAGGGCACGTATTGTGAAACTTTTCGAAATGAATTCCAATTGGAATTATTCTGTTTTCTCCAGAAAATACAATGGAATCTAGAAAATAACAAAATAACTCCGTTCGGAGTCCATTCTGAAAAATTCCACAATTCCGTAGCTCCGAAGAGAAAACGGATGCATCGCGCGCGCGCGCTTCCCGTGATACGCGCCGCATAGGAAATGACAAGACAAAAGCGAGATACTTGACGCCGAATTATCAGACGCGTGGCCGACCTAAATAGCGGTCGCTCTCCTAAAAATACGTTTCGCGTCATATGGTTTATTCGCTAAACGTCCGGTTTAACGAACGTTTTGTAACCGAACAAAAGCCGCATTAGTACGAAAATATCGCGCGCACCCGCGCGCGACATATACGCGCTGTGCATATATATACATATACCCCGTGTATATGCCCGTAGATTACACCGCGAAATTTCGCCGCGAAATTTCCGCGCGAACGCGGCGCATAATAAACCTCATCGTTGTTCTCTCGAAATTCTGCAAAATTAAATTTATCGAATACGCGGCGTCGCATTCTGTCGAGCGTGCAAAACACCGCGTATATACATTTAACGAAATATGCATTTAAATAAGAATAATATCCAGCGCAATAACGCATACATTTCTATAACCCTCCGTTGATGTCGCCCGGCTATTTTGCTTCCGCTGCAAAATAAAAATTCTGCTACATAGCGGCACAAATGAGGAGTGTTTTAATAACGTTCGTTAGAAAATAGAAAATAGAAAAAAACTGCCATTATTCGACAGCTTCGAGCCTCAATCAGCAGATAAATAATATATAAAAATTACAAAGTATGTAGAACCACGCGAAAGAGAGATAAAAACAAATGTAAATATTTATGAATTGCCGCTATTGCGCGTTAAAAGTAATCCCAATCGCAACTTTTTTTATTGTTTGACAAAGAATCGTAGATGTACACTTTATTTTACGATTTTATCGCGACGTATTCGCGTTTATGAAGTGCCGTGGAAAAAAGTACGGAAGGGTAGTCTGAGAAGGTAAATCCTCTTTATTGCTGAATAGATGGGTGGTCTGTAGATACAGCTCAATCACGGTCAAATCTCCTGAATCTTTAACATTGCCGTGCGCAACACTGAAGCCGATTGACCGCCTTTATTGTGAAATATCTTGGATATCCCTCTGTGCCTTTGAATTCTCTCTACCCAAATAAGCACTAAATTCCAGTTAGTCGGATTAACATACCGCGATTTGCCGGTGCCTTATTAATGAGCCACGTGTCGGCAATACTAATAGATCATGGGATCTCGTTAATGAATGTTACATCGCGCGCTATTAGCATTCGCCAGGAGTGATGGCGCCGATAAAAAATCATCTCATTGATTATTTAGCAGTTAATCAACCGAATAAATACTATCGAAATGATGAAGGGGAAACGAGTAGATTTCCTAAAAATATTCGCGGCCTCGCGTGTTCATGCAAATTACCGTAATATATCGGGGATGTCTGCTTATTTTCGCCGAGACACCGCTATTAGGAATTCCGCGCAATAGCATATTAATTGCGCTCTTGACGTGGATGCTAACAAAAGCACTTTATTTACACAAATAGCGGTTGCAATTAAATTTAAACGTACCCACTACGTGCAATATCGTTGTCATTGTTCCTTATACGTCAATTTTAACGCGTCTGGCGTAAATGGACGTGCGAAATGAATGCGCATCGACCTTACGTTGAGTATTTTCGGCATCGACGAATCCGCATCTGATATTATCTAAATATTAATACTATGCACAAGGAGAGAAAAAGAGGGGATATTAAGTGACATCGGTGATATTAATGACATCCGATACCGCGCTGGCAAAACGGTTCCGCGGGGGCCAATTTTTTTTCTTCGAGTGCGTCAGAAAAGTCGCGACTCTCTTATCGGTTGTTCGCTCGATTAACCATAGCGAGTGGAATTGACAATCAGCGTGCGCGTGTTTCTCTTCTCCTTCACTCTATTTCTCTCTCTCCTTCTCCACTGCCGTCATCGTCATTTCACCCGAATTTCACGTGAGGCTGACGCTCGAGCCAATCAAACATTGATTCGCATGAGCAGTGGGACGATCGGCAAATTAACATAATTCTCCGAAAAAAATGGAGCAAATTTGGCCTGTCGCACAATGATTAATTTAAGAATTCGACTCGGTCGAATTGTCGCGGAATGTCACCGGACGATCGCGGAATTTTATCGATGACGAGACGAGGCCGTCCTTGTCGTGTCGTCAAGATGCGAGATTCTTTTTTTTTTCTGTGACGATATCCGAGCGAGTATCGTCTCCTATCGCGATATCATATTTTACCTGTTATCATGACGTATACATCACACGTTACGTCACATGTTACGTTTAAGTTGTTATCACTATTATTATTTACTTGGATTGTTAAGTCATTGCGATAAGTCACTGCTGTCGCGTTTAGAGTATCTTGGATATCGCCTCTACGAATGTGCATCTCGAAATGCGCACAAAAAGAGACATGTCTCGGAGAGAAGAGTACAATGAAAAATTCTGAAAAAGGGAACGCTACTTTCGCAAAGTGCGATTTCTTTTCAAGTGAAGGAAGCACGCAGTCGCGAAGACGTCCAAATGAGTAATGTCATCGCAGGAATGCAAGATTTACGAAGGGGTTTCGTGCATGCGTCTCTTCTTTGCGCACATGCAAATAATTTCTGTTATCGCGCCGCGAAAACAGAAGGAGAAACAGACACGCCGAACCGTGCGAATTTTTTTTTACGACACTTAATACGTCAATGAGATAATCGCGGCCCCGCGCGAAGAATGTCAAAGAAATTTATTTTAAAAAAAATCGTGCAATTATTACACGGAACGGGAGTACAGTTTTGATATCTTGTCGAAGATTCTTTAACTGCATTTGCATTTAAACGCAATTTGCATTCGTGCAATTATTACGTGGAACGGGGGCACAGTCTTGAAATCCTGTCGAAGATTCCTTAAATGTATCGCTATCGGAAATAGAATCAATCACGTCGACGTAGTGCATCAAGTGCCACTCCGCGTTTCTCAAGCTTGCTCTTCTACAAAGTGAAACGATAAATTGCATTTCGCGGAGCATGGGGTGCAGCGGCGGCGGCGATTCCGTAATCAGGCAATCGGCATCGAACATCGTGATTGCCCGTTGAAAGCCAAAGGTAACGAATTTAGCCGAGTTTTTTTCTCCTCCGATCGACATTTCGCTCTTTCTCTCTCTCTCTTTCTCTCACCCGCGCGCGGAAAATTCACAATTACGTAATATTACCCACCTGGGGAGAAGGAGAAGGAGAGGGATCTCATCGCACTGTTCGTCGCACTTGGTTGCAGCTGCCGCGATCGCCGGTGCTCTTTGCCATGTATCGCGATAGCGTGCTATAAAACGCCGGCAGTACGTACAGGCCCTGACGATGCAGATTGCATTCTGATACAATGCGAATCGTGGACGGGCGGCGAGCGGAGGGGAGCGGTGGAACGGAGACTCGCGTAATCGTTGTTGCCCGAGATGACCGATCTCCGGCATGGTTTCGTGTGTTACGTACGAACGTGCTCGTCCCGGTCTGCCGATAACGAGAAATCGTAGTCCAGGAAGACCGACTCGAAGCGAACGAGAATAATGCATATGCCCTCTAACGATTTTCGATACTCCCTCGCGGTTGCAAATTCGTACATTCCTTCCACGAGCATTATGAGAAATGGAGAGAGAAAGGAAGCTTGGAGAAGAGAAAGAATATTTTTATATTAATTAAAAAGATTAAGAATATTAATATAAACGAATGATAAATATAATTTGATGATTGATTAAACTGATTAACGGGTCAGCACTTTTACTAATAAATAAAAGTGTAAAAGTATAATAAATTTACGTGACAGAAAAAAGGAGAGATATTGCGATGTAACACGTTTAGCAACGGTGGATGATTGGTTGAATTTTAAAATAGATATATAAAAGCGATAGTTAGTAAATTACTTTCACGAGCTCGGCTTCGCAATTATGGAAACTCCGCGCTGTCAAAGAAACCTGCGAATCGCGATGATGAAGTATGAAATACTTCGGCGGTACGAGTTTACATAACGAACTACGATAAACGCGTCCTCTACGCGAAAGGCAGCCGAGCATATCGGATTATGAGGCAGAAACGTTCAAGTGGATACGACGCGACACGTGAGATTGTGTACCAGCTAAATTCGTCATCTCCAAACTTGCCTGTCACATCCAAAATAAACAGTTCATACCGCTCGAGATGTCCTTGGAGCTATCAGAGAAAGAGAGTAGGCCGAGCTATCTCGTAGCGAGAGAAACAAATGAATTCTTTATGCCCCCCCCCCCCCTTGCTCGCAACAGCGGCGGTTTTCTAATTGCCGCGTCGTTGCGTTTATTCGAAATCGATTTGCCGATTGTGAACACCGGTATAATCCTGTCCAGAAATAAAGTTAGACGACAGGATTTACTCCCGAGTAGTTACAATCGTATTCGCGTCTGCGGATTACCATGATTACAGACCATAGTAACCGGTAATCCGGATAATGATACAATGCACAGATGGAAATCCACCGGCACGCCTACGCGTAACGTAACGTGCTCGCAACACGATCTAAGCGACCCGAGAACAGAGATATCGCGAGCGGAGTTACGGGACTTTTCTTTCGCGTTAGTCGCGGAATAAGACTTAATTATACTATTATGGTATTATACAATTTTGCGGATATTTTACTTGCAAATAGATGTTCTGGCTTTGACCGCAATCTAAATGGAATCTATGTGACTCCTTTTCAAAATCTATATTTTCATTAATGCTGAACGTTCTTTTTTTTCGATATAAAAACGGGATTTCGTGCAGCTTAAGAAACCGAGTTTCAAGAGCTCTTACGACGTAAGCGTGGAATCCTACCGAGCGATAAAGAGCTTCATTTACGTCATCGGGTCGTCACACTCACCGTCTTGGAGGACATGCAGGCGTCGTTGAGATAGAGATGGTGCGTCTCCCAGCGCCTGAGGAACTTGCTGGACAGGACTTTCTTCACGAAGGTCTTGGTGTGGTTCAGGTAGCACACCTGTATGTCGCCCTCCTCGAGCGGCTTGAAACGCGGCCCGGCCGGGCCCGGGCTCGGGCTCGCACTGGACGAACCGCTGGCCGACGAGTAGCCGGTGCTCTGTTGCTCCAGATTCGGGCAGGACCTCGCGGCCGGCAGGCACCCGCCGGACGCGTCCAGGCCCTCGGGCTTCAGCGAGTCCACGCTCGGGCTGCTGTCCTCGCCGTAGGAGCTACTGTCGACGAGCGGCGACTCCACGCTCGAGTGCAAACTCGCGCCGGACGACAGCTGTGGCGAGCTGGTGCTGGTGGTTTCCTGCCGCATCGCGTTCACCGACAGGAAGGACGTGTAGTAGATGGTCCGGGACGCGGCCGCGGGGCTGGACAGCAAGGACGAGCCCTCTTCCGTCTCGGTCCTCGGGCAAACCTCCTCTTCCTCGTCCTCTTCATTCTCCTCCTCGGGCTCGCTGAAGCCGTTCTCCAGGGACGGTAAGTCGCCGACGGAGATGGCGGTCACCTGCGGGCATTCGGCCACGTTGATCTGCACCGACGGCGACAGGGTGATCGTTGCCGTGGCGTTGTTGCCCTGTTGGCCCTCGTCCGTGCGAGGATTCTTCGACGAGGACGAGGACTCCGCGATCGACTCGCTCGCGGACGAGGGAGACGTCGAGGTGGAGCGGACTTCGCCGTTGTTCAAGGGACCCGAGAAGTCGCTGGAACGAAGGCGTAGCATAAGCTTGCGGCGCCAGCTGCTGCCGTTCTTGCTGTTAAACTTCTTCATCGGCGACGACGGGCACGGCGCGGTCTGATGGCTCTCGTTTTGCAGCAGGGTCTGCACATTGCCGTCATCGCTGTTGCCGTTCAGAACGACCGTTATGCCGCTCGGCGCGGTCAGGGCGTCAGCTCCGGGCGACAGAGGCTCGACGTCGAGGTAATCGGCGCGAATGCCCGGTAAAGTGTCCGTGCTGCTGGCGGCGGACATCGAGGCCTCCTGGTCGATGTACCTGATGGAGGAGTTGGAGCTCTCGCTGGTCGCCTCGGAGCCCCGTCGAGTGCGCTCGCTCGCGCCGGTCGACGTCCTACCGTTGGGGGACGTAGTCAGAATCACGCTGCTCAGCGAGGACTTGCTCTTGCTCGTCGACAACGGTTCGGTTGTCACGACGCTGCGCGACGATCGCGTGAAGGGACTTTGGAAGCAGAACATTGTGCGGAACTTGCAGGCAGATTCTCCCCGCTAGACGACTCTCCCGGATGGAGTTGATACAGAGACTAAAGAACGGCAAAGAGACGTCTACGTGGATGGCGAGGTAAGCGTTATCCTTGTAAGCTCGTACGTTCTTGGTGTATCGACATCAGGCACGCGCACGAACGATGAACGTGTCGCCGACGCGACCGGATAGAGAAGTTTACGCGCTATCTCTTTTTTTCTGCCTCAACTTTCCCGCTTCTCTCTCTGACGCCCTCGTAGACCGATAATTCCCGTCGCGCGTCTGCGACGAGGGAATGCTTCTCGGTCGCTCTACGTCGCGTGGCAACGTATTTTCCCTGATCTGATATCTATCAGCTGGTCAATTCCGCGCGCCAGGACGAAGCGTCGATTTCACCCCACGCGCGAAACTTTTCTTACACTGTCCCGGGGAGGGAATAAATGGTCCGATCGCACGCAAGGGATCACTTTAGCGCCGCGAGGTCATCACTGATCACCATCGACAGGAGTAGATGAATCGGGCGGACAGCACTCTCCAACCAACCCCCGAATATCCCGAGACTTTCTCGGAGAAACACGCCTCGCCGGACTCAGTCACTTGTTTTTTGGCGCGCACGTTGATACGCGCCGCGACACATCCTCGAGGTCCGCACGCCGCGATAGACGCCGACGTACTGATTCCCACCTATGGCATCGACGACAACACCTCGTGTGCCGGTGTGGCGATGTCAAAGCCACCGCCGGTGCACCGCTCGGCGCGGGGGACGCGCGATCCACGCCCGCCTGTTTGGCAACAGGACTACTCGCAGGAAACTCGCTGAGAAAACAGGATTCGCGAAGGTGGCAGGCGATCCAGAGGAAAAGAGAGAGATAGAGAGAGGGAGAGGCACAGACGAAGGGGAGAGGAAGGTTGAGCGGGGGAGACGAGGGGGAAAGAAAGAAAGACAGAGAGGGGAGCTGGAGCTAAGAAAGGGACGAGAAGAGAGCCGTACTAGGTGTGTGTTTCCGACGTGATACGTAAGTGTCTGACACGACACCAGGGACAGGACGGGACCAGGTGGGGACGACCGGAGAGCCAAGGCGAGGAGAGGGCGTCGCGTCGCGGCGCGCAGCGTCTGGCGGTCGATCGATGACTAGTCGCGAGTTCGCGCGGGATTATCGCACGCCCGTCGACGTTTACCCTCCGCTTGTGTCTCGTATCTCTCTCTCTCTCTCTCTTCGGTGTAATCTAGGTGTACACCGGACGTGGCCTCTTCGGAAACCGCTCGAAGCCGCTCGATCGACAAACTCCGTCCGGTCACAAATCAGCGAGGAGTCTTTTCTCTCCGAGACCTTTCTCGAGGACAACGTGCTGAAGACGTTTCTCTTCGTTTTTTCTTCTTCTAAATTAAATCTTTCTAATCTTCTTCTTCTTCTTCTTTTTGATTGCCTCAAGCTAGAGACGGGAATCGCGACTGTGAAACTCGCACGGAATTAGTAATTACCGCGACCACATTGCCGTAATCATCAGTCTGTTTCCGGTCGGCGCAAATGACGACGATCGGCGAACGGTGTCCTCGACACTCGGCGAGATACGGGGACTACTCGGTGCTTCCGACGTGTTACATCATTGTATTGTCCTTCAATTAGCGTGCGGAAAGCCGGGGAAGGTCGGCAGGAGACTCGACCCGGCTGAGTTTGGATTGACCGGATAATCCGTCGTTTACCCGCGCGTGCGGATGCCGATCGACGTCAGCGGGATTTACGGAACTCCTAACATCGTGACGCGCGTCCGCCATGCCGATTAAAACGGATTGCCTTGTGTGCGCGACGCGGGTGAGCGATTCCGCGATTAGATAGCTACCGACAATGCTTATCGCCCGCCGATTTTTTCGTCTTCGCAGCTGTGTCGCGCAGATTATTCCACTGTGTGAATTGTAGAGCAAACGTAGGGAAGAAATTCCTCTAGGAAGCTTGTCGCCGCACGCGGCCGGAAGTTTTCTTCAGCAAGCAATTTCGCAAACGGAGCCATCGTGACAGCCGAAATCTGAGAGGGTAAAGCCTCTCTCTTGTTATTGCGCTGTATTTAATCAACATGTACTCTGTATCTTGTCCTTGATGTATTATGGAGCAAATAAAAGTTTCCGAAATCTATTTCTTCATGACGAACGATCGAAACTCGAAGACGACGACTCTGCCACTTAATCTCGACGATATCCGAATTTAAAACGTTATCCCGGCATTGTAGGGTAAATCGGGAAACAGCACGCTATGCAATCTCTTCTTCGCCGAGCGATAAACCTCCGACGTCAATGATAAAGGCAACAACGTCACGATCGACTCTAATGTTTTAATCTGTCTACCTACAAGATATGAGCCGACTCTCTTACATTCGCTCCGAGTCCGCGCCTTCGGAATCGGAGCGCGTATACTTTTACTCCGTCCCGTTAGATCCCGTCGCACACGCGTACGCACACACACACACACACATACACACACGTACGCACGTACACACACGCACGCACGCGGACGTGAAACGCACGCGTCCACGCGAGTCGGAACCCGCAGAATTTCCGCTTCGTCTTCGTCTTCGCCGAGCGTCCCTCCGGCGTTCGCGATCGCGGTACTATTAAGAGCGACCCCGCTCGCTCGCACGGCCGTTTTCTCGCGGCGTGCGTCACTGACGCAAGCGGCGGGCTTTACTCTCGCTCTATCCCGCGCGTCCTCGCTCTTACTCGCCGCGCGAGTGCCGTTCGTTCGTGTCCCCCCCTTCCGGGAATCCGGTCGCGCCGCGCGCTCGCGGCAGCCCCGAAATTACCGCGCGCCGAAATAAATCACGCACGCCTGCCGCGCGCGCGGTACCTCCTTCTCCGCCTCTCGCGGCTTATCGCGCGCGTTAAAACCGCGTCCTTCCGCGTCGCGGGACCGCTCGCGCTTCGTGCGCGCACTTCCTACGCGAAGAACCGCGCGGTTTCCGCTCCGACCGCTCCCCTACCGCGCGGCCTCCTCGGCGACGTCGATCCGCCGTTGCTCTCGTCTCGTTGCTATCCGAGTCGCTACGCGGTCGACGCGTTCTACTCCTCCTTTCCTCCCTCGCGTGGCGCTTTAATTATTAAAGCGGATCTCGCGGCGAGAGGTCGAGGCAGGTGATCGCGACGTCAGAGAGAGAGAGGACACGTGGTGAGCCCAAGTCACGCCAGATCGACGCCCCTCCCTCCCCCCCGAGTGACGCCTCGGCCGCGCCTCCGTCGGTTTTCCCGTCGTCGTCGTTCGCCACGTCTTCCGCTCCGCCGTCTCTCCCCGGCGCATCTTCTCGCCGTCTGCCGCCGGCTCGACGCGACGGGGGCGTTTGTTCCCGACGGTCGTGGGGCCACTGTCGCTCGGCACCGTCGGTCGCTCGCGCGACTCGTCGATACACGGGAGTACGTCGACGCCGACGACGATGACGACGATCGCGGCGGCCGTCAGGCATGCGTGTTACCGGAGCCGCCGACTTTCACGCCTGCCTACCGCGCTCCTCTTCTGCCTCCTGCGTTCGTCTCTGTCTGTTCCTCTGGAGCTACGAGTTGATTCG
Source organism: Tetramorium alpestre (assembly GCA_021460005.1). NCBI lineage: Eukaryota > Metazoa > Arthropoda > Insecta > Hymenoptera > Formicidae > Tetramorium > Tetramorium alpestre. The sequence goes on from JAJVSH010000002.1 coordinate 2,783,467, forward strand.
CGGGGGGTTCCCGGACCTCCTCACCGACGCCCGCGCCAATGTAACGAGTTCAATTCAAGCTAATTAAACTCGTGATAAGACGCTGGAAAGAGATATCGCAAAGACACCCTTTATGATTTTTTCATAAAGTGTCTCGATGGGAGCTTCTTTTGTCGCTCGAGAAAGAAATCTTTTTCCAGAATTGCTGGTCCATTCAAGGAGAAAATTATATATATGACATCAGCCCTTCCTTCGTGAACTCTGAAATTTAGTTTCTAATTACATTCCGCAGATAAGCGAAAGGGTAGACTATCTCAAATTTCGAACTCGAACGTCTGATCCAACTTTGAGGATCCTCTTTCAGCGCGCAAGTTTCCGGCATCCTCTTCCTGATTTGCTCGAGAAATCTTTAAAAGCGTCGCGCAAGCCCCTCGCGGCGCAGACTCGTTACCGTTGCAACATCGAGCCACTCGAGAAGAAGAATCTCTACAGCACTCTACAGCTAGAGCAGACTCGGACGGAACAAAAAGACGCTTCGAAGCATCGAGAAAGAAGGAAAAAAAAGAAGCTCAACGTCCCCGCGAGCCGTCGAACGCGTCTGCGCGCTTCCGCTTCGATCGCGCGGCGCGATGAGTTGGCGGTGCGCGTGCATCGGGACTTTTTTCTACCCCGCCCGCGGCGTGTCGACGTTGTTACGTCAAATGCGCGGGTCCGGCGTTCTATATTCTCGCGACGCGTGTTTACAAACCGATCGCGAAAGCACACGTGCAGGCACCAACGGCGGTTCCTCGCGCGAGAACTTTACGTTGAAATAGATACACATCGCGAGTAACTTGGTCTCTCGGATAGAGCCAATAGAGATCGGCCAATAGCGTATTTTCAGACCTACGCGATCTAATTTGTGGTATAATGTTCTCCGCCCAGGGGCCGGCGCTGTATTTTTATACGCGCGGCTCCTCGTCGCGTCCCGCTTTCTCCCTGGCTTTCTACATTTTCACCGAACCTTCGCGAACGTCGATCGAGTACTTTGACGTCAAGTACTTTGCCGCCTTCCTTATCGTTAACCGTTTATGTCTGAGGAAATCGCATGAATTTATTCTCCGTCGCATGAAACTGAGAGGATACCTCGCGATCTCTCGGCGAGCGAGACGCTCAGAACGCTAATCGTTCAATATTAAGTTACTTATGTTACTCTTGTGAAATTCAAGATGAACGGCTACGACACGCAAATACTGGCTGGTTTGACGTTTTACAGCGTGTCAATGGCACACGCGCATATACACGTCGGTCACGCAACTCACACGCGATAATAGATTCCGCACGCGCAAACTTCCAACCCGTGACGAAAGTCCGGGACACGAAAGGTCACGGCCCGCGCGATATAAAAGTACGTGCATCGAATTAAGTCCTAATTCCCGGGATCATGACGTTAACGTGTCTCCAAGTAAAATTGTTTTTCAATTTCACCGTCAGAAGTCGCCAAGGCTACTCGGAAATAGACGTCACTCAGGCGAGAAATGAATGACTTTTACCAGTGATCTTAAATCTACCTAAGCCATTAGCATGAAAGTCTTACACGTGCGGGCGCGTAGGTTTGAAAAATCTTGCTACGCGAAATATCGATTTAACGATATACCATAACGTCGCAATATAATGTTACATTACGCCGTTTCAGTCTCTTACTTTATTCGGTATATTTATATATAAGTAATAATCTATACAAAAATATATATATGATAAGTGAAAATATATAGCATGCAGTCTCGTACGAAATTATACTTTAGGATCACAATCGCATTTATGGAATTAATATATATTAATAATAAACAATTCGTTTATTATTAATATGTATTAACTCAACATTCTTTATCCTTAAAAAAAAAAGTCTTCGAATCCTGCGAATCCTTTTTGATCAATCAATCATCACGCTGCATAAATTTCTCTATTTCTTCGACTCTGAAATACGAAATTGTAAAATAGTCTCACTCCGTAATAATACAGTAAATAAATATATGAGCAAAATTAACGCTTACGTGCGAGGAACATCCGTCATATTTTCCATTCCAGTTTCCGTTATGAGAACGTCATCCTCGATCCTGACGCCGCCAAAACCACGGAATCTCTGCAATTGTTCCGGTACGAGGAACTTGGACTGCTCCGGATTGGCAAAAGCTGCATCGAGTAACTGTAACGAAAATTACTCAATATAAATATCCGAAAAAACTAACTTTAAATTTCGCATAAAAACTATTCGCCAATTATCTCTGCACTTACGCAGTCTATGAAATAACAGCCTGGTTCTACAGTGACAAACATTCCAGCGCACAATTTTCGCGCGGTTCTCAGCTTTCTCATTCCCGGTTCCTTCGGACGTTTAGGTTGTCCATCCAGATATCCACCGACGTCGTGCACATCTAGCCCCAACAAATGGCCCAGACCGTGAGGCTGAAATACTTCATTCAAACCCGCTTTTATCATATCCTTGACATCTCCCTGTAACAGTCCGCCTTCCTTCAACGACGTCAGCATGACCTCGTTCGCCAATAGATGCATATCAGGCCAGGAAACTTCTGGCTTTGCAGCCGCCAGCACCGCGTCGCGCGCCTTCAGCACCGCATTGTAGATCAGTTTCTGATCCTCGGTGAATTTCCCGTTGACCGGAAAACTGCACGTGATGTCGGCCGCGTATCCGCAATAATTGCCGCCCATGTCGAACAAGCTGCACGAGAAAGAAGGAAGTGTTACGCAAACGTTGCAACACGCAATATTGTATATATAATATATAAGTTGTAACACAAACACACATCTCTCAGCTGCAAACTAATGCTAGTGGAAATCTTACCACATGTCTCCATCCTGGATGACCTTACTATTCGGCGCACCGGCGTGACCGTAGTGCAATATTGAGGAATTATGTCCGGATCCGCAGATGCACGTGTAAGACGCGTGCCTGCACCCTCCCACGCTATATACATAATTCAAAAAGCAAGCCTCCGCTTTGTATTCTGGCATCCCAGGGCGCACGAAGCGCATTACGCTCTTGTGTGCCTCCGAACTAATCTTGCACACGTACCGCATTACTTCAATTTCTTGAGGAGTCTTTATTAGCCGGCTGTATAAAACAAAAAGAAAAATTTACGAAAATGCCTTACAAAAATAGCTATAAATTTTATTGTAAACATTTATTCCATTTAGAGTACAATGCTTTACTATTTATTAAAGGAACGTAATTACAACTGCATTTTATTGCAGTTTTATCCGCGAAATTTATGCATCTGCATGTATCATCTGCGAAACGATTTATAAAGCGTTTTCGGCGGCGTCCAGACTTTGTGATAAATAGGATAGCAATTTGTCGTCCTGATCTACGAGTTCTGCCAGTTTCCCGTAATCTAAATGTGCAACTCGGAAACCCAATTTCCTAATTTGACGTTTTCTCATTACTTGCGGTCCTATTAAGAATCGCGTATTCCAGCAATAGTACTCGGGCAAATAGATCAGAACTGCAGTATTAATGTTCTTCTTTTTATGCAGATTTAAGTTGAAAACTGGCGTTGACTTTAAAAGCGGATGTATTAGTATATCCAAAATGTAAAAATTTATGAGAGGCAATTTGCTCAAAACCACGCTCCTGCTTAACTTGTGCTCGCCGCCTACCACGTGCGCCAATGGTTTGTGTATTTTATTAATGATACCCCTGATTCTCATGTCCAAATTTAACGACTTTGTGTTTCTGTCCAAATTAATCGGGCTGCCACGATAATCTTTGCATTCTAACGACATGGTCGCATCGAATAATTTTAATTTTTTTTTCAGACGATTGACAATAGGCAAGTCCCGTTGAGTTTGCAGCCTGTTCATAAGGTATGAACTGAAGACTTTATCGAGAAGCTTATTGGGATATCTTTCGAGATACGTGCAAGAGAGTAGAATGTCTAAAGCGTCGTTCAGTTTCAAGTCTGAGAATCTCGCAGACATCACCTCGTCAAACGTCTTCCAAAATTCGTTCGGAACCGGAGGTTGTAGATTTAACAATCCAAACGGCGCGAGAATGGGAGATAATAACGTAGGCGGGACCTCCATCCCGTGTCTCATGAAATATTTTCCACATTCGGCGAGAACGTACGGATTTCGAATTCGTAAATCTTTGCAGTAACCCATGATGGAGGCGATTAAATTAGGATCCTTCGTCTCGGTGCTTTTGGTTGTTACGTATCTCATCAAGGCTTGCTCCACATTTTCATCGACATATTTCTTCATGCGTAAACCGCCAATAAAGTTGATAAGATCTTTGTCGGTGGAAGTGGTCATGCTCACGCTTGCCCACTTACTTGCACTCGATAAACACTCCTTCAAGGATTCTTTCCCGTAAAAACAATTGAGTATACTGGCCATCTGTGAGCCGGTCAACTTTAGCCACTGCTCCGACAGTTTCTTTTCCAAAATGATCTGTACCATGCTCCTACTTCGTTGGAAGTATTTCAGCGATCTGAATAACGGGACTAGTAGATCTGGTTTAATATCCTGTTCCTTGCACGCCAAACCTACCCACAACGTGTCGATGCAACTTCTGTATTTGGAGTTTCCATAATTAACCAGGATTCGCACCGCTCTGATTAACTGCGACACGGTAAACTCGCCGTCCGTGGCTCTGATCATGACTTCGTCGCACATCCGGTCCTTGTAAATATTTGTCGACGGACTTATCCTGTCTCTCTTCAGTGCCTTCAGTCCTTGCAGTATCGTCTCGCTGTCTCGGCTCTTGGCAATCAGATTTACAAGCTGTTGCAAAATGATGTCCCTATTGATGACCTCTGCGGATGGTTGAGCTCTCGACCGGCCCTTCCGGTATCGGTACCACGCGCTTTCCACTTCTATCATCTTCCTCAAACTTTGAAGCGCTATCCGGCAATTTATCTCGTCCGCGAGCTTGTTCTCCAACAAGGAATACATTCTTTTACCCGCGTGCTCCGAGTTTATCGCATCCAAAACCTGCACCACGTCCGTGTTTTTCAGACACTCGATATCGGAGCAGTAAAGTATCGCCGTACCCTCGTCGGTCTCGATGCTAATGGTGTGTTTTAAGGGTCCGTTCTTCATCGCCGTGCCGCTGGAATAAGGAATACTCTCCTTGTGAATCACCGCGGGTTTTTTATTTTTATTTGATGATTCAGTACGTCGCTTTTGTGTGCTGAGAAGAGTTTCGATGCTGGTGATCTTTTTAACTATCAGGGGAACCTCCTGTATACGTGCACCTTCCTGCACGAAGATATTCGTCTGAGTCAACTGGGTCCCGCCGTGATCGCGCGCGTTTGATCCGAACCATCTCGTTTTGAATTTGGAAATCAAACCACATGGTTGCGCGAACGCTCTCGCTGAAAAACTTCCCCGGCTCGAGGCTATCATCTACAATAGCAATTGCAAATGCAATCAGAGAAACATGTTGCAATTCCCGATGAAGCTTTCCGTCTTTTTACCTTTCTGCATTACATTACAAGTCTTACGTATTCGATATTCGGTATTTAGTAATTTCCTTAAGAAATGTCGGAAGACTCTTCTCAATCTTCATGCCTGCGCCAGAAAATTAAAACGTTGTGTGTTTGCGTTATACGGAGAGAAGGGGATTTTCGCCTCTAATTATTTTTTATTTTATTTACATGCGCCAAATAAAATGTAAAATTTTAAAAAGTTGTTATAACCCAATAGAAAGTTGTCAGAGTTGTTATACCGATATAGCGACATGTATAATTCCACGAAGCGACCAGCCGATGGCGACACTGATTCTTTCAGGCACAATCGATGTGCGATATAAATAACAAAAAAAAAACTGAGATAACAAAAGCTGCGATTTTTTCAACTACAGTAACTCGATAAGAGTTTTACTTTAGTATATTGATTACATTGTACTCTAAATGCGTCGATATCGGCATCTAATTAAACAAAGTTTTCGCTTGCCGCTGTCTCATTCCTTTCTTTCTCTCTCTATCGCATTCAGAAGAAGCGAGAGATGTAAAACTTATCACATTAAATAAAATCGACGCACTTACCAATCGCATATTGCCGGGTACAAGACATCATAATCCACCGAGAATCTATGACAAAAAAAAGTTATAATTAAATCGTTTGCGTTTCCATCTCAACGCGATTCACATCATCCTACTTACTTTTCGATACCGTTGAAATCCACTTTGGGCACCGACAATCCGCTATCGCTGTTTGTGCCGCTCTGTAATGCGCAAAGGAAAGAAAAGGCATCAGATCATCATAATCGGATGGTTTGGCCAGCGCAGTAATATATAGCGACGCCGCGGCGAGGTACCGGGGTATCGTACGGGTCACAGTAAAAGCAAGCAGCTTACGTAATACGGATTCAAGTCGGAATAGAGAAAGCGGTCCTCATCCGGTCGGAAGCGAAACAAACCGTTCTCCCGTGCCATCGATTTCTACCGTCCGCACACGCGGCAGGATAACAGTGATAACATTACGTGTTACGAGCGAACGATAACGTTCCGCATAAATTCCTAATGTGCGTCATGCATTAATTAAGCGATTAACTGGCACGTTAAATTATCTCGCAGCGCCGCGAATAATATTCGAATTTGAAGTACCGGTTTCCTCATTGTGATAATTTCAAATTCTATCCGTTCACGCGACAAATAGGATACGCGAGTTCTCTCGCGAATCGCGAGCGCCCAGGACGTTCCTTTTCCTTTTTTCGCTCGCTACATTTCCTTGCGTGAAGCAATGATTTTCACATGTTACATGCACGAATTGTGCACCTGCGTAATGACGCCGGTTAGCGAGCAGTTTTTTGCGCGCGCTTGCGATATTAGAGAGAGCGCTAATCGTTTTTCGCTGAGGGGGATAAAAACGCTTTTCGGGCCGGCTAAATGGCGAGTACCGCACAGAGCCGCGAAATGCGCCTGTCAGCATTTGTTCGTGTCGGATATTATATTGCGAAAGGTCGTAGCAAGGCGACGCGACGTATCGCGCAAAAATTGCGCGACAGCAATAACGTGTTTGCAGTGTAATCGTAATTAAAGTCGCGAACGGTATATCGCCGTGGCGGCTGGTCTATGAAAGACAAGTGTTTATCAATACTGCGAACTAATATAAAAGCTACCGCGCGACAGCCAGCTATTTACTTTATACCAGCCCAGGCAGATTAAACGCGCAATTTACACGTGTAACTGCCGTGGGCTGCTGATAGCGCGCGACACTTCGCGGACGCGTGTGCGCCGCGAAATAAAAATTTATAACAACCTACTACGTGCTCTTATCTAACTTTGCTTCCTTTAATCTCCCTGGCGCTATCGAAACTTTCCCACAGCCTGATATCGGCGAGTTTGGAATATTTTTTTTTTCCTCCGTATAACACATTTTACAAAGGTCAAACGGCAACCTCCGTCATCTATCTTTAAAATTAGATATTTTACTCTCTGGCACACATGTGCACGCGATTGTATCTCTACGGGGACTCCTACATGTGTGTACGTGTACGTATGTATGTGTGCGCGCGCTACCGCTGGGCACATGAAAGGTTGCATTGTGACTCCTCGCCGTCGATTACATCCCGTGCCTATTTCTGCCGGGGCGCCTGAACGAACCTCAGCTTTAATCTCGCGCCCCGACCACACCGGGGACCATGATGTAACGCCCTGCGACCGTACAGCTCCCAAACTTGTCTCATTTGCCATGCAGATACCCACGTATCTCGCAGTCTATCGGCAATCATAAATTTCTAAGCCGATATCGATCGAACGGTTACATGAGCGACGACAAGGGCTCCGGAGGAATTTTAACGAGCCCTCGTGCACCCGCGATAAATCCGCGCGCGAAAATATCGGGCTTAATTTTGACAAGTTCCTACTAATTTTAACGACGAGCTTTCGCAATGAATGTGCGGGTGATGCACCTCACTTGGTATTGAAAAATTGAAAAATTGAAAAGAAATTCAGCATTTTATTACGGCCCTTTTTATACGATGTATGCGGAGGTGCATAATAAATACGCCAATTTGGTAGTGTTATTCCGAACGGCATGAATCATTTTGTTTCCAGGCATTCGTGTTTATCAGGCATTAAATTAGCTTTGTCACGCATGAATGTCGCATTGTCGAGTAGTAATCGGCTTGGTATTGTTTGCAAACAATATTCAGCGGTATAATTAATGATTGAAGCGCAAGGCCGTAATTTCATATTAATAATTAATTTGATAACTCCGGAATTAGTTACCGCGCGCATTTTCATCTTATTATGCATAACATGAATACATTGATTGCATACATGCAAAATTTGTACTTGGAACGAAGATGAAATTTGCGAGATATCTTAATCGTATCGCAACTAGAAACATTTGATTTTACGTATCTTACGTTGTACATCCGTTATGTTAATCTTTAAAAATAAACCGGACTGAAGATTGAACGTTGCGTTTCTCTGAAATAAATATAAAAAAAAAAGTTCTCGATTACACGAGACGTTGCGTCAGAATTATATTTAACAACATTCACAGTCAGCTCGGTTTCCAATTTTTATACAGATCGACAGACACAGTCGACTTCTTTGACGTTAAAAGAAGAATTTTAATGAGCTTATGACTTACCTATAATAGGACGATGGTATGACATTAAAACTAGGGGCGACAAGAAAATTTCGCGAATTTATTGCAATTCTTTACTCGTAATTTTGAGCCAGAGTGATCAAGTAAATTTCAAAATGTCCTGTGAAAAGGAATTCCATAACGCCGATCTCGATCTTATACCCGCGTTGAACGCTTACGTTCTCACGCGTGTGTTTCAGAATAATGCAAGACGATAGCGATTGCCCCGCGGCAAAATACCGAGCGTTGTTCTATCTCTTATTCATGCCCGTCGTCCCCGCGCGTTTCAGCAAAATAACGCTTTCCGCGAAGTCATTAAATATTTTTCCCGGTGAGTTTCGTGACGATTCGATTTATTGAGCGGCACTGAAAAATAGGGAGAAGATCCCAAGGCCGGAGTTTACGTGGCACTGCTAGAAGCTACTCAACGTCTATGCGCTAACGTAACAGACCAGTCTGGAGACGACTTTGAGTAAATAGCAGAAATAACAAAACATGCCGAGAGTGTGTGCGCCAAAGATAGTACGGTGGAATAAATAAAATATTTCGATATTACAGACGTCTTGCCTCGTGAATGCCGCCGGTTGATGTAAACAACGCGGTTTCGTGTCGCGAGCTTTCAAAGAATCCGTGTGGAAACGTGTGTAGAGTAGTCGAATTGATTTTCGATACAGTCAGCGCGATGGACAACAGTTTAAATAACCTGTCTCGATCGTGACTATTGTGATGCATTAATGACATCTGCGAGTTCATACGGTTTAGATCGACGCGACAACTCACGCTAGATAAACACTCACAGCTCTATGTCAATTTGCCTGAGGACGGGACGGGTAATGCGCGCTACACATACAACACAAGCGGCATATCGACCGATAATCGCGCACGTTACAATTCCTGGAAACCCCATCGTTTTGTCGCGCACGGGGCTTTGCGAATTTCCTGGTTTCACGTAAACCACGCGCGCGTCTCAGGAATCGCTTAATGCGCACCGCGGGGATCGCAAAATGCTCTGAATTGCCCCAAATTGGTCTAAATTGCGTGTTCCCGCGTAACCGCGGTATATTAGCAAAACTAGTTCCGCGAATTTGCCGAATATCTCTCAATCGCGACACACTGATCGCTTACATCATGACGGAAGTTATTTATGGCAAAAATTGCCATAAATAAGATAATAAGATAATAATGTATTTAAATCGTGTCTCTCTAAACTGTAAACTTATTTTCCAATTAATTTTTTTTTTGCCTTTAATTGTATAACTATTATGACTGTATCGTAATAATGTTGTTTGTGAGAATCAATATAACATGATGGAAGTTTTCAAAAAATGTATCAAAAATTGTTTAATTTAAGAAACTAAAAAATCTACAAAAAAATACAAATATATTTTTCAGATTTCAATTATATTTGTAGACGGCATCTAGATATAATAATCATGAGCATGCCACCAGCTTTTTGATACGAATACAAATAGAACCGCTTTGTTGTGAGCCTCCATTGTCCGAATAATCTACTCTATTTGAACGCCCTACTATTCGAACGTTCTCTATTATCCAGGCAGAATATCTCCATATAGAATATTCCCTCTCTCTCGCTTTCTGTTGAAACAACTATACTTCCTAAAGATGAAGATATGAAAGATAGATATCAGCTAACGGGAAACGTCAATACATACGTGGTCGAATTGAGTACGCGAGCTTCGGAATAAAAAAAAATTACTTATGATCTAAAAAAAAAAACTTTCTGGAATAAGACGTCCCTTAAATCGATCGACTTTTTTTTTAATTAACGATACGAATTAACTACATTCCGTTCCAGGTATATTGAAAGGTTCAGTGCGGTCTACTGAAAATAGCGTATTTCTCCGCATTGTCGGCTGCAATCGATACGAGGCCAGCCGTATCTTTTGGACTTCGTGACGCGAAATCTATTTGCGGCGGCGCGCTATCAGATAAGCGTTCCACGTAACGTACTTGCACGGGTTTGGGTCGCCCCGTAATACCCACGGTCACCCAGTTACGTTGTCATTGATGCGCACCGCGGTTAGGGACAAATTGTCGCTCGTTAGATAGCGACCGGCTGAAAAATTTATCGGCCGCTTTTCAACGCCGCTTTCCGAGCGACGGACGCCGATTATCCGCGTTACGGCGAAGCTAACGTAAACGGTCGCGAATCGGGTTGCATCGCGGCACGAGGTCGCGGATGGAGCGAATATTTCATCGTTATTATGGTCTCATCGCTTAGCATGTCATTAAGCTTCGGATAAAAGTGTTACACGCGCGCCACGTCGCCGTCGTGTCGTTTCTTCTTTTATAAACCGCGTGTGTGCCTCCGGCTTACGTTGCGCCGCTATTTATATTTTCCACCGCGATTTTCTAAACTATAAAGTGGAGACCGAGAATAAACTGGACTTAAATCAGAGTCCAGACGTGCGAGAGCAAACGCTGTTGAAAACAGAAAATAAATATGAGACTCCAAACAAAGCAACGAATCATTCGACTTTTCCCCTCTAATTCTCTTTCACTCCGTTTTTTCTCCGGCAGGTAAAAAAAAATACACCGAACAAGTACGGTGTATTTGCATGCACGGGTTCCTTGGCAGACGGACGCGTCGCCAAGTAGAGCCGGGCGTAAGGAATACATTCTCGGATTCTGCTAAATCCACCGTAATTCTAATCCGCGTAGCAACAGGGCGGCATTTAAACGCGCGCATGCATGCATATGCGGACGCGGAATTTCGCACGGAGGGGTTATTATACGGGCGGGATTTTTGCAACTCCCGTCTCTCTCTCTCTCTCTCTCTCTCTCTCTCTCTCTCTCTCTCTCTCTCTCTCTCTCTCTCTCTCTCTCTCTCTCGGTGTGTGCAGCGCACGGCGTTGCACTGAGAACAAGACTGGTAAGTCATCCCAGGCAGCAAAAGGCGACGTCAGGCGATGCCCCCGACTCGACAAACATTCGCCGAGTCGTGACAAATGCCGCGCGTCGTGCGAATGAGGCGCGCACGACGAGCTTCTAATTGGAGGTGACAATGCGACAAAAATTCACACGTATACGCCACATGCGGCGCGTATGCGCACGTTCGACGAATGTTTGGCAAAAGGAGATCCGTCCGGGCGTCATACTAATGCAAGCGGAGTCCCGGCAAAAACCAGACCGACCGACCGACCGACGCAACTTTCTCGACACATTGTAGAGGCAGACAGTCGCGAAGGAGGCGAAGGTAAACGTCACGAGGCATGCCGCGGCGAATCGCCTTATTGCGGGACGCACACATGCACGTGGAGAAGGGTGCTCAACCTGGGGCTCCCTTCGGTCAGTTCGATCTCTTTCCCTCTTCATTTATTGACGCGTTGCTTCGCGTTAACAGCAAAAAATACATATCGTTTATAATCGCGTTGCGGGAAATGGTGGAAAGAACCGGCATGGTAAAAAATCGTAGTTGTCTTTAGATTCGAATTATCCCCCAGGCTGAGTGCGCTTCCCTACCTGGAGAGAGAGGACAGACGGAAAAGCAAGCGAGAGCTCGGCGAACGTCCATCTGTTCCCAGGCGCGACTTACCAGCGCGAGCAAGCAATTCGTTCCCTTTCCCTTCAGCACGGACGCAATGTCGTCGGTGTAATGAACCTCCTCCACGCAGTATCGTTTCTTGAAGTCGTCCAGGGTGTGCAGCTTGCCCTGCCAAATTGCATAGTCGGCTGGTAACTTGGGCACAAAGAGATACGAGTCATTGGTGCCGAGGTTGATAACGCCATAGCAGCCTGGCTCCTCCACGCCGAAGCCCCATTGGAAGAACGATTCCTGATAAAGAGAACAAATAAAGCTATGTACGAGCTGTGAAAGAGGTACGGAAGTCGCAATAGCGACTGTTGAATAATAAAGGAGCCTCGGAAGAGGAACGTCGCGTAATAATAGCGACGCGATATATTGTCCAACATCTTTTTAAATAACTAACTCTGGAAATAGTATACGTATAACGTATGACAGCATATACCGTCTGATATACAAATACTTTCGTTACGATTACACACGTATGTACATAGTTAGAAACTATCGCGTTATATAAAAATTTCAAGGCGTAAATAAACTGACCCGTGAAGATAACAGCGGAATAATGGAGAAAGCAAAGGACGCGCGTTCGCGTGATAAACGTTTCTCTTTCATTGCAAAATCGATAAACCGCTTGCGTAATCGAGGTGAAGAACGACGCTCAATGAGACGGGGAATAGTCCACGGTGTGATATTTACGATCATTTTCGCGCGCGCGCGCGCGCGCGTTGCCATTCTCGGAGTCGAGTTCCATTCTCGAAATCGAATGTCGCGATATTTATTCCCCTCGTCGACTTCCTCGTGCAAATAGGTCATCACGCGATATTACGTGAGAAATCGATGCCGCACTCGGCGGCGCACGCCGACTCCGCGCGGCTATCCCGACGACGTGTCGGAGAAGATACGCCGATACCGCCGGGGCCACGTCATCGAGTCCCTCGGCCGGTCGTCAAGGAGATTCTTCGTGACTTCTAATCGACGATAGAAGTTTCGCAATCGCGCCGAAGCCGAGTCCTGGCGTGTCGGGTCCCCCTTCACGGACGGAGGATATGGATCGCCGGCTACGGCGAACGGAATTTCTCTCTGCTTTCAATAGCCGAGTCTTTTGTGTCCCTCTCTTTCCCCTTTTTTTTCCCCTGTCTTGAACGCGATAAAAATACTGCAACGGATTCTCCGCGGCGATCTCACGCCCGGCCGGGTCTTGAATTCCCTCGGAAGGCTTCGAAAAAGCTTGTACAGGAAACAGGATCACGCGAGTGTGTCCGCGCGCGCGCTCGCGCGGCCGCCACGGCGCTTCCCCCTCGCCCGTGATGGCCGAAGCGGAAATGCCGTTCCTGGCTTCCACCGTTCGGCGGCCGTTTTTAACAAACCCGCCGAGGTCGCCGCGCGAGCCTTCTAAAGGCTCCTTCGAGGAACCTTTTTCGTATTAATTCGGACCTTTCCTCAGGTCTAAAGATTTTTTTTCTCCTGAACTTAACAATGGGACCAGGCGCGATTAAAAGTAGGAAGAGCGGTTTTATTGTGAAATGGACGTCACTTATCTCGGGATCACAAAGTGTCCCGTTTTCATTTTGATTAATGCTTTCTGTTTCCTTCTACTAACTGACCGAATCTACATCCAATTAATTTGTCGACAGGAACAACATTTTGTTTCCTACTTTAGGCTTACGTAAACGAGAGTTTTACTTGCGGGTAAAAGTTTCCTCTGAATGAAACTTCACTCGGTATGATTCAGGGTTAAAACGAAAGAAGTGTTCGCACATAGAAACGAGAAAAGAAGAGAGGGGGGGAAAAAAAGAAATGCGGCAGGTGCAGCTGCGAGGAGAGCAGATCTACTACATATACCTGATGCTACAATATCGCATCTTTAGCGACATTGGCGGAGGTAGCATCGCCGCCGCCGCCGCCGTCGTCACCGTGAGTCCCGAAAAATCCGGCAGATCGGAATTCCAAGGGTGAAGCGATGAGAAATGAGCTGAGCGAGCTCGTGCGAGTCGTAACGCGTTGCGCCTCGTTGTGTTTGGGTTCAAGAGCTGGGCCATCTCACTCTCTCTCCGTCTCCCGGTCGCTCTCGGGCTCTCATTTCCGTCCGATGCTGTGAGAGACGAGGACCGGGAGGACCGGGGGAATGAGAGAGCGAGAGAGCATCTTGAGAACGATCAACCATCAGGTCAACGCGCTCTCGGCGCAGCCAGCAGGTATTATCTTAAAGAAGTTCTGTGTATATATATATATATAGATATATAGACATATACACAGTTGCGCGTGTTCTTGCAAGCAGGATAATATCTATTGCCTTACCACAGCTGTTTTATAGAAGGCGTTAACGAACGATTTTTACAGATTCCAGTCGCGGTTTTTTTTTTGTTTCCACGCGTCTCGTGTACAAAATTAATTTTTAAAAATAAAAATAATTTCCTCCTCAAAGTATTTTTAAAAATTACATGTCATTTTACTAATTTACTGAATTACTTGAGGACTATTATCGTTATTATCGCCGGTTCTCCAAGAATGGCGCATGCACCGGGCGGAAAGCCAGGAAGGCGAGAATCGAGAATACGACGATGACGACGGTGGCGAATTAATGTGCAGCTGTATTAAGAAAGAATCCGGCGACGAAACGCTCGCCGGTATTGATCGCAACATCGTGCAACAACAGCACCACGATATCGAATTCAGCACGAGTACGTCGTTTTAACTGTCGAGCGAGCGAAGTGAGCGTTGCGCACAAAGAAACGAGCGGCCCGCTATTCGCCAAATTAGAAATTGGAACAGCACCTTGATCGCACGTACACGGGATGCTCCGCAGGAGCACCGGATGTACCAGTCGCGGATCCAACAACGAATCTCCCATCGGTTCTTTCCTGCAGAAAATTTCGCCAACTTTGCCCGAGTTTTTAGTTCTCGTCGTTAGACATTCTTAAAAATAAAATCGTAGACTACATTTCTCTGGCTGCTGGAACTGATACTTGAAAGTGAGTGGAGATACGTTTCTCTCCAAGCTCGTAAACTCGACGCGAACGACGCCTGGGAAAATCAACAATGACGCAAGCGTAGCGCAAATTCGGCCCGGAACATCTCGAAATAACGTTCACGCTATAAAGACCATAGCGCATTAAAAAAAAGACCGGTAGAAACTGAAACAGGAAGTGAATCCTCCGGTCGCGATCGAGCGCTCTTCTGCGAGAATCTGCTTCGTTTTTACACAAGTCACGGCATTAAACCGCGAAGATACCATCAGATTTGACTTCATTGCGTTTATAATTTCTATTTTTCTTTCGTCGTACGAAAATTTACCGTACGAATTTACCGTAAGGCACAACGATCTCCTAGGCGAGAAGTAATTTGGGTCGTCAATTGTGTAGCCACGTTTAACGCTGAATATTCTGAATATGCACGATTATCAATCCGTGATAAGCATTGAATGCAACGTATATACATATCAGATTAAAACGCGGTTGCATATCCTGAATAACGCAGCCTTGTGAATTGCTTGTTAGCGATTTATGAATTAAAGAGTAAGTTGTACATACACGCGCGAAGTGACGAAAAGCACTGGAACGTTATTTTTAGATTAACCGAGAGTAACAATAGCCGTAATCTCAAACGAACAAATTCTGAGCAATGTAAGCGGTTTGCATCAGAGCTGTACGCACACAAAGAGATCGCTCTCGCTGGGCGTCGAATACAATCGGCTCGAGTTGTACCGTATATGTATTTCGCATGAGAACAACGTCGAGATATATTTTAACATATGCACCTGGCACGCTGAAAATTTTTTCACGCTTACGTACGCCGTCGTAAGAATTAATAAAATACGAGCTGAAAAACGGAGGATGACGTGAAGTGTAAATATAAGTAAAAGATAAAAATGTATAAAAATAAATATGGGAGATATATGCGTGTTTGATGTGGGTAAATAAGCCTTCAGTAGTCTGGGAAATGGATGGGACGAGATTTTACTTTGCGGCTCACTGAAAAATTCACGGTCAATCGCTAAACAAAGCGCGCGCGTACGAGCACGGGGGCTTTGGAGCACGGGCGGATGAACGGAGCGGCCGGGAGCGTTTTTGTTAGAGAGTGCCGCGTCTCCGAACGGTACCTCAGTTCTAGCAAAGCGGGTTTTAAAGGCAATCTGCCAGAGCGTCCGTCTGCGCGCCAGGAGCGTGTCTCGACCGGATCGTCGCTCGTCGCGTCGATTTTCGGCTACTCGCGCCTTTGACGAGAACGTGTTTTCGGCGATGTAAACGCAGCGGAACTCCATATACCAGAATAGTCCGGTGGAGCGGTCGGTTATTCATGTGAGGCGAGAGTTCATAAACTTCCAAACAGAGCTACCCTCCCGAGACAGAAATTTCCACGCTATTCTGATCCGCTGCATCATTATCACACGGTATATTGTCTTGTCGCGGAAATTAAATTAATCTCGGAAAATGTGAGAGTTCAACGGAGGTGCAAAAAGCACAGGTGACTGCATTATATGCAATAACAGCAGATATTAAAGCGAAGTAAAATATCGTGTTAGAATCATGTGCACAGACTTATTCTATAAGAACATTTCACATTATTTATCGCGCGATAAAACACGCCAGATAATAATATTTGGTTTTCGCACCTCGTAAAATCACCTGATATCAGTCAGGCTGTGCATAAGCAAGACAGTCCCGAAAAAAAAAAAAAGATTTTTACTACGATGAATTACAAATGAAGTAGTGCAAGGCAATGCAAACGGCTTTTCTCATAGCGTTAAATTGATTTTATTACCGCTCGTTTTCTTCGGTACGCAATCAGCCTCATGTTACGTTTTAATATGCAACAATGCATGCTCTAATAATAAAAGTGTAAAAAAGTTTTTCTCTTTGATGATAATAGATTCGAATGTTAATGTCTTTTCACACAGTTATAACCGACTCCAACGTGCCATATACTTTCGCAAGTGTGTACACTCATCATTGCCAATCTTATCGATGACTAATTTATCAACGCGTACCAGTCGCAGTCATATGGCGATAAACAATTCGAGTTCGACGAATTCAATTCGCGATTGTGTTCAGGCGGCTTTATAAATCTCCCGGATCGAAATAAATCTAATTAACTTTCTCACATTGATGGCTATGAGGATTGAATACCTCGCGGCGAAGTTCAATTGTCTTCACGGTCGTTACTCCGGTAGAGATACGTGACAAATGGCCGTAAAAGTCAGTCCGCGTAATTGCGGTTGAATTTTTGGAATTCCCAGGTGAATCGCAATCGCGGACTTTGCTTTTTACACAGTATTTCCGAGAGATCGCTTTGATAAGGAAAAACAATCTCTTTTTCTTGATCGCGATTCACACGAGTGTTATATTTGATAATATAATAGATTATTCTTTTACGGGCGAAATTTTTAATGAAAAAGATTATTTCTGGATTTGCATTTAAATGAAGAAGTTAAAATCCGATATTGTGTTATTTTCTTAAAATAAAAAAGAAAATTTTTCGCACGTATTGTCTAAAAAATTTTAATCTTATGTATGCTGGCGTTTTGAAACATCCGAGTCAATTACATTGATTTAATAAAATTTGATTTGAATAAAAGACATAATATAGCATATAAGTACGCACCTGTCTAAAGGGCCACTTTATATCAGTGTCGTTGAAAGGAATTTCTACGCCACCTTGAAGAATGACGAAAAAGCCTTGCAGGGGAATGTCACTGTTCCGCTGGAGACGTTTGACGAGTCGCTTGCGATTTTCACGAAAAAGGGACATGGGCACTTTCAACGTTTCATGATGCCGCCAAAAAAAAGATTTTTCGCATCTGAAATTATGACTTACATTAGTTAATACATATGTTATCGCAAGAAAGGAGAAACAATCGCGTCTAATCGATTACATTTTAATAAGAAATATTCGAAACATCAACGCTATCCTAAATTCCGTTATTATTGAAATTTATCATGAATAAAGCTAATACGAAAGCATCTGACGTTACGATACGCTGTTCGCAAATAATTGCTTTGTTCCCGATAATATCGCTAAAACTTTCTAAAAAGAAAGTAGCCATGCGTTCTTATTGCTCTGCCTGTTTGACTCATTAATGCCGCTACTTTTGCAGCGGCCTTAGAACACTAACATTTAGATGACTCATAAGAGTTACGTCACAAAATTGATAAAGCGTCATCGTGTACACAAGAAAAACCTAGATAAAAAAATTTCAAAGCAAATGCAAAACAGAGCTGACAATAGAACTGACTCACTAAATATTTTACGTACACCTGAATTAATTCTGATTTTCCACGCTTCTCGAGAATTTTCTTGGGCGGATTTGTCGCAGCTGCGGTTTGAATAAATCTCGAGTAAAGACAACCGGATGTGCGAAAGGGTGGAAAAGCGCGTAGACGAAAATAATCGATAAATCTATTACTTTTAATTAATACGTTCGCGTATTTAAACATAATTTAACTGCGATAGATAAATTCCGTCTATCGGCTACTAGAATATTTTTTAAATATATTATTTATTTTTAATTAAAAATTTTAATAACAATTCACATCTTGAGGATTTTTCCAAGAAAGATTAACATCGAAGTTACTGAAGCAGGATCGTATTTCAGTGACGAGAGAGCGAAGGCCTCTTCGTGACGCCTGTAATAAGATCGCGCGTTGTAAGACAACGTGCTCGATATTCGGCGGCTAGTAATTACACAGCATGAGCATAAATAGAACACTCGAGACGCGACGTCTATTCTCACGAAGGAAGGAGTGCGAGAGAGGGAAAGAAAAGTGGTTTCGTGCGGCCTCGCGTATACGTATTCGGCTTGTATTTTAAGCCGTGTCATTGGACGACTCGCGCCTCTTGACTGACACAATTCTTGTTCTACTATATGTCCCGCGAGAAGACGAAACGCGTGACGGCGAGAGCACAGGAAACTTGGAGCTCTCGCTAACGAGATACACGCACGGTAATGTGTACACCGTACGCTATAGTTAACCCTGTGCAACCCCCGTGGCCGTCGCTGCCCCGCGCTTAAGCTTCCCTAAATTCCGCGCGTATACTAATTTAGCCGCGTAGGATCGCGCGTCACTTTTAATGTCTACTCGAATATTATATTTAACCTGGCAGTAACAACTAAAGAACGAGAAAGAGAAAAAGAGGGGGAGGACAAAGTTATGCGTGTGCATGGCGAACGATAGACGCCTTTACGACGTAATGATACGAATAATAATTCCGCACGCAAGCGAGAGACGCGTTTACATGTAAATTACTTAATTATTGTTATCTCCATCAGAAATTCAAATTCAGATCGGATGTAAGAGGAAGGAAAAAAGATAGAGCTGTTATACATATACTGAAAGAAAAATATAGTTACTTTTGGACTCGATCACAATTTTATACACCCAAAAAAAAAATAATTTTGATATACGTAGAATCATCTAACTCTTTATTTATATTGATTTTAAGAGGATTTCTCTAAAATCGAGAGAAAAATAGTATAAACAAGAGTATTCAAGAGAAAAAAGTATTTTTCACTTTATTGAAAGAGGAATATGTTTGCTGAAAAATAGTAAGAATAGAGATTATTTAAGAGATTAGAGAGCTTAGAATATGAGATTATAGGAAAAATCACTTTGAACGTAAAATACTTTTTTTTGGGTGTATTTCTAATGATAATTATAATTAACATAATGATGCATATAGTTGAGTTAATCATACGTATCGTTAGAAATATTAAAAAATTATGGTTGGGTCCAAAAGTAACTAAATTTTTCTCTATCAGTGTATAGAATATGACATTGGACGAAACGGTGCGTTCTAGTTCGCGAAAGCAGTGAAAACGTCACGGGTCAGGTGTATGATCGGTGTCTTCGATTGACTTTACGCATAAACACCATCGTCGACTTTCGTTGTGTTTACGCGCGGCGAAATACGTCGTCCGTGAAACACGCCCGACACGAGAATTCCGCGCGAGCGCTCTCGGAGTAAAACATTCCAGACACAACAATCCAGCGAGTCCACAGTTGATTATTAATCTCGTTCCGTCTGGACGGATTGCGTAAAAAAAAAATTCGCGTCGCAATATATCGAGCAGACGATACCAAACTTAGCGCAACGTAAAGTAAACCGAATTACACAACTGACTAATCAGCACGATAATGGACGTTCCGCGAATATTATTTTCCGAAACGTAACGTCGTATTATATTGTATTATATGTATACAAAGCGTTACGTCATCTTGCTAGCTAAAGGGGAAAAATTGACATGGTTATCTAATCGCGGCCGAGCAGAAAAGATTAACGTCGTTTTTCCCGACGACGCTGATTTGCTCTGCGTCGTCGCTGAGTTGCTCGCTTGACGTTGCAAGCTCTCTTTTAATTTCTAGCCACTTTATAATCGCGACTCTTATCATGTGCAACATGTAGACAGACAAATAACAGCATTGTTTATCGGCGAAAAGGACAGAAGAATCGGTTTAACGTTACGTAAAACGTAAACATTAAAAAAAATACGGTGCGTGCACGGCGCGGCGCGAAATTTAGGGGTGCAAACAACGCCGATAACGGCCCGTCGTTTTGTTTGCCGTAAGTGCGATACCGACGTACATACGTGATATCATATGACCGCGGCTGCAAAAAGAAAGAGTTAGATAGTACCTTGAACCTCGTTCTACTCCAGTTACGTCATCGAGAAACAGACTGGAGCAAGAGCGATTCGGAAGCTTTCTGCTCCGAAATTTTCGAGCAATAATAGACATAATAACAATTCGATAAAATTTTAGTAGCAGATTGAAAAAAATCGCGTCAAGAATCGTGCAATGACAAGTTTTGCAGCAACTTGATTAAATTGACTTTGATAACAAAGTACTGACTCCATTTTGGAAGCTCGGGCTATGGCGCGTTGTTCGTGAATCGGTGGCCGATCTATAAATAATTCGCAGGAAAGTTAAACGCTGATTTCGCGGAAACCGTTATGTAAAGAATGCAAAAAGAGAGCTGTGTGTATTTTTAAGAGAGGCCGCCGCGCGCTTTCCGCTGCTGTTGCTCGCGCGAAACGCTCGCCGACCACGTGCTTAGCATAATTACGAACAATGGAAACATAAACAACGTGCCATTAAAATCCGCATGCAAGTCGGGCAACCTAGAAACCTTCTTAAGCGGTCGTGTTTTCTACGAGGAGCTCCGTTCTCCGCGGAATAAAGACGCGTCACGTCCGTCAACAAGCGCGGCTGGCTGAATTACATTTTTCTTGTTAAAAATGGAACGTGAGGCTGTGAAAAGAAATAGAAGTAGATAAGTTAAGTTTAGGAAATCAGGAACTGAGGGATATTAGAGACTGATTATTTAGGAAAATATAGAAGGATGAGTGAAATGCGTGATATTTTCGATAGATATTTACTCTGCCATCAACCGAACTTTCTCTTTCGATTACATTGATATCCAACTAATGTGAAATGTATGAATGTACACACAGAAAGATATAGTATATATTACCTACAAGTAAATATACTTGTTCTAAGTATATATTTGGTAAGTTTATATATCCGAAAATCATACACTGAGAGAAAAATATAGTTACTTTTGGCCTCTACCACAATTTTTATAATATTTCTAACGATAATTATGGTTAACATAATGATGCATATCGTTAAGTTAAGCATATTTCGTGTTAGAAATATTATAAAATTATAGTTGAGGTCAAAAGTAACTATATTTTTCTCTCATTGTCAGTGTAAACATCACATTTACTTAAAACATATTCTGGACTTGTAACGATATCTTAAACTATTATTAAGAAAATATTCTTTGCTGAAGAAAATACTATTATTTAACTAAAATAAAATAAACTAAGTAATTGCTTTTCTCGTCTGTAGAATATTTTTCTGTGTGTACGATTAAAGGTATAAGAATTGATGTAAATCAAGTTGCATTTCTTGCAACTTGAATAAAATTATCATATTACGAAAATGGAACGTGTAATAAAACAAAAATAATTGACGGTTGTCTCTACGGCGGTTAACAGTAGTTCACCGGTATTGCCGTAAGGGTTGAGTCAATCAACGTGAAGAGACCTTCAATTATTTTGACCTACTATATGCGACGTCGTCAGTACGCGAGCGTCTTTGTAGCAAGTCCGCGGCGAACCAATCCGTCGTTACGTCCCGCGCGAGTACTGTTATCAGACGGTCCAAGGGTCAACGCGATTCTAACGGAGCGCGACTAGCTAACCGCACACGCATAACCTCAAAATCCGAGCTAAACCAGCGGGGGAAATCGGAGAGGGAAAACGATCGCTCGGCTCGCGCGCGAGCAGAAAGGCCAGAAAGAGCGTGACGCCGTGCCGCGAGTGATCCCGGGGCAGGCCGAGCGCAATTCTCGATTTCGCAATTGGATCCGCGACCTATTCCGCCGACGTCCTACCGATCGGCCCGCGTTGGGAAATCGCCGTGAACGTGGCGTTCGATCACGCGGTGATTTCGAAAGGAACTCGCGACTGTGATCGATGTCGCAAACGGCGAGGAGATCGCTCCGGTTACTCGGATCTGTCAAAAACGAAACGAAGAACTCGGCGAGATGGACTCTCGCGCGGAAACAACTCTCGCGCGCGACTAAACCTAACCTTCACAGAGAGGCGGCCCGCGACAGTGACACGGCGAAAATATAAATGGAATGGTGATAATACGTACGAATTCGCGCAGTCACTTTCCGCCGCCATGTTGCTAGCTCGCCGAAGTCTGTCGTGCGCACGTTGACCGCCTGACGTCGAGGTATCGATGTCCGCTGCCCCGTCTCGGCAGCGTCGATCGTCGGAATCGAACGGGAACGGCTCAGGTGGTCACTGCCGCTGGTCTCCTGTGTTTTGTGTTTTTTATACGGACGCAAATCGCGCGTATCAGCCTCGTTATCGCACGCCGCGACGACACAACGACGCGCACGTCTAAACGCCTCGGTCACGTGGCCGCCGCGGCACGTGGTAGCCGACGCCGGCCGAGCGCGCCCGAGCGCGGCCGGTGGGTGACGCGCTCTCGACGCAACGCCCACCGACAAAATTGCCGGGCTGGGTGTTAAATGGTTTATTTCCGAAATTTTCCGAAAACAGCAAAAAGTTCCGGAGAGCTTGATGCACATGGAGATGCCTTTGCTATCTCTTTCATGTACGAAGAGACCAGATAAATAAATAAAGAGAGAAAGAGAACATATATTTTTTCTGTCTCCTTGTTTTTTAAAGATTGCAAGCGCATAATCAAGAGAATGACGTGGAATATAATCGCAAGATGAAAACAATGAGACAGGGAAAATATATCTCTCGGTCACTTAGATATAATCGTATCGATTTGAGCATCGTAAGGCATTTTCATGTTACTTCTTTAGAAAATATTTATAGAATGATTTCTTTAGAAAATATCTAGAATGGGTTTTTATTTAGTTTTCCCTATTCTATTTTACTTCGGATTTTGATTCTATCTATTTAAAAGCTCATATTTTATCTTTAAAACTTTCAAACTACTTTGAATAAGTTATTTGCTTTATATAAGTTTGTTCCTAATATTGCCGATTCACATCAATGAATCCAATTTAAAAAAGAAAGTCCTACAAAATGCATAACATGCCATATTACAAACGACGTGCCGAAGCAGGCACGATTTCTGACTAAACGATAACGTTCGTAATAAATGACGAACGAAAGAACGAGTTTTGTTTGCGTAACTTTACGTTTACAAGAATCTAGCTTTGCTTATAAGAGAATACAAAATAAATAAATATTATATATAATTACATTCTAATTATATAATAATAGGTATAATAATTATATTCTTGTGTAAATTAACTTTCAAAGAAACTGTCTTGCTTGCAAAAAAAAAGAGGCATATTTATATATTTATATATGCTCTATATATTTTGCGGAGAGAGAAATCTTTTTGCAAATGGATACCGAAGGCTTGGGGAAAAAAAAATAAATCGAATCTGAAAAAGTTATCGTATTCCTGTTCAGTTTATCAACATGCGTATGTTATGTCATTTATCTATTTATTCCGGAAGGCGAGCGTCTTAACGAGTACGTTTCTAGCATATTCTTTTTTTCCTCTATCTCTCCTTTCCAAGTGGGTCGCATCGTTCGTTATCTCGCACCAAAATCTATGTCAACACACGGACAAGGCCGATATCTGTTATTAGACGAATTGTTGACTTACGGCCGCGCCGTTAACTCCGCGCCGCGATCTCTGAGAAAGCGCAGATGACTATCGCGTGCCCCGCAATCTCGGCACACGGTGGAAAAACAATGTAGACTCGTTCGACGTTCGGGGGCATCCGATAAAAGAATCTCGAGTACATCTCGACGATTCGCAAAAACATCGCGTGTTGCTAATATCGCGATAGGCGCGGACCAATTTTGTCGCGCGTTATCTCGCGCGTTTCGGAGATGACGTAACACCAGTCAACATGATGTGTCTCTCGCGTGATCGAGTCTCGGGTCGAAAGACGTGAATTGGAACTTGCCGCTGATGATTCATTACGGTTCACGTGTACTCATCGAACGATTTGCGGTACTCCGTCTCGCGGTTTCCCATTTATCGAGTCGCATAGAAATCCAAAAGCAAGTTCGTCGAAACGCCATTTTATTTCGCCACTGTGTATCGACTATGACGCGACGCTGTCTCGCGTACATTTATAGCGCAAGGTTTTCTTTCGAACTCTAGCCGAGGTAGGCTCCTATTCTCAGTTTACTAACGACAGGCCCGAAGGCCTTGCTCCAAGGTCGGTTACATGTTATATAAGCTGCTATTTGCTAATGCGAGACGCGATAAAAAGTATCAACGTCGCCAGCGAACGAAATCAATTAAACACATATTGATACGGGACAGGAAGATTTCTCGCTCCCACTTCTGAGTGGAAAAAAAAAACGGCGACGATAAACGGAGATTTCGTTTATTGATTGTCCGGGCGTTGCGTGCCGCCTACCCGTTGCTTTTATCAACCGCTGGGAAGCGGCTCAATACAACGAGAGAAATCAATTTCCTTCTCGCCTAATTTAATTTTTTTATCAGACGCCTCGAGAGGCGTTCATGTTTTATCGTATACTGTTAAACTGCGCGTTAAACAACATTACAGAATTGACACGTGGGTATCGGACACATCCAGAGCGTCGCGCGTCGCCGAAGGATGATTCTTCGACCGATTCGAGAAGGAGTATTCATGTGAAATCTTGCGAGACCGATCTGATAAGGACGGCGATATCAAACGTGCCGCTGCTAAAAATAACCCACGCTACGATAACACGAAATCCGGTCGACCTCTTGCGCTGTTTTCGGTCTCGTTTTCGGAGGCGCTTTTCTCGTGTTATTGTTTAACCCGGCGCTATCATGAGTATTCCGAGCGATTTCCAGCCATGAGAGTTTCTTAAAACTTCTAAGAGTCTCCCATCCTCTTATTTTTTTTCCAAAACAAAGTACAGATGCTTATTCCAGAAATTTAAAAGTTTATTTATGAATTTTTGGAGATTTTTAAAAATACTGTAACTAAAGTAAATAAAGAAAATTGTCGGAAATGAAATACTCATATTGGAGTAAATATACACAGAAAAAATTTACTACTTGCGAGTAAATATACTTACTCTAAGAATTCGATAAGTTTATATATCCGCAAATCGATCATAAAGTCATCACAAGCATCACATTTACTTAACATATTCTGGACTTGTGACGAGTATATTTTAAGCTATTAGTAAAAAAATATTCTTTGCTGAAGAAAACTATTGCTTAAACAAAATAGAATAAAATAAATAATTGCTTTTCTCGTCTGTAGAATAATATTTTTCCGTGTGTAGAGTGCCACATTTCTAAGGGTTAATGGATTCACGTATCGCACGTATTGCTCTCGCACAAACATTTCTGCATTAACGTAAAATTAACATCTGTGTCATGAGCGCACGCGCGCGCGACGTCAGATGTTGGACAAACGTTTACAATATAAATGCACGTTCTGAATTGGGTCAGGCCGTGCCAAGTTTTCCGCCGTTTATTTTCGCGCCGGCGGTAACGCACGCGTACCCATTGATTACTTCGGTTATGCGATATAGCCCGGCCGGCAAAATACGATTACATTCGGGAAAGTTCCTAATTGCATAAGCGACGCGAGAAACGTACGGTTTCTACCGGTAATGAGACGCGGCGCCGTTGCGACAGGTGACGAAAACGGGTCGCCTCGTTAGCTAAGAGGCCCGGCCGCCTCAATTCCGTCGTACGAAACGCGCGCGGACGAACGTGCAAAATGCCGTCGAGTTAGTTGTCCGATTAATTCGACTTCTCGCGCGTTGCCGCAAATATCGTGAAATGTCGCCAGTCATTCGATCAAAGTCTCCGGGCGAGCGGTGACTCGCGAAAAGCGACCGACTCCTCGACAGTCTCCGCTTTCGAGCCCACGTCATCTTACGATGACGTTTGACTTGTCTCGAGGTCAAGTTCGCTCGTTAATCCCTTCGGCTTCCAGCTTTTGCGAGAGAAAAAAATTTCAGACAGCAATTTCGTGAATTATCGAAGCAAAAGAGATTAATTAATTTTAAGTATCTGCTCAACATAAAAAAAAAAGATTATATATGTTATACTGAATATTACAAAATAATTGAGATGTTAGAAAGTAACGTGTAGGAAGCGGGCGTTGAATGATGGGTATGCGTGCAATTCGTAGCGAAGTTAAAGAGTCCCAAGACTCGAAATAATGAACCGTCGTTTCATTACGCAACGCGACGAAACAATTGCGTCGCGTTACGCGCCGGCGAGGCAGCTGCCGTTAATTTCCGAAAGCGGTCAATTATTAAATGATCTGCCTGCCTGAAATTGACGGCCGACCCTTTTCCCTTTCTCTCTCTCTCTCTCTTTCTCGCTTTTCTTCGCACTGTCAGTTTCAGGTCAGAGACGTTAGGCAAAATGGCTCGTAAAAACGCGCGGCAGTATCGTTCTACATCCGTTCTAGGGCCTCCGAGAGCCATAATTTACCGCTGCGTTATTACGGTCATTATTGCAGTCGACGCTTTTGCGGAAATTACTGTGAAATGGCACTCGCCCTACCAGCTCCGCTCCGCGTCAACGCCGCGAGCTTTCGGATCCCCGCAGCGTGATATTAAAGACTCGGAAGAGGGTGCTCGACCGGGATACGGATATTAAACGCTGCGTAAGGCCTCCGCGATACGAGAATCCGGCCGGAGGGAAGAGGAGGAAGGGAAATCGGACAAGCGTATATCGCGGTTTCGCGTAATATCCGCAGAGCGGTTTATCGCGGCGTCTCTCGCTATCAACGCGAGATAGATCGGCCGAGCCGTGCGCGAGTCTCGCTGAAAACAAATCCTCCTAGGTGCTGGCACGTATAGAAGGCGGCTTTAACGCGCGCCAACGATCAGAAGGCCAGTGAACCGCCGGCTTATACGGGGTGTCCCGTTACCGTACCGCCGTGCCTAACGACGACTTTATTTGACGAAGCGTAGGTCAATATTGCCGCCGAGATAAATTTCCGCAGGAAACTCGTTCCGAGTGCTCTTCCAAAGTATCCTGAAATTGTACGGCTGAAATCTGTACGAAACTGAATTAAAATGAGATCCTCGTCCGTTCGCAGTCGATTGTTTACGCACGAGTGGAGCAGACCCGACGTTACGTCCTATAGAGCTGTTTTTCCAACCTCCTGGTAATCTAACTAACAGGTGAATTATACATCTTTGTTTTATCTTCAAATTAGATAAATTCAGACGTATGATTTAACTATTAGCTTACCAAGAAGATGGAAAAAAACCGGCCCGTACAGCACAAAACTTGCAGTTACATTGTAACATTATTGCTGCAAGATTGTAATCTTGTTGCAACATCGCTACAATGCAACTGCAAGTTTTGTGCTGAATGGAGTTAAGCGATCCCGCGATTAGCTCGAAAATTTTCCTCAAGACGAGACATCTTCGTGATATCAGCGGTGTCGCGTATATCAACGATGTATTCGTGGCACGCTCCGTCATCAGGCACACCAGGCAGAACCGTTTGATATCGACGCTTTGATGACGCTGGAAGGAAGAGGAAAGCGAGAGACGGAGAGACCGGGAGGAGTGGACGATCCGATGGAAAGTTTTGCGCGTGGTCAACAGCGGGAACAAAATACGCCCGCATACAAACACATATACATACACAGCGTGTATATTTGCATCGAAACTTTGAACTTCTTTATTTTCATAATTAAGACTTGCCGGGCGTGCGAGCCCGACCGATCACAACGAGATATAGTTTTTCATAATGCACGACTTCTCCAACGACTAACTTAAGGACAGAACGAAAAGAGGTTCGCTCGTAGAAAAAAAAAAGAGAGGGGAGAAAGAAAATGATGACTAACGCAACTCTCCCACGCACTCTCTCTCGTACTCACTCTCACGCACACGAACGTCGTCGGGATCGCGGAATCCTGACGCAATTCGTTCGCTCCGCTCGTAATAGGTACGCGCGGTGTGGTACTAATTGCTAGCTTATCTAATTAGTCAGATAAGGCGGCGGAACGTCGGCCGGGGACCGACGCCGAAGCCACGAAACGAATTCGCCGTTTCCACGTCGTCCCTTCCCGTGTCGTCGCTACATACATACAAGAGTGTCGTCGTTTTATTGCGTCATTCGTGTGTGCCGCGCGACCGTGTTTTACACCAGCGTCCACAATAAAATCCCGGACGCTGCAGCTGTGACGTCATCGGGCGCGCGCCCCCGGGAATAATCGAGGGCTCCTTCGGATTGATCGCCAGGTTTCGGAATAGAACGCGGCACTTGTCGCAAACGAGAAATTAATGATGAGCGACGACTGCTAATAATCGCGAGGACGAATAGCTCTTTCTGATAATTGTGTCAACCCATGACGTCACAGCTGCCCCGAAGGGGCCCTCTTTTTCTTTTTCTCTCTCTCTCTCTCTCTTGTACCCCTTATCTCTCCATCCGCGCGAAATGAATCACGCGAGGATGGAGCATCATCCCGCGAACTCGTGTAACGCACGCATTTTACGCGATCTCGTATACGTGCGAATACAATGATGTATGTAACATCAACAGCGTGTCTCTCCTCTAGCGATCGATAGCGATAAGTAGCTATGCACTAAAACATGCACAGAGAAAGGGATATAAAGCTAAACGTTACTATTATACAGTTCCACGTTGACGCGCGGATCTTCGTCGTGCGCATCTTCTTCTTTCTTTTTTGCTTTACGCGGATTTCCCCGCAACGTGGACATTATCTAAATCTTTGACATTCTTGCGTCTCTTCGTTAATACTCCAGCGCGTCAAGATCACCCTAAACGATACAACGATCGGCAGCCCGTAGAGATTTCTCTTCAGAGTCGCAACAGTTTTCAAAAATTCCGTTAATGAATTAAAAAAAAAAAATTTCCTCAAGATATAATTTCATAAACAAAGTCGCGTTCGCAGCTAACAAATCGCGGAACAAATCTCCTATTGAACAAATGAAAAACTCAGTCCAATTTTCACGATACATCCTCGTGGATGTAAACATGTTTGTCTTTATATAAAGCTTCTGCCGGTCTTTCTTCACTCTTTCTACTCTCTCCCGCTTTTCGCCGAACGAACGACGGTGTCTTGTACCCTTTAGGATTAAGGACGCAGCTGTCGGGAACTAAACCGAGCCTAAGCTAAGCTATCAATGATCTCGCCTCGCATCGATCGGCTGGCCCGCTCGTTGCGCGCATCATGAAAAAATAAATGAGATCATCGTGTCTCTGTGTGTCCTCCTATCCCCGTGGCGATTGTGCCCCTAATACTTCCGCCACGCAATGCAAAGGCATCGATAAATCGTTGATCGGCCGCGATTACGCGATTCACTCGCTCAATGTGGACTGTGTAATCCCGGGGCAGGATCTGATTGTCCTCGTCTAACAGTTTGAGAAGTATCTTCGTCGGAACTTTCTCACTACTCGCACGTGCTCGATATAACTTTTATATCCTCGTGCGAAGTCTGTGCTACTGTGCTGTAAAAAAAAAGTGCCGCGAGTCTAAAAATTTCGCAAACTACTGAAATTAATTCGTGACAGCACAGAGATCTCCCTCCGTGACAATTTTGATCATTTTTTTTTTTTCCTTGGAAAACTACGACTCGCCTTCGTCGTGCACGGCGACTCCGGGTTTCTTTGCGGGTGGCATTCTGATTCTAACGGATAGTCTCCATTTATAGAACGTCAACGCGTCGTTCTCGTGCGTCGCATGAGATAACGATTCAGCGTTGTAAATCGATAGGCGAGCAAGACTCGTCGTTTAACTTGCAGGTAACTGGCGGTGGAGTTTTGTGAGAGATAGACATTACGTTCCGTGCTTCGAGGATTAAAAAGTTCTTTGCGATATCGTTCTTCGAATTTAAACGGCAAACTCACGTTTAATAACGCAGACTCGAGAGGCAGACTGTCACGTAATAATTACAAACTAATTAACAACTATTGTTTCGTGGCACTTGGGTCTACAGTAATCGAAGCACGTTGTAAGGACTCTTTTTTTATTATGCCAAACTACGATCGTTATCTCTAGAGATTAAACTGTAAATTCTTCGGTGCCACTCGCAAGCAAACTCCAATTACGTAAAGCAAACAACTGCACTTAAATACACAAATATGATTGTAACAAAACTTTATTAGATCTCTTTTTCTCCGTTTAATGCTATAATCGAGACGTCAGCGTCTCGCTTACTCGGAATTAATTTAACACAGACTTCTTATTCGATGAAAACAATTCGCGCGAGATGACGAATGATAACGCATTAGGCTAACTCTTCAAATACTGTACGAATGTGTGATCAAATTTTAGAGCAACGAGATCGTTGGAAATTTTCGAAGATTCAAATTCTTCTCATAGAACGTTGAAAAAATAATAAATCTCTAGCCAGCAGAGCTTCGTTAAATAAAACGTATTATATAAAATAATATTATGTTACATATTGCTAATCCCGACCTATTCGCTTAGTATTTGAAGCGTTAATCAAAAAGTTTCACGACGAATCAACTGTATAATATAGTATAGGCACTCCACACGGTGATAACGATACCCATCGATATTTTAATAATCATGAGATACCACGCAGAACGACAACAAATTTTGATGCATCTTCAAATACTTCAAAATATATACAAAAATTGTATATACAGCTACGATTATCGCCGGTGATATTTCTCAACGATTTCGGGATATCGATAATCATCACCGTCAACACAGTGTGGAGCACCACTACGAAAAAAGGAACATGTTGTTGTATGGCTTCTGAACGGCGGATGACGCACGAAGTCACGTCAGTCCGACGTTTAGTTCGCCAGCGATATTTAATTAAATGATGCGAGATACCGGCGCGATGTGGAACAGTACGGGTAAAGGAACATCTCGCGTGCGCCGTTCCGAGCCGGTGGTGGAGCGAGTCGCGAGCGCGGCGCGGGCCGCGGGTCGGCGGCCATAAGTCTTCCACGTAGGTCCGTCCGCGAGCGTCGATACAGCGGCGAGGCGAAGCTCGCGCGCAGCGCCGACAACGCAGCGTATTTACAAACACGGCCATGTAAGGCGAGTTCTCGCCTAATTGTATCCATACACACATGTACACGCACGCACACGCACACTATCATCGCCGTCGGTCCCGGGAACTCCCACGCGGGCCGACGAGGGAAACGTGTTTTCTCACAGAATTTACCCCCTTTACCGTCTTCCTTATTCATCTGAGGATTCTGAACCACTTTCGAGACAGCATTTATCCCGAAATCACAAAGGAGGCGTCCGGCGCGACCCTACAAAAATCTCGTCCCTTTCAAAAAAAGAAAAAAAGAAGTAAAAACGCGGGTCGAGAAGGCCGCGGAAAATCGTTCACAGCGTCAACGCAGGAAGGTTCGTAAAAGTTCGCCCTGGACCGGGCGCCTCACAGTTCCAGGGGCTCGTACATCGGCGGTAACGGCTCGTCCTCGGAGTCGTAGAAATACGGTTTCCTGCGATATCCGCCGCCGGACCGTTGCACGTCGTCGTCCTCGTCGTCGACCACGTCGTCCTCGTCGACCTCCGAGCTCGAGAGCTCGTCGAGGTTCTCCTGCAGCCTCTTGACCGCCTCCTTGATGAGACCACCCTCGCGCAGCAGCTCCTGAAGCACCTCGTATGGATCGTCGCCCACTCTGCTTCTCTCGCTCCTCTTCAANTGGTTGTGATAGTGATGGTGATGATGATGACCGGCGATCACGTGATGCTGATGCTGTTGTTGCTGCTGCTGCGACTGCTGGCCGGCCGACCGTAGACCGCAGACCTCGCAGCCGGCCGCCGGATCCGCCCAGGAACGCGCCGGCACCCGGTACGGTGACGGCCGACTGTTCTTGTGGCTGATGCTGGACTTGGCCTTCAGGCTGGACAGCCGCAGGTTCTCCTTGATCTGCGACACCAGCAGGTCTACGTCGCGCGTCAGGAAGGCATCCGCCTGCGCCGCGCCGTCCGGCATCACGCCGATCAGATACGTCGTCTCCTCGGCGCTCGGCATCCTCGGGCGCTCTCGCTTCACGCTCTCTCTCGACACTCGCGGATGTTCGCGCACGGAGCGCGCGACACCAACTACGAGCCCGTAGTAAACAGACAGTGCAATGGGGACCCCGACAGCTTCTCTAGAGGCTTTGTGTTTTTGTCCTCTCTCCTTCTAATCCCCGACGCTACCCTCTCCCTTTCTCTTTCTTTCTTCAGGCTGACAGTGTTTCCGCCTCTCTGTCTTTCTTTCGGTTTCTGTTTACCTGGGTCGACAGTCCCCTACAATAACACACAGGCAGGCGATGAGGGGAGAGGGAAGAGAGAGAGAGAGAACGCTGCACTATCCTTCCAGGAAAACAAAGTTTCTTCTTGCGCACGAGAAAAAAAGGTCTCAATGGGGAGACTCGGACCCCTGTTTCCCACGGCGAAATGATACCACGGTCGCTCTCCGATCAACGGCTCGCACGACGTCGTCGCCGACACGTCAACAATAATACACAGTGGCGGTGTATATATACGATACGACGGCGTATCCGCGACACGGGCGGGCGCGTCCGTGCGTAATCGGACGGGACGCGTATGATTCACTGGACAAATACGCGGCGGCGGCGGTGGCGGTATATCCTCCGTGTCGTCACCGCTTCGGTTCTCCGCTCGCTTTCTCGAAACGTCGTCGGCGGAACGCTACGACGACCGAGTGTCCGTGGCGCGAGTCGCAGCGCGGCTGGCTGTTGAATGAACGCCCGCGCGAGTACGAGCGTGCGGGGCTAATCTACGCGCATAAACAAACGCACACCAGCGCGCGCGCCGCGCAGCAGCTGCGGGCACACGTACATACACGCGCACACCAGCTAAGCGCTACACCAGCAGCGCATTGTTTTGCTTCCAGGCCGATCGAACGTACACACAGTGCCTGCCGTGTACGTTCTCCCTCGCTCCTCCGTTCGCTCTCTCTCTATTCTTCTCTCGAGAAATCGGTGCGGCAGGTTGCACAACGCGCGCATACGCTCGTTACACGCACCTACTTCGCTTCGATGAGGTAACGCACACTGACGGAGGGGAGAGAAAGAGGAGGAACGCGGAGAGAGCGAGTGATTATTTTGGCCCCGACGGGAGGAAGATGGTATCTCGCGCGCGCGGAGCTGCCGCTTTCGAATCGGATCGGCCAGCCGACGTTCCTATTTATCTCTCGCGCGATTTCCTCTATTTATAATTCTCTCCTGTCTTCTTGTTCTGAGGTAGGGTCGATTCCACGGATCCTCGCCGCTTCACTTCACTTCACAGATCCACTTGTTACTCGAGCGACTCGGATCCTGCGATTTAAATGCCACCCGCGACTCGCCGACGTCGCTAACTTCGTCGATTTTTCGAGGTAGTCTCGGTATAGTTTTGTTCCTCTTCGGACGTCGTCTTCCACGTCGTGTCCCCGTCGGAGAATCGTCGGCGCACCACTTCTCGGCGAGGGTACGCGCGACGCGCGGTTGAGAAACCGTCCGCCTGCTCCTTTGTTTATCTGGCGTGACTTGACCGAGCGCGCGCGCGACAACCGTCGAACGGGCTCTCCCTCGATCACTTGGCGAGAGCGGAGCGGAGCGGAGTGAGCGCCCAGCGCACAAGCTTCAGCGAGCACGGCAGCCCGTTCGTCCGCCAGCCATGAACCTTCTACTCTGTTATTATTGTTTTGGTCGGGCGGCGCATGCGCCCGGTCGCTTCCTCTCTCCCTGCCCGCCCGCCGCCACGAGCCGGTGCTCCCGTCCGTCCCCGCGCTCACCGGCTCGTGTAAACAAACCGTTAACTCACGGGTCCCCGGCGAATCGATAATACTCCTCGTCTCGCCGCTTCCCCGTTCCGTGTTCTCTCTCCCTCTCGATCCGCCGTTTCGTTCGGTTAAGAAAGCATGCACGCATCGCCGCCGATCGGAAAAACCGCCTTTGTCGTCGCCGCGAGAGAGATACGTCGCGGGTGATAAGACACCGTTGAGACGCGCGTTTTGTAAACGAAGCGTTTTTGCTCGTAACTCTTTTGTATGTATACACGCGGATCTCTTTTTCTCTTTCTCTCTTGAAAGCATAGCGATTTTGAACGAAATATTGCGACAGAAGAGGGGGAGGCGAAGAGAAGGATGGAGAAGCAGCACGTCGATGAGAGAAGGGCTGCTGAGAGGGGCAGAAGGGGACATCGATGCGCGCGGATCAAGGTTACACTCGGGCACCTCCACACTACGTCATCGTCTCCCTCGTCGTGTTTGTACGCGCGTGCGCTCAGCGTGCACGCACACACACACGCTCGTCCTTGGGACGAATCATTCATTATCGTGTCCACGTAATGCTCCGAGCGTATTACGTCCACGAAAACTCGGGCCTCGGTCAGGTTTCCTCTGATAATGTAGAAGAATCCGGATTAAAAAGGCGGGACTAATGTACAGGAACGAATGGCTTGGTGTTTTACGAGTATTACAATATACTGTCTGCAGTATTTAAAAATTCTTTTGATAACAAAAAATATAAAGATACATAAGCGTTCGGAATCTCCTTTCTTTTACTATACACTTTGTAATTCGTTATTTTACTGACTCGATTTACTTTCTATGGTGTCTCCGAATTGAGACTTGTTCGCTTTTTGTTTCGCTTCCTCGTATCTCATTCTTAAAGTATCGGGCTCCGCCAAGAATCTCTGCCACAAAATATTTTTCTCGCGTTCCAGATTGACGTCCATCCTCTGCATTATAAAAATTATTAGTAAATGTTTCTTTTATATAATTTGCACAAATTGTTAATGTATTTATAGCTGTACCATTCGTTCTTTGTGCTGATTTCTAATCTTCGTTATTTCTCCCTGCACCTCTTGAACGAGCGCGGACATTTCCTCGCACTTGGAGCTTATTTCGTACGAAATTGGCTTGAAGCTGATTGTCGGTCCATTTTGCATCTCAGCCATGTAGTCCTTATTGATTTCGTTCTCTCTAAATTCACAGAAATGTACAAAGATAACGTATTATCAACGATAACACGAGATTTTTAATGATACTTACAATTTCTGTAATTTGTCGATTTTATTATTCAGATATGTTTCCAATATTGATTTCTTCTTCTCCGCATTGTCGGCTATTAAGTCATCGTATCTTTTCAATGCGGTAGAGAGCGATTCGTCCAAGATATCGTCACCGAGCATCATGGATATAAATATTTGATTAAATGCATTATGCATTTTTGGAGACTGCGTTATGAGAGTCGCAAATTCGTCCTGTTCTTGCTGCATGATTTCCTACACATTTCATTATGTTTTTATGTGAACGATGTAAATTATTTTTACTAAAATATCGAATTAAAGTTGAGAGAAAAAGTGAAAAAGTATGTCAATTACTAACGCATCTTGCGGAAGAGAGCTTGTACTCTGTGATAATGTAATGGCGAGCGTCAGCGATGAATTCAGCAACCTCGCGCAAGCAGCGAAATTGCATTTCCATTAACATGTACAGCAAATCCACATGAACATGTCCGTGCTCTCCTGCGAGAGAGTGTAAATTCTTGAGCTTCTCGAGACGAGCTTTTCTCCGTTCGAGACGGGCGAGTGCGTCGTTTCTCAGGATCTTTATCGTTTCCATTTCCGCATATTGCACTATCTCCGGTAATTGTTGATCCCGCAAAAGCTCGACATTCTGCT
Source organism: Tetramorium alpestre (assembly GCA_021460005.1). NCBI lineage: Eukaryota > Metazoa > Arthropoda > Insecta > Hymenoptera > Formicidae > Tetramorium > Tetramorium alpestre. The sequence goes on from JAJVSH010000002.1 coordinate 2,819,726, forward strand.
CTAAGATATCTCTTTTCATGTTTAACGTTTCTACCTCCTCGCTGTTTACAATAAAATATTACATTTAAATGTATAACATTTTTTTCCTGCATAAAACAACATTGATTCTGCTATTGACTACTAATTTAATTTAATGCGAATAGATGTTTTTACTTACTGCAATTTATTATCTCCAGGCACTTTCAAAGCTCCATCATTGTAAATATCCTCTACACATTGTAACATTACTATATAAAATTCCTCTTGAACGTTAGCATTCATCTCTTCCAATTTAGAATTGGTTAAGCTGTACAAGAAATAATAAAAAAACAATTATAATGCTGACTAAATAATTTTTATAAAAAAGATATTTGCATGTTTACTTACTTTGTCTTACACAAGAATAATTCATGTATCCTCTCATCCATCTGTTTGTCCTTGCTATCATTTATTAGAGATCCATAATCTGAATCCTCTTCTTGCTCTTCCTTGTTAGTATTAGTTCCAAATTGCTTCTTTATGTGAATGCCCAGATAATGATTGTAGAGTTCTATTTGTTTAATGAATAAGTCAATGGGCATTTGTGACCATAACACCGCGCTGCCTTGCTGAAAAAGAAAATGACTTATCAGTGAAATGTGCTTGCAAAACTCATCACAAAACTTATGATAATTACATTTTTAGCCGCATTAGCATACACATTCAGAAGCGTCTCAATGTCCTTAGAAAACTGACAATTATCCTTATCAAATTCCTTCAGAATAACGCTACAATCATCATATGCTTTTTCCGTTTCAATCTGCTCTTTATTCAACACAGTTTCTGCTTCTTCAATGTCATCATCCAGCTTGTTTTCAACTTTTCTGCAATAAAGCCATTTCTCTACATTATTTAACTAGTATATACTCCAAGAAAAAAGAACTATATAATTTTATAACAGGTCTTACTTCAAAACTTTTATACTGCGTTTCAACGACTGAAGGTACTCCTCGTCCTCCTTGCAGCTTTCCTTCAACGCTTCGTATTCCACAAACAGATCCTCCCGACATGTATCGTCTAGATCGACAAGCTGCAACAAGTCCGGGCAATCTCTAGTTGCTTCCTCCAATGCAGCGTCCAACGCATCGTCTTTTAATAGTTCGCCTGCGCTTTCCAACCTATTCTTTCTGTAAAAAAAAGGGGGAACCGTTAGAAACTCAACTTCTGCTACTCAACTGCGATTAAGAGAGGTAATTCCTACAATTTTATCTCTTCATTTGAGAGAATATTGGCGCTGCTCACGTTCTTGCAAAACCATTCCAGAAAGGGCTGCGTGCTCGGATCATCGCAGACTTTGCTCAGGATGTCGGACGTGGTCCCCGATGTCAGATCTGGACGTAGCTCGCATAGCTTGTTGTAGAGCACCTTACCGGTAATGCTCATCTTCCTTTATTCCTATTCACGTTTTATTCTTTCTCTGCCCTTCTCTTTCTCGTTTCGATACCAGTAAAACGTTCCCGTATCTCGCTGTAACTAAACAGTTCGCTTCGCAGCATGCTATTTTCAACGGTATGTTCGACCTTTGACAGTGTTTGACAACTGTTTGAATCTCTGCATCCAACAGTATTAAAGTTACATCGACAACGGCCAATCAAACTCGTGCCTAAAACGCATGAGTTGCGCCATCTTTTAAATACTTGTTAATTATGAAAATCATGTTAATATTTCACGAACGAGATAGTGACTTTTGCCTCTTTTTCGAAAGATTTTTTGAAAGCAATTTGTCGTTTTATATTTAGTTGTTAAATACTTTTAATTATTCTTTTGATATCACAGTACCGCGCGAAACGAACATAATTAATGCGTCGTCTACCAACGAGTTGGTAGACGACCCTACGGGTAAATTTTCGTGATTATCAATGAGACCTCGGGAGCCCGGAGGTAATTCAGGCACTGACGTTATCGACTGCTTTAACTTATCGATGGTATTGGTGTTGTATCAAAAGGTAAATCAAGAGTTGTTTTAGGGTAACCCGATCACTGTTTTATCGTAAATAACACCGATAGCTCTCTGACCAAAATTATGAAAGATAAAACAAGAATTATAGCATAAGGTGTATGTTATTTTAATTTTATTTAATATTAAAAATATATGTTATTTCCAGATAATTGAAAAATAAATTTTTAGCCCCTCGTAATCTTTGAAAACGATTCTCTCAATGCATTTGGTCTATCGTTCCTCCAATGTTAGACGTTAATTAAAAAATGATAAAAATTGCATCAATTATAATTACTAAGTTATTTGCAACTTTCAATAAATATATAAAGTACATTCTTAATTGGTTTCAATATATTTATATATGTATGCAAAATTTTAGAAAGTGTAATCAATGGCTGATATTCCAGAAGAACAGATTTTAAATTGAACAATTTCATTCTAATAACAAATTCATAGAATCTAATAGCGAATTTGCAGATATTAAAATCAGAGAGTTATTAGATGACGAAGCCAGAAATTCTCACGCATGAAAAATCAATCAAAAAACAAACATTGTAGTATACAAGAATATTGCATATGACAGAAATAATAGCTACTTTTGATAATTAAAATTTCTGGATAAAATTAATTGAAAAATAAATTATATATTTTTTACACAAAATCAGACACAAGCAATTTCTAGTACTTACACATTAAAAATGGGTACGTTCGTTTTTCTTGTTCTTTTCGTTTCAATTATTTTCATAACGTCGAAATAATGTACGTGCCGGGGTTTTGCAAACTTTATTAAAAATTGAATATTATTCTACAATGTGAAGAGAAATTTTTGCCACGCGGAAAATTTTATCTTACCAGATTTTGATTAATAGACATTAACAATTTTTGATATGATAATTTTAATAAGCTCGTCAATTTCGAATAACAACAAATACACAGTTTCTTCATAATTGCAACATAATAATTTGCACAAGTGTTCTCCAAATGTGCTACATGAGAATGTTATTTTATATTGAATGATTTTTGATGATTTGATAACGCGATATTATAATCGCGACAATATCGGTAAACATCACGATAAATCTAAATGATAACAAGAGATAACCGCAAATAACACGTGGCACAAGTTTTGATGATCGGACAAGCATGAAATTTTTGTGACAATATTTAATTTTACGTTTAACGCTGGATTATTCGATGCATGTTGTTACTGTGTCACGCCCCGTTTGCGATGTATTTCTTTTTTAATAAACATTGTATGTATTGATATTAGATCATAGAAACATTTCGTAAAGAAACGTGAAGAAATAATTTATTCTTTATACTATCTATATAATGAAAATATTAATTTAAAATAAGGACGTCTGATGGAGATATTAATTTGATACAAATATTAATTAATTCTTTCTCGCTATGCAAAAATTTATTTTTTTAATAGTAACAATTTGCATGTTACAGATTGCATGGAAATGTTCATTATTCGCAGACGTGCGTGACACGGTAACAACATGCATCGAATAATCCAGCGTTAAACGTAAAATTAAATATTTTGTCACGAAAATTTCATGCTTGTCCAATCATCAGAACTTGCTGCTTTCACGTGTTATTGCGGTACCCTTGTTATCTTTTAAACATCATGAGGTTTTTCCGATATTATCGCGCTTATAATATCATCTTATCCTCTTTCTTTAACCAATATTTGTTGTCCTCCTCCATATTCCCATACCTTAGCCTCATCTTTGCCCTGATAGCCATTCCGTCTTTCCTATCAACCTCATTACCCTCCTCCAAATATTTCGGCCATTCTCCTGACTTATTCAGTTCTTTATATTTCCTATTATACCTTGCCTCTCTTATTTGTCCCTCCTCCATTTGCCTTTGTATATCCTTTTCCTTTCCAACCAGTTTCCTTTCTATGTCCTCTTCCTCTCCCTCTAAACTATCTATTGCTGCTATACCCCATCCGTTCCTATTGTAATACCTTTCTCTCTCTCTTCCGTACTTTTCCTTCCATCCATCCTTAACCGTCTCCTTCCAGCATTCTTTCACCCACCTTTTATCATCCATTTTCTTTACCTTTAACTCATATCTTCTAGCCCTTGTACCCCATTTAATTTTCGATTTACCTATGCCTAATTCCTTCCTAATAATATATCTAGGCGTACAAAAATCTAGTCTAAACACCCATCTTACATAATCCATCATAATTTTCTCCAGTTCCTTCTGTTCCTCCCAACAACCCCATATTTCCACTCCATACGACATTACACTTTGTACCAAATACTTAAATAATTTCCCTCTCCTCCCGAAATCATCCCTACAAATCCTTTCTCTTAAATCCCATATCTTATTAACCGCTAATCTTCCTTTTTTCTTTAATTCCTCTATGTATATGCTCTCTATAGTCCCCTCCTTTATTAAAATTAAATCCTAAATATTTAAAAATCTGCACCTCTTCTACCTCCTTGCCTTCCCATAACCATCTCTCTTTCTTTTCCTTGCCTCCCCTGTTAAATACCATTATTTTAGTCTTTTCCACATTCAAACTTAGTTTCCTATCCTTTATAAACCTTCTTAGTACGCCCATCATGTCTAATAACGCTTCTCTATTTTTCACTAAAATTATTTAATATAAAATAACATTCTCATATAGCACATTTGGAGAACACTTGTACAAATTATTGTATTGCTTATGAAGAAACTGCGTATAAATTTGTTGTTATTTGAAATTGACGAGCTTATTATATAGAATTATCGTATCAAAAATTGTTAATGATTATTAATAAAAATCTGTAAAGTAAGATAAAATTTTCCGCGTGGCAAAAACTTCTCTTCACATTGCAGAATAATGTTCCATTTTTAATAAAGTTTGCAAAATTCCGGCACGTTATTTCGACGTTATATAAAAATGTTTGAAACGGAAAGAACAAGAAAAACGAACGTTCCCATTTTTAATATGTAAGTACTAGAAATCGATTGTGCCTAATTGTATAAAAAATATATGGTTTACTTTTCAATTAATTTTATCCAGAAAATTTAATTATCGAGAGTAGCTATTATTTCTGTCACGCAGTATTCGTGTGTTACAATGTTGGTTTTTTGATCGATTTTTCATGCGTAATAATTTCTGGATTTGTCATCTAATAACTTTCTGATTTTACAATAATATCTGCGAATTCGCTATTATAAATACTATTAATTTGTTAATACGTTCTCAGAATGAAGCTGTTCAACTTAAAACTTGTTTTTCTAGAATATCAGGCATTGATTACACTTTTCAAAATTTTGCATATAAATATATTGAAACCAATTAAGAATGTACTTTATACATTTATTGAAAGTTGCAAATAACTTAATAATTAAAAATTGATGCAATTTTTATTATTTTTTAATTAATGTTGTTTAATTAAAGTTTAACTAACATTGGAGGAACGATAAACCAAACGCATTGAGAGAATCGTTTTCAAAGATTACGGGATGCTAAAAATTTATTTTTCAATTTCTTGTGTCGCGAAAATAGTTTATCAATAACATGGTAGTTTGTAGTTTATATTAGCTGTTGTTCGCACATTTCGAATACGTAAATGCCGTCAGCCATAAATTGCGTTGCGTTCAGATGAAGAAAATATTTATGCGATCTATTAAAACAAATACATATTAATATGCATTGTGCGCTTATACAATATATATAGCGACGCGCAGGATCTCGCTTATTTCAAAGCTGGTCTATGTAATAATTATGTTAATTCTTTTTACATCATATACGTTTAATCAGATTTAACCGCGTGATAGATCTTGATGGATTAATTCACTTTGATCGTCGCGCGCTCGTCGATGATTATAATCAGAGTTACATCAATCCCTCGAAATCGACTACCGCACAAGGCGTCCACTGAATTAGAGAGATTTAGGCAATCATCCTAATCGTGTCTCATAGCCAAAATCATGTCTCATAGCC
>JAJVSH010000002.1:2831577-2849242 GCA_021460005.1 Tetramorium alpestre
GTTGTAGGGAAGTACGAAAGCGACCGCAGCCACAATCAAAAGGACGAACACGTAGATCTTCATTTTGAGGAATAAGTCTTTATCGAACGTCGTAAGTACGATATTGAATTTAATTTTGCCAGTATATAATCTTTATATACTAGTGAAAATGATTATAAATTGCGTCATACATGATAGAATTAGGTTTATATTGACAAATACATCAATTTTCAGTCGAACATTGTTGGATCTTTAATGTACAAAGATAAGAGCAAGTACACATATTTACACGTTTACTCTTAAAAATGGCACGTGTGATTACATCCGGTGAAATGTCCAAATCACTTGTGTAATCATATTAATTATTATATATATGTATAACAATCGCAATTTGCCTTCAGGACTTTTCCTCCTTAAATTGTAGCATCGTTAGCATAGTATTTTAACATGCATAACAATATGACAGTATAAATGAATAATTATAAAATGCATAAAAATTAAGTAAAAGAATTAATTTCATTAATATATATATATATATATATATATATATATATATATATATATATATATATATATATGTATATATACAATATATATCTATTCTTTTTTTTTAACATGTTATATGCTATACATATAGTATATACTATACAAAAAGAAATCAACATACAAATCTAAATTCTACTAATACATTTTCCAATTAATTTATGATAATTATAATATCTCGAATTATATTAATTATTTTAATTCGTAAATTATTTAAAGAGCAAGATTTTGTTAAATATATAATAATCTTAATGACTCGTGAATGAAAGTTATAAAAGTTTAAACAATTTTATCATTCTGTATAAACGTTCTGTAACGATTACTTTGTCAAAAGGTAAAACTAGCATTAATGATGATATTCGTATTTTTTGCAAAAGTATCATAAAATTACATAATTAAACGTTCCATATAATTTGTATAAATATTGCTTTTGATCGAGGATCTGTATCGATGATCAGAAACAGAATATTAATCGTATTTTTAGATGAGGACTTTAGCAAGAAATACATCCTATTATAAGTATAAAGTGCAGTGGCTTATATTAACGTAAAATGTTCCATTTATATGCAAGAACGCTCGAGAGAAAGCGGAAGTGCGATATGCAAAAATTTCTGAATATTTAAAAACGAATGTCTGGTGGACAAGAGCCCCCGTCATCCGTGTGATCGGCGATCGTGCGTGAATCCCCGCGACGGGCGAGCGTGCTATCTTCTGGAGAAATCAAGGATTGTTTCCCAAAGACGAAATGAAAGAAATTATCACATGCGTGTTTTATTACCTATTAGCTGATGCAAATGAGCAACAGAAACAGCTATTGCATTTGGAGAGCTGTGATCAGTACAATTACTTAAATAAAAGCGGTTAATTGCTACGGACTGGAAAATATCAACGAACGACATGAATTCTTGAGATTAAAACAGTCTATGGAAATGGTGGGCTTTACAGCAGAGAAGCAAATAAAGGTGATTCTTCGCAGTTCTGTTGGCAGTCCTTTTGCTAGATGATTAGAAAATTACTCGTACCATATGCAATAATTGAAATAATGCTACATTCTCAATTTAGGTAATATTGAATTTCATCCGAGAAAATCATATCACCATCACAATAAAGCTGTAGGCGTTAAAAATCCAGAAGTAGTTGCACTGGTTACGTTCAGCAGAAGTACTGCATTTACAACTGTTGTAAAAATCGTGAATGATCTGATTGTAATTGGTATTGATAAATCTAAAATCTAAAAGCATACATAAATGTCAAATGTCGATAAAATCGCCTAAGATCGGTCGTCGATAACTACCTACTCTTTTTTATAGTTTATTGGTATTGAAAAATAATTAAAGTATTTTTAAACACGATAAATGAAATGTCAAAACATAAAATATATAATAAATAAGAGAATTACAAATGTTACAAATATTTCAAAGATTTTAAATTGAAATATAAAATATCTTCAAAATTTTAAAGACACTTTCTAAAGGCACTCTTCAAGACATTGTAAATAATAAATTATTTCGTCGCATTTTTAAATTAAATCTCTCTGCAAATATTTAAGTAACTAAATAAAATCGCAAATATATTAAATTAATAATATAATCTCACTTAGAAACTCGTTAATTCTACAGTTTTATAATCATGATTTTTTAATAAAAATAATGTACGTTGTAAAAATAAAGTTGTCACTATTAGAATTTCAAATTGTTAAACGAAAAATAATATTTTCCCTTTTTATCGTGAAAGTAATCGGCGAAAACAAAGTTATCTCGAGTCACTTGCCGCAAGATTTTATGTCGTTAGATTAATATCAATGAAAGTTATAAGTACAGCTTCGAATTTGAGTAATTTTAATGATAATTTCGTGAAAATTTCGTGATAAAAAAGAATTTCGTTTGTCAGGTGGTACGATGTAGAAAGCGCATACAGGGTGATGCAGCGTGTCGCGATGCCTGAGATGTCATTCGGTGCGTGGTGAGTGGACAGGAGAGCGAGAGTCGAGAGAGAGGGAGAAAGAGAGTGAGACGGAGGGAGATTCGGTGGTATTTTTCTTCGGCGATCGGTTCGTTCGCGGGCCCGAGAAAGATCCCTCTCAACTCGTGGTAGCCGCGATGGATCGCGAACTGATTGAGAAATTCGTCGAGGTGACGGGTAAGTACATCGTTCGCGCCTCAGCGCGAAAGAATTGTCGTTCAGGTTAAATAGCGCGGCTTCAGGCAGCCTAGCGTCGCGAATACAAACGGTACGTGCTCTCTGTCGAGTCCGTCGCAACGATGCCGAAAGCGTAAAAATCGGAAATAATATTTCGTTGCGGACGACGTGCCGGACGTCTCACATCTCTGTGTCTTCTGGTTCCGCAGGCGAGAGCGAAGCGACGGCCCAGCAGTACCTGACGTTGGCCGACGGGAACGTGGAGATGGCGATCAGCCTGATGTTCGAGGGCGGCAGACCGCCGGAGACCGAGAATGCGAATCCCGAGCCGCCCGTGCGGGCTCCTATATTGCCCACGCGTGAGATCCTGGTGCCCACAGAGCCAATGTGTTCATTACCACAGTTATCGAGTAATGTGTTCGACAGGTTCAGAGATTTCGCGGTAGAAACCCGTACGTATTTGTCGTGTCGACGTCGTAGAGCTTGTGTACCTAGAGGTGCCTTGCATCTGGGATAAAGAGAAACAAAGATTCCACAGTATATAACAAAGCGTTCAAAATATCGCTCTGTCCTCCTCTTTCTTGGAACAAGGTGTCTCTAGATATAAAGTTCTATGTGTATCACAATGAAACACGTGTAATACATACCGGATAATTGATGCAGAGCGACAGGAGGAAGAGCTGACTCGCAAAGTAAGCGGTGCAAAGCACATGTCTCAGAAGAAATCAAAGCGACTGGAAGATCTATTCCGACCACCATGTGACATTCTCTTCTTAGGTTCTTTCATGGAAGCGCGGGACCATGCGAAGACATTAAATCGTTGGCTGCTCGTCAATGTTCAGAATCCACAAGAATTTAGCTGTCAGGTTCTCAACAGGGACGTGTGGTCCAACGAGCATATCCAAGAAATAGTGAAGGATCACTTTATCTTGTGGCAAGTATGTCGTGCCAGAATATCATGTTACTTTCTGCAGTTTCACGTTTTGGTCCATCAAATTACATTTGTTACTTTTAATCAGGTCTTATCTAGCACTTCAGACGGAAAGCGTTATATAGACTTCTACAATGTCATGGCATATCCTTACCTAGCGATTGTAGATCCTAGAACAGGAGAATGTATGAAAACTTACAATAACATTACTGTGGATAGCCTGATATCCGATTTAAATGATATGCTAAGTATACATCCATCTCCTGAAAGTTCACAAGTTTCATCTGAATCTAAGGATTGGAATGATTTTCCCCCGACGCCTCCAAAACGAAATCCTTTAGCTGAGCAATTAAAGAATGTTAGTATTTAATATTAATTTAAATAATTAAACTTTACAATTTTTAAAAAAGTCTTTTATGACTGATTTTTTGTATGTACCTTTTTTTCAGGATTGTGGACCTAGTAGCAAAACTTCTAGACTATTGTCAGAGAATCTGTCAAATAGCGTGGATTTTGGTTAGTATTTTTAAAATAGCACTAATTTTACGAAATATATATATATGGATTTATTTAGCAAAACAGACTGCATATATTTACAGCACCATTTTACATTCGGTTTGTTAAACATTTGTGTTATAGGAAATGACAATGTAACGTCTGATAACATTACAAGTTCAAGTGTTCCAAATTTGAGTGTTCCAAATTTAAGTGTTCCAAGTAGCAGCAATACTGTTCTTAATAAAAAGAGAAAGTTGAATGAAAATGTGAAGCGTCAAAAGGACGAAAAATTAAAATCAGATACAGCTAAATCTGAAACAGGTAAGTGTGATATCTACGAATTTATGATATTTTTTTATGCATCCTTTATTTCACCTATAAAATAACTTTTTATTCCAGGCGATGAACCTTTTCTACGGCTCTGCTTACGACTGCCTAATGGTGCAAAGGAAACAATATCAATGTGTGCAACAGACACCATAGAAGTGTGTACCCAAACTTCTTCCTAAGCATAATCATATAAAGAAAAAAATAATATAATTGCAATTTTTTTAGGACTTTTTGATTAAAATGGAGGAAATGGGTTTTCCATCAACAGAGCATACCTTTTTGGTGCCATTCCCAAAAACAAATGTTGGTGCACTGTCTGCAAATACTCGTCTGCTAGACACAATTTTGTTTCCAACGAATACAGTATTCATAACGAAGATATAGTGACATTCTATAATTGAATTATAATTGCTTCCATTACACTTTTTTTATTTAGATTGCATGTGAAACAAGATTTGTTTGAAATTTTGTCATTTGTTATTTTCATGTTATTATAAAAGTTTGTAAAAATTGTATAGTTGAAACTTAGAATTGGATTTGTTTCTTGAAATTCTTTTACATTTATTTAGATATGTCTTAAAGAGTAGTTTTCTTTTCTCTATAAGATAAATGATAAAGGCACTGCCATTCAGTGTTCATGTCACATAAGAATTCATTCAATATAATCTTTCTATCGTAAAATAGAATTTAAGATTACGCGACTTATAAGAGAAAACAGTTGCATTGCATGTAGTAACTGCCCAAGTATCGTCGTATAATATTACGTTTTAGTTTTATGACCATGTTCGCAAATCTCACAAGTGCCGTCCATAATGCGTACAGCCGTCACAATACATTTCTTCGGAATATTTCAAAGTGGCACATACAAGCAAAATGCTATATCTTGGCAGTCATTTTATAACATTATTATGTGATATAATAAAACGTTTTTAAAGCATTCTGTACGAAACTTTGGTCAATGTGATTCAAGATACAAAACAAGTAAGACTCCATATTACAATATATCATTATTAAATAAATAATGAAAACAATTTCACACATATACATACATCATTGATAGTACAAGGTATACCAATGTATGATCTTTTCGTCAAGGTAATCAGTTCAAGTTGAAACTGCCGATATAGTTAAGATAGATATAGATCAAGACAGGATTACAATTAATGTCAATAGAGAATATACTAATATTATACATCGATTACAGATCAACATCTCATATATGTCGAACATTTATATTTGGACTTATTTCTCAGTGTATAGCATTATAATTCTGTAATATACATGGTAGAACAGATTTCTCTTATTAAGTGTGTACTTATATTAAATATATCATTTAAGTAAATCATATTAACATTTTATATGTCCTGCGTCATTTTTTTATAATATACCTGTTTTTTATAATACAATTTAATAGTTTGTCAGCAATTAAAATGTTACATAAACTTTTAATGAAGCGCATATTCTCTTTAATAATTTTAATTATATCATGATAAAATAGGGATATTGATTCACACACGTATATATATATATGTATACTATATAACGAAACGTGCATTATACGAAGGTACTAAAATTATAAACATTGTTTTGCTATACAGGGTGATAGAAGGATTTATATATTAAAAATTAGAATAAAAATGATATATAACAAAGTTTTATGAAAACAATTTGCCATGTGTATGTTTACATATATTATTTATATAATATATACATATATATACAAATTAATTCAAAATATAGTCTATTTTATAAATGTTACAAAACATATAAGTTTCAGTCATTTTGATTTTTAAATGTTGATATTACATATAATATACATTCAGTATCTATTATTCGAGCTGTATATGGCATTCAAAAAATATATGTATTCTCGTTAAAACAGTCCTAAGAATAACAAGAGAAAGTCAAACAATTCTTAATATAAATTCAATATTAGGCATTGTAAAAAAATATTTGGTATTGTAATTCATTGGCCTTACTGAACAATATATAATATTCTGTGATTTTTAATCACAAATTGTTTCCAGTCACAGATATCTATCAAATTTATAAAACTGCTACATGATTCATTTTACTACGATACCGTGCGGATCACTATAGTCCAATTAGAACAGTAGTGGCGATAAACATTAATGGTTATTGACATTAATTTTTGTCAATTTAGAACTTGATGCACAAAGCAGGATATTAGTGAGGCGGTTGCATGAGTGATGTCTGTGCACGCAAAGTCATACCAGTCACATCTTCTATATAATGAAATGAGAAAAGAATAAGAGAATATTAGATATAATAATATAATATATATAAATAATAGATTCTATATAATAGCATTATAAATAAACGAAAAAATAAAAATATACGGCTGTGCTGAAAATTAATAAAAGCTGATAATTATATTTAACATATCTTCTAAGTTATTGACAAAATTTAACATTAATAAATTCTATAAAGAATAAAATTAAATTAAATGTCGAGAGAAATCATATTGTATATTGTTAATATAAGTAACTCTTGAAGTACTTGTGAAGAACGTGATATCTAGTCTGAAGATAACACATGCTACCTTTAAAAAATAAGAAAGACAATTCAAGTATTTTTATTCATATATACGTCTCGATACATTATATAATGATAATCTTCGTGAAACAAATTTTATATCAAATCAACACAATAATGTTTAATATATCAGTATATATTATCTATACTACAAAATGTTCTTAAAGTATATATTTTTAGTAATAAATACGTACATTTGAAGACAATAAGTATTATACATTATATTGTATATAAATATATACATATAGTGGATAAAAAGAATCATTAATTAGAGAAAATGCTGTCCAAAAATATTAAATACTATATTAATAAATAATAAGTTTGTTACTTTCATGATATCAGCAAATATATAGAGATTTCATTAAATATTAACATTATAGAAGCATTTAAAACATAACACGTACATTTTAAGTATTATTTAGCGACTAGTTAAGAAAATATGGTTTCACCGATAACAATGTCTTGATTTTAATTCTGAAATTATTTCTGAAACACACTAGAAATTTTTCTTTTTTCTCAGCTGGTATTGTCTATCTATATTCGTGGGAGAAGGTATAGTAATATTGAAAGTAAAATATATGTCTGTATTCCTTTAAGCTATTATCTAAAGCATATTTAAAAATAGATGTCAAAACTCCGTAGTAGTATACGGATTGGTACGGTGTAGTAAGGTTGTTAATAAGATTTGCAAAGCATTTCCACTCGACCTATTCTAAGAACTTAAAAATAAAAAGGGCTATAGAAATTTATGAAAATAATTCTTCTTCCATACCGAGATGTTTCAGAAAAACACCCATTGGCGTGCGTTTTAAACCAATGCCCTCGATTTTATTGGCAATCCTGTTTTTGATATTCCTTAATCTCAGCGAGGCGTGTATGAACGTCACTAAAAATATACAGATATTACAATGAAATTAATTTTTATTTACACAGATCAAGAAATAATATCAACAGAATTAATAACAATATGAAATGTAATACAATGTCAAATATCTTACCACAGAAAGGTAATAGAATGCCCAGAAAGAAAACTAGGAGAGATCCCAGAGTATACGTTATGAAACATCCTGCTAATATTATGAACAAAACTCCAACCACAGGATATTGCCTTTTGAAGTTATGTATTGTGCTTCCTTCCATGGATACGTAGGCGAACGTACCCAAGATTGCCATCATCGCCAGCATGCCAACTAGCATTTTAACAGGGTGGATCAATCTGTACGTATAGAATTCATACAAACAAATTAATAAATACGAAACAACGCATAGAAAGTGCAGTATAAAACATTTGCACGAAAACTTTTGCAAAGAGTCAATATTATCAATTCAGTGATATTTGAATTGTATCCTATAGAATTTCAAGACTCTAAATAGGCTATGTTATATTTAGAACGTAACAAGGTCAAAAGAATAAGAATCTTTCTCAGGAAGGTTTACAATTAAAAAATCTATATTGGCTTGCCAAGAAAGCTCACAATCAGATAGCACGCTGATGTCATTTTAACGGTAAAGCGACATTTTTGATGATACTTTCAACCCTGGTGAAAATTTTTCTCAGAATTTTTATAATTGAAATATTTTTTAGAAATACTAAGTCTACATTTTTTTCTTAGAATTTTTCATATGTGTGAATTTCTAAGATTTCTTATTCTATAATTTCTAAAAAATTTTTAATTTCTTAAATTTTTTCACATTTGATAAGATTTCATCAGAAATTATAGAATGAGAAATCTTAAAAAAAGGATATTTCAGAATTCGCATATGAAGTACTCTAAAACAGATGTAGACTTTCTCAATATCTGAAGTCTGAATATAAAATTTCTGAAAAATTATGTAAAAAATTTTGAGGAAAATTTTCATCAGAAAAAGTAATAATAAATAACATCATCTTGCTACCTGGCTTGCAACCTGGAAAAAATACCATATATAAAATATATGGTTGAAATAATATGTAAAGGATAAAAGGAACATTCGAAGACACTCACCCGACGACGAGAAAGATGACGATAGACGTAAACATGTAATTAGTCTGGTAGTACAGGAGATTGTTGACCACCCGGTTGCCCCACTTCTCCAGGTCCTTGAGATTCGGTAGCTGGAAGCGCGCCGACTCCAGCAGGAAGTCGTCCAGGCTGCGTAGCGGCGGCAGCTCCAGGTCGTTGCTCACCAGCTTTGTCTTGTCCATCGCGTCGTATCGCTTCGACGAGTCAGCCGGTCTTGCCTCTCGATCGCTCCGCCGTCGACCGGTATTTTTGGATGATGACGAGTCCGGCGACGAATGTCATGCGACGCCGACGGTGCCGATTGTCGTAGGTCGAGAACAATTGAACGATCGCCTTGGACCGTCTCACCCGTTTATTGCCGGAGCAGCGCCGGAGTCGAGCCGAAGAAATTGAATATTTGCCTCGCGTGCGAGCGAATCTAGACGGCAGGTCGTCGCCGATCGTCGTCGAACGGTATCCGCCACGACTACGTTTCTCAAGGCGCTCCCGACAGGTGGATATCGACGTGATCAGATGTTCGATATCGAAGTCCACGGTCAAAGCAGGAAAGTATTTTATCGAGCGGGTGGGGGCTTCCTTAGGCGCGATATTTTAAAATGAAGCCCTCGTAACAAGTAGCATTGCACTTTATTTCAGGAGTAAACTGGAGTTTGAATAAATGTTATCTCAGTAAACAGCGAGTAACAATATTATAATTTCCTACTCAACAATATAAATGTAATGTGACACATGTTGTTGACAATTGTTACATTGTTGAGTAGGAAATTATAATATTGATACACTGTTATATTATAATATTATTACTGTTAGTTTACTGAGACAAATGTTTAAATATGGGACTTGTATAAAAGAAATAATTTACACGTAACGAGATGGAAGATAAATATTAAAAATATACGAATGATATGCGAAATAAATATAAATATACAATAAAGAGGGGATCATTGCTGATTATATGCACTAGATAATTATCCAATTAATGCTTATTATTGTGCATTATATAAATTTATTAGACATTACAAATATTTCATTATTATATGTTTATTATAATTGAAAGCAATCTCAATGTCCTCACTGAATTTGCAACATAGTCAATATGTTGTTCCGTACAATTCTGTTAAAATCTATTCGCTCTATTAAAATAAATGCAATAGCGAATCTTTTTACGGGCACTTTTGTAATTAAAATTAAAAGGACTGTATGATGAAATACCGTGATATAAACTTTTGTGGAAAATATATTAACGAATTAATAGCAGAATAATAAATTAACCCAAGGAGATTTCGTCGATACCTTTGACATTGAGATGATATGTAAATAAACATTTAATATTGTTAATAGGGCAGCTCTTCCTGAGTAAATCCAGTGAAACATGTAAAGATACATGAACCTCTAAATTTCCATTGGCTTACTATTGGCCCTTCCATCCATTTTTTATAAATTTCAATCTTTGTTTCGTCATTGTACGGAACCGGCACTAAACTGCTTACCGGGCACATTGCGCATTTAATCTCCGCGTTTCGCTTTCTAAAAGCCGATCTGAAACCGTGTGAATAAATAATAAGTAAATTAGTCAATGGAACATTTCTGAATTTTTAGAAAAATCCAATCGCTGCTTTCTGCCGACATGGAACTATTCTAGTAATATTGCAGTCATAATTGTAATATTCCAATTATATTGCTGGACTGTTCTGTGTTGCGTGGGGCTGTAGCATTTCTCGACGATTCTGTGAACAGCTTACCCATTAAGTGGAGGACGAAAGTTAATCTTGATTGAACATTTCTTGCACATCAGACACTCGAATGGGCCGTCCTCGCTAAAATAATAATATCGATCGGAAGACATCGTTAATCTGAAACATACACACCTATTTAGCATTCAATTTCGCGGTTAAAATCTAGGCAACATCGCTTTATTGATTAATTAGATCTTCGTGATATGTAACAATACAATTGCAATCGAATTGTTTAACACTGTATATACGTATACGTATCCAAACTTTCGTTGAGTCTTCAAAACAAATCATGTCCCAGTAAACACAGAATATTGCAACAACGGGTGCTTTCTAGCAACTTACACAGACGACACGGTGTAACACAGTGTATCATTTCGTCCTTGCTGCTTAATGAATGCTAAAGAGAGCTGAAATGTTTCACTGTGTTACACAGTGTTGTTGCTGGAAAACACATAACGTTGTTGTAACGTTTTGTTCAGATCCAGGTTCAGGTAAAGTTGATGGTTCCCGTCTCCAACAAAAGAGGAGACGACACACGATCGTAAGCGATACAAATACTGGATTCCAAATTTTATATATGGGAGAACAAAAGTGGTTGATTACCTCAGCAATCTTCAAAAATTTACTCTACGACGAACCATGTCCGCACACGTTCACGTCCTTCCGTGACTCTTACGTTTGTGCTGCTGGGCTGCCACATATCAAGTACTTTTTACAACAACTCAATGAAACGGAAAGAATAACGTCGCAATTTCGTTTCTTCAGCAAGTACTTTATGCTTGTATTGTCAACATAGGGAGTATTTTTATAATGTAAATATTGTATGTACACAGTACACGTTAAAAGTTATTAAATATTTTTCAATTAAAAACTAATAAAAAAATACGTACCGATTGAATTATTCTCTGCGCTTGCCAAATACTATCTGGAACAAATGATCTTCCAGCATCGCTCCCAAAGATCGATGGTGTGTTTCTTTACTGTGTTTCTTTTTTTATACGCATGCATGTCAAGTATAATACATCACTATCTTACATACGATAAATTTTTCGACTATTAATTTACTATTGGATAGAAAATTTCGAGATTCTAGAACTTTTCTATTCTACAATCAATCGCAATGTAATCTCATATATAAAATGGGCAATATTTTTTAATTTAATATTTGACAGTTAATTAGAAACATAGAAAACTCAGGAAAAATGCGAACTTATTTATAAATTATGTAAGTTATATAATTTATATATATTGTAGCATTTGCTTATTTAATGTATTTCGAATAATTTTTTACTTTGGCTATTGATAGTTTTTCTTCTAAATTTACCTATTTTTTTGTAATTAATCATAAGAAGAGCTAAGGAAGTTTTATGAACTTTTAAAATAATTGAAAGCTTCTATCAATTTAAATATTCTTTTATAATCTAATGATTTGAATTAATATCTTTCATAGAACAAAGAAACATTTCCACAAAAGCAGAATATATCGTTAGATTGTTCAGAATATATTAATCTTATAACTTATTCTTGATATATATCGAGTGTTGATTTACATATTGCATGAGGATACCGAATAGTCTAGTGCTGTCACTGTATAAGAGTATAAAAATTTGTTTAAGTAACGTTCGCGCCAATGTTATTGTGATAAAGTAAATATTAATCTCAGTGTTGGAGAGATGTTCAGGACATAAAAGTAAAATATAAAAAAAAACATTACATATTCCGCGAGAAATATTCATGTATCTTGTTTACAAAACGTGACATTTTTAGTTTTCCTTGTTACAAAATTCGAGCTAAGACTTGACATATAGGCTCTTTAAAACAGATATACAATAGACACTCATGTAGTCGATCTCAATCGTTTCTTAACACAGTTAGTATATAATTTCTTTGATCATACAAATTATAGGAAATTAAATATTAATAACGCGCGACAATTTCTGCACCCTATTGAGTAGAAGATCTCCCTGCTTCACCATCGCTTGATACTGCCAATTCTTACTATCTGGCCGATTCGTTTCGACTACGCCTCCGACTCGATCGACTTTGCAATGTAATCGGCCTGCCGCTATAAAGCGTGACAGTTCCCTGTAAAAATAATATATTCAAGCATTAGCATACAGCGTAATAAATTTTAATTAAATAATTGTATCAATATTATTAATAACAAACTAAATAAATAATAATAATCACTTACTGATCGATATATTCCACGGTGACGCCGAATGCTTCAGCCATGTATTGGAGGGTCAAAGAGCGATAGGATTCCAGTAATTGCGTATATGCGAGAATTCGCATCTCCCGAACGTAATACCGATAATGAGGAAATATTAAATAATCTCGGCGCAGCAATCCCTCAACATGCGCTGAAACAATATTTCAATAATTGCAGAATCACCCGATTATAAAGTGGAATTTTAATTCTCTTTGTCTTCTGTTTAAATTGTCTAATCTTAACTATTGTGCTTGGGATGACGCGTAGCTCTGTGCTAACACGAGTGATTTGTAACGAAAGGATTCTGGGTTCAAATCCCAGTAAGGTTTGTCATCTCATATATCTCCCATTTTAATTTGACCGCCTACCAATTGGAAAACGACTCCTTTTCTGGAGGAGAATTCGTAATCAATAGGCTGAAGAAGGGGAGGCACAATAGATCTGATCTGAATGCCACAGGCAGGCTTCATTGAGGACCGTCTCCTTAGCATCATTATTATTGTTAATTATCGTGCTTACCAAGATTTTTGAAAAAATCTGCATAATGACAATTATACAGTGAGAACAAATAATCCTTGACATCTGGATTACTGTGAAGAACTTCCAATATCTCGGATCCCTTTATGATTTTGTCCCTCAGTTCATTCCGCGGAAGACTTATCATACTCAAGTACACCGTGTATCTCACGAACGTGTTGTAATCCATGAGCTCGTAACTCGTAAATGTGCTAATTGTGTCCAGGAAGAAGTTTGCGGCTTCCTTGAAGTTGCGAACCGCTATGCAATATATCCCTTGATAAACTTTCAAGCGATTTCGTCTGTCCCAATCGCCGCCTTCTTCTATTAAGCTGCAAAGTATCAGCGAGATATATTGATATTGCCATAAAGAACATGATAATCAACATAAAAATATTATCTTTTCATTTCTACCTCTTTGCTTTTTCAATATTTCTGGTAATGTGATCGTGATCCAGGTAGAATAAGCCGATCCTAATATTGTGAAATACAATGTCTAATCTGTGCCCTAACGATACTGTCTTGTCGTAAGTTTTCCTAAACGCCGAGATTGCACCTTCCTTGTCGCCTATTCGACAGAGATATTCGGATTTCTTTAAGTTGGCTTCTCGGACTTCCATCTCGCTTAGATTCTTGTCAGCATCCTCGATGGCGTCGTCGAGTTTCTTCAACTGTTCCACATTATGCGCCTTCATCGTTGCGAGAAGCGCCTCGTCCACTGGCCAACTCAGGTCTTTGCAAACCTCTTCGTAGAACGGAGCCATATCTGCCGGAAAAAAAATTATTTTAATTTTTTATTCAAAACCAACGATCAATTATTTAAAAATTAATAAATTGTTCCTAGCAGTTAATAGTAAAGGTTATGTTTTGACAGATGACACATTCAGCGATCGAGATAAGAGAAAAGAAGATAAAAGGACTGTAATCTTAAGCAAATCAAAACACACTGTCGAAAATTACATAAAATTTTTGGAAATAATCGTGAAAAATAATCGAAAGAAAAAGATGCAATCTCACTCTCAGCTTTGATGGCATCCAAAAGTTTGGTCTTCAGGTGAGCATCGTCCGTGTGTTCGCGAAGACCCAGCAGGAACTTGGTCTGCGCCAGCTCCAAATTCGGGTTCTTCTCCAGACCCTCTTCCTCCAGATTCTCCAGCGGCATTGTGAATTATCGTATAACTCGACAGAACCGTACGCCCGTAACGACTCGACACTTTTCAGGTCGCTTTAGGTTAAGAAACTTCTTCAGGCACTTTGCGTTCCAATTCTAGACTGTGATTTGAAGGGAATCCAAGAGATGGCGCCACCGTGTCAATTTCTTACCCGAATCTCACATCTCTCGTTCGCGACGCTTCAAAAGATGGCGTTAACATATCCAATGATTGCTCATCCGTATAATCTTCAATTTTTGCTAGTCATTCCCTCACTCAAGAAAGATCTACGAAAGTAGAAAGAATTTCGTAGCATTCATGAAATATTCTTTCCCGCTTTATAATAATTGAGCCCGTTGTCCAGAAATCCAGCATCCAAATAATTGTATACATAAATACGAGTAGATTAGATTGACTTTCTAAAGAATTCAATCGAAGTATAAATTGAAGTAATTAAAGCTTGAGGTGCCGTCAGAACAACTTGTTTATAAGCTGCAGCAACGCAAGATTTTCGAATTAAATATGTCTAATTTCAGGATTCCGATCCTTCCGTCACGATAAATCTCGTTAAGTAGCGGGGCAGAGAGGGAGATTGAATGAGACGCATCCCGTTTGTTTTAACGAATCAATTTATTTATTTCTTTTTTGACACATATTGCCATCGACTCTGGCAAAATTGAGCTCAGAGAAAGAGAAAAGTCTGTCTCCACAGGATCCATTTAATATCTGAAATTTACATGAGGGAACTCTTCGCGACGAGAGACGCGACCTCGTACGTTTGCCGGTTCGTTCAAGACCCGTCTCGATTTCACTTTAATCTGAAATTCTTTCCTCTCGAGACAACGCCATGTAACTATTTCCACTCGTTTCCGTTCAACTCTCTTCATAATGAAGGATCAACATCTAATTTCTTACAATCTTCGTCAAGAATTCACCGGCCGATTCTAACACAAAAAGCACGGCCGACAAATTCCAGGATAAACGTTTTTGCTTTCTTTGACTCGCGAATCTGATCGACGATTCGCGAAAGCGAAACGGACTGAAAACGGAAAAGAAGAGATTTAATTGATCTCCGGGAACGATTGGGAAACAAAGTCCTTCGTCTCGTGATCGAGAGTTACTCCGAGCGAGTCTCTTGTTTTTCCGCCGATTGCCGGCCTTGCAAAATAATAATCGTTACCGTATCTTAATTCCTTCTTTATGTTACTTTTGTTTAAGACGCGACTCGCATCGTACGTTCAGCAGTTTGAGAATTCATATCTATACGATATCCTTTTATGATAAACGCGTATATCGACTTCGTCCCCTTATTAACTAGTTAGCCTTGTTGGCGAGAAATGACGAGCGAGGATGTCGGATTTTTCGTGTGATTCAGACAAAAAAAAAGATTCTCGGTTCTCCTCTTCCCTTCGAAGAATGAAATCTACTTTCCCGATTGATTACTCCCACACACACGTGTGTGGGATTCAAAATCTCGTTCCTGTGAAAAACAAATCGCACGCAGATATTCGCTGAGCGTCGACCAAATATTTCAGAGCTCCGAATATTCCGCAGCATCATTAGTCATCGTCACGCTATTTCTTACGATGAATTCCGTTATACAAAAAGTCCGTGTGACATTACACATTAAAGGACAGAGACTGTAAACTCCCGTTGTCTCCCGGCTACCTGAGCGAAGTCCGAAGTGCCGCGCACTCGTTTGGAGAAAGAAGCTTCTTGCGGGTAAAGAATTATCATTCTCTTTCGGTGTTATATCAGTAATGTATTTTGTAACAATTCATTTTTCACATAAAATATCGTAGTAGTACGAGCAGAGACATACAGATTTACATATTGCGGGATACTCGGGTATCCACTGAGCACCCAATATAACGTCCGTTGGAGATCTGCGTGGGCTTCGTTAGGATCGGGCGGCAAAGGAGCAAGGAAATATTCTCATGTTTCTTTCTTTTGTTTCTCTCTCTCTCTCTCTCTCTCACTCACTCTCGTCTCCTTCTTCTTCCTTCCGAGCTGTCGCTCATCGACGAGAGCGTTCGTCACCCTTAATCCTTATCCCGCGATATTTTTATTTTATTTTATTTTTTTTTCGTAGGAGCGATGAATATTCGAGAAGTACATTTCGTTAATTCGATACAGAACACATCTCGACTGCCCGAGCGATCGCGACCCGATCGGCGACGGCAGCTGACGCGCGGATCCGCGGATACGGATCGGCCGATCGTTCGAACGCACACGTAGATACACCATTTTTTACGTTTAATTAGTAGGTAGAATAATAGAGGTTCGAAGCGATTAAAAAATATGTTTGGAGGCCGGCGAATCCTCCCCCCGGCCCAAGCTCTCTTACTCGCTTACTTAACTCCTCGGATTTTGTCTCCCCTTTTTTTCATTTTTGCAATCGTTTATTCGACACGTTCAACAGCGAATCCACACTTTTATATATCTGTATAATATATATTTATACTTAATAGTAAAGTCCTTAATATAGCGATCAATTTACAATCAGTTAGTTAATTTGATTAATCGAAGAATTCAATTAATTAGTAGTGCTGAGATGGTGGATGCGCCGGTCGCACCGACCGGCCCGGAGTTATGTGTATAATAATCCTCATCTTTTCGAATCTTTGCGAATCGATGAACGTTGTGTTGCGCGACTAAACACACACCGATGACATCTATTATTCTTGGCCGCCGCCCGGAATCGGATTGGATTTCTGAAAAACATCTACTACAATAAACTTCGATCGTATGTACTCGTGACTCGTGATCGTGTCTGTATATATGTGTTTGTGTGTGTGTGTGTGTGTGTGTATATGTGTGTGTGTGTGTATACATGTATGTGTGTGTGTATACGTGTGGATGTTGCGTACCTATGTGGTGTTTGAGGCCGATGATGGAACGAAAGAAACATCTATAATATAGACATCAGTTATTATATCAACGATTCTCATCTATACCCTGTGCATCATCTTAAATGTCTCGACACATCCTAGGTGATTTCACCCGAGATAAATGTTGCTCGCTTATCCTTACATATATAATATTTATAGTTTATATTTATATAATATCTA